>JARFXV010000397.1:130000-477500 GCA_031761425.1 Cosmopolites sordidus | reverse complement strand
CTCTAAGCCGAGTTAAATATTTTATATCGCAAGTTGATTCCGCATGTTTCCCATATACTCTGACATTTTACGTTTTTTGTTTCTGCTTTATCTACATTGATTTTTTATGGCATTTCGGGAATTTTTCATTTATTAACCGTATATTCGGTTCTGTTTTAATTTCGCCGTAATCTTCCTATTCACTACATGACATTGAAGTATTATGGCTGCAAATTTTTCTGGAATCCATTGTATCCAATACCTAATTTGTATTTTAACTGGCAAAAAAAAAACAGAACAGATTTTTATTTATTAATTTCACTATTCTAAAAAGTATTTTCTTAATCTACATTATTCAAATTTGATTTTTTCGTCAGATATTTTCGAATCGTTCTTTCCCATATGGGAGCATATTTTAATATTTCAGGAATAATTTTCTCATATGTTATTCTTCAAATAAAGCTCTTATTGATACCTTCCTATTTCTCATACTCCGAATTACTACATTACGAATTCCGTGTGATATTTTCAGGTTCGAATTTTTTTCAATCCCGTTTTATCTGCCGAATGTTATAGAAATATATTTAAATTCATTCTGAGAATATTGCTAGTCTTTTCGAACCAATCTTATGGTCGAATAATAGATAGCGATTTAATGCCCTATACAGGGTGGCGCAACAGTAGTGATTAATTACAACTGGAAATTGTTTTGCAGCTGGAAATTTTATTAATTTTATTCCCCGTTAACAAGAGCATCGCTGGGTTGTTCGGGGTATAACTTGTGGTCTAGCTTCACCTACAACCAAGTCCTTAAAAATTTTGCTCTGATTTGTGCATTGTAAGCTTGGAAGAAGCATCTCTAATGTTAAACGTTCATTCAAATTAAAACTGAAATGAAATAATCAGTGGCGGTTCGTGAAGGAGGGCGTTAGGGCGTCGCTCCTCCAGCATTTATCCCAGTAAATAATTTTTCAGACCAAAACATCACATTTTATTTCTGTTCACCTCCTGTATAGGGTTTCAATAGCACGAAAAGTAAAAAGGAGGAAGGGGAAAACAAAAAAAAATTCAGCAGAACTATTTTTTTCTACGCCCTCCCACTTTAAAAACCAACGAGCTGTCACTGGAAATAATACTTCTACCATTTCCATTTGTGTTCATTCTAACTTCCTATAGGGGTCCCTACTTGCCAGAGCAAATCATCACAGAACGCTTAACATCACAGCAACGCTTGCAATTTGTCGAATTTATTATCAAAATCAGTGTTCTGTCGCCAAACTTATAGAGAACTTCGTGAATTTGATGCTGCACATACTGAGCGATGTATTCGCGGAATTATCGACAAATTATTGACGCCTTGGAAGCCAATATAACTCGAACAATTGCGGATTTAAGATCCCAATTGCTTGAAAAGTGGTCGGAAATTGTATTGAGAGAATGTGTTCTGTCCGAAGTAGTCGCGTCGAATATTTGACCGAAATTGTTTTTAAATATTAATGCCATTGAATGTCATTTCACATAAAATAAATATTTTCAAGGCATCTAATTTTGATCGTTGCTTTATTTGAATTTTAAGTTCGGAGGCACTAAAACAATCGCCTTATATACAGGATGTCCCAAAAACATGTATACACATTTTCTTTTCTGATAACTTACTCATACTGCATCCTTTTTCAAACCAAAAAAAAATGGTTGATATCAGATTTACCTTTGAGCAACGGAAATTTATCTTGGAGTGTTACTGAAAATACTGAAATGCGGTGGAAGTCTAAATACAGTTCAGGCGAGAATTTCAGAGTTTTCCGCTCAAGTAACAACCACAATTGAACTTACTGGGCACCTGAGAATCCACACGTTACTGAAGAACATCACGTTAATTTACGCCAGGAGTCACAGTGTGGTGTGGCTTATTTGCAAAAGGATTAATTGGACTGTTCTTTTTTGACGGTATTGTAACTGGTGATGTTTATCTTAATTTGCTTCGGGAACCAGTGATTCCATGCATTCGGGAAGCATTTGAGGGTGAGAATTTTTATTTTCAACAAGATGGTGCACCTTCACATTATCATCATGACGTAAGGACTTAGCTTTAGGCCGTACTACGCCGTGGTTTTTAATCGCGTAATTTTGTCAAGAAAACTAATACAAGCGGCCGCACTTACGATTTTTTCCCGCGACTGATTTTAAAACCGTGAAATGTTACAAAATGGCTCTCTGGTAAAAATTGCGCCACAATTTGTAACCAATAGAAGTATATTTGCGAAATTTGTGTTGACGTCTTTCTTTTTTATTTTTTAGTATTAGAGAAACAATATATACTGCTCTCTTGAAATCCATTTTCAAACTGTGAAAATCGCGGGCAGTTTCGTGGTTTTTACTCTCAGTGCGTCTCGAGTGGCGCTGAAAAAAAACATATTGCGACCTAAGCTTTATCTTGACGAGACTCTGCCGAACAGATAGAGTGGACGAAGTGGTTTGGTTTGGTTTGGTTTGATTTGGTTTGCAACGGTCAAATGAATTAAAAGTATAGACTGAAAGAGAATGTGGACAAATACCAATGGAAATGGTTCTCAATGTTTAGGATTCCATTGCTTCTCGTTATCAGCAATGCGTGGACCACGACGGTGGGTAGTTTGAAAACTGAAGAAAAAGGCTGTTCCCTTAGCTTTTTTTGAGACCCTAAAGTAAACTGTATGAAAATAAATAGTGATTTTAGAAGCAGTCAAACTGAGTATATATTTCCTTTGGGACACCCTATAAGTGAATATCGTTTCTTTTTCAAAACTTATTGTGACATAAAACAGGAAAGAAAAATTCTCCACTTAGTATCTAAAATAAATATAAATGTCGATTTAATGTTCAGCAGAGAACAGGAATTAATTCATTTATTATTTTCATTTATTGATAGATATTGAACCGTAATATCTGATTATGTTGCGTTACACTACAGATACGTTATTAATAGAATTTTCAGCTGGGGTTCCCAAACTTTTTAAGAAAATATTTTGTAAAAAGGTTTAGTAAGGCCGGATTAAAAAAATGATCACAGGTAATATTTCGTTTAAAAATAATATCTATTCAAATAAAAATAATATCCAGATATTTTAATTCGCCACGGGCAATGAAATAGCTCTAATGAAGGCAATGAGATTATGTCTTTGTTGTCATTATTAATGTCAGATTAGAAACAACGATTTTGAAAACATATTTTCAAATTATTATCGTTTAATCTTGAGAGAATTTTTAGACTACTATAATTAAAAAGTATGATAAAAAACTTCGAACAAAAGTATTTCTTTAATCATCCAAATTTATTTTGCATTTTTCAGTGCTCTACACTTATTCCAAGGTTTCACTAATCACAATCGTATACAGGAAGTTCAGTTTCTCAAATCTGAAAATTCACATGATACCCAATGACTCTTCCTTATAAATTTCACTAGCTTGTGTAAACGTTTAAGAATGGCTTGTAGTATTACTCCGAGTTTTAGTGGCGTATGATCGTATGACCGATTTTCTTCCAGCAGTATTTCAAATTCTTCATCTTCTTTTACAAATACCGTACGAAATGCGCGATTAATTTTTCATATCCAATTCTTCAGTCAAAATATGATAAACAGGTTTTTTCGAAATACCCACAGCCTCTTCTATCTATTTAACTTCAATTCGACGGTCCTCTAGCTCTATTTGATGAACTGAGGATGGTTGCGACATTTTCTTGATGGAAATTTATACTAAATTGTATAAATAAAATAAAGTTGTCTAATTTTCACTTATATTGTTGAGTTAGAAATATTCATGAATCTATCGAAAAACTTGCGATTAAAAAAATGCTTTTTAGAGTCAATTATGGTCTTATAAGTATATTATATGAATGGAAATTAGACAACTTTGTTTTATTTATACAATCTATTTGGTGAACTTTTCCAATGTTATTGATAGTGGTCGCAGTTTTTGATCGTCCTGAACGTTAATCGTCAACCAAGCTGGTACGACCACGTTTCAATTCATCTGCCCAAAATTTATCGGCTATAATTTGCATATGCGTATTTCCTTTCAAATGCAATAATTTAATTACGAGTCTATATTCGATTTTTTTCCATATTTACAGAAATACTAACATCGACTGACATAAATTACTGTTAAACAATAACTGAGCATCTAATGTGGCTGACATTTTCCAAGTTATTTTTCAACGCATGCGCAGTTACAATTGAACCGTCGAATTGATCAAGAGATTATCTGTGTCAAAAAATGACGTCATTAATTTCTTATATCATACATATTGTTTCAATAAGTTCTTTTTCTTTACCGAACGAGGGAGATAAAAAAATCAGTACGTATGTCTTCGGGTAAGAGCAGTACGTTACGATAGCGTTAAAGCGGGGTAAAAAAAGAAAGTAAAAAATAGTTAAAAGGTGTTTGTACGTACCGGTCGTCAAAAGTTCCTTTATTGAGTTCAGCGGTCTGTTTTGGTTGTTATTTGACTTGTTTTGTTATTGTGTTTTAGTGAAATTTTGTGCTGTAAAGTCCAGTTTTATTGTAAAATAAGTTCTTATAATAACCACTGTTATTGATTATTATGTTATCTGTAAGTATTTGTAAAGATTCATAAAGTTATATTTCCTTCAATAGTTCGAACCTAACCAAAGACATTTTATTACAAATGTTTAAAAAAAACAGAAATTATATTGGCTAATTCTAAAAACATATTAGATAAACAACCGTTTTAAGATAATAACCGAAATATAGAAGTGCAAATTTTTAAGGTATCTATATCAAGCTTAACAATTTGTGCTGAATATTTATGAGTATAAATTTAACTGAGGTAGCCGATTCTTAATGGAAATTCATTTTAAATAATTAAGCAAAGATTAATATCTAAAAATGGAAACTATATTTAAAATTGTATGCATAACATTTGTTTCGAGACAAAGTGCTTTTTTCAAAAAGTTGTTTCAAACAATTGTTATACATACAATTTTAAATAGCCGGTCGCGTTGGTGCGGCGGTAAGAGCGTCTGCTTTGCCGAATCCGCGCTGGAGCGGTAGCTGGTTCGATTCCAGCGCTCGGATGGTTATTTTTCTTTCTTCTGTCCGTTTATCTTTCCTAAATGTTTGTGATTGTTTCTAGGCAAGAGTGTAAAATCCGACTACGAATTACCCCTCAGTCACGCCAGTTAAAGGCTGGGTAAGGCCGGATGCCTTCTGAAAAGTGTTCTACGTTGGTCACTCGCCAGTCGGTAGGTTTCCTGATAGACTTATGGGTAGGCACATAACCAAGGGTTTATAGCCCGAGGGATGTGCTGGCCTGGGTTTGTCGGAAGCTGATGACCGTGGTTCGGAACCCACGTTAAGCTGTAGGTCCAGTGGCGCTAAATAGCCTAGTTGCTGATGCGCCTCTAACCCAAACACTTTACTTTTTTTAATTTTAAAGATAGGGGACATTTTTAGATATTAATCTTTGCTTATTTATTTATGAGTATTTTGAAATGGAAAAAGGAATAGGGGCCTTAGGAGTCTCTTTTATCCAGTCAAGAGGTAAATAATAGTTAATTTGATCACGTTTTACTTATTTTGCATTAATATATTTTTATAGAGTGGCAGCAGCATTATAAATGTCAAGGAAAACAGTGTATTCTATTAAGAAATGAACATAATCTGGTTATTTCTTCTCCTGGAACAAGGAGACCTTGAGTGAAGACCAAAACAAAAGACTTACCTGAAGAAAATAAAATGGAAATTCGAAATACCTTGTACAATATACAAAGAAAATAAGTCATTCAAATATAATGAATTCATATTAATTGTTTGCCAGTTGTACGACATATGTATTTTAATTTTTCACATTCGCAAACATTTTGATTTTACAATTTATTAGAAAGTTGTAAACTCTTGAGCTGACACCTACCTTACTTATATCTAGCATATATATTTGGCATATCCTTCTATTCCTGGTAAATAATAAAATATTTAGGTATTAGCAATAGTTATTTTAGTAGCAGAAATTACTAATGTTTACAAAAAAGATTCCATTACCAAAAATAAATCAGCTTGAGGTCTACTTGTATATACAGTGTACATACAAGTGTGCTGACTAAAACTAGAATATTATATAGCTTAATTTTCAACAAACAGTTGAACAAACTAAATAAACTAAAAAATGCAAGTATAGCACTTACTTATGTCTCATAATAACATATTTTTTTTATTTGTAAGAAATCATGATATCTATCAAAAACCTTAATATGGAGTTAAGAAGAAAGAAAAATTGTCAGTATGTCGTACATTACTCTCCTGAAGGAGCTAGGCTTTAAGTTCGAAAGGGATAACAATAGGAGATCATTAATGGAAAGAAACAATATTTCTGCTTTAAGAGCTTGCTTTCTTCGTAAATATATGGATAATCGTAATAGCACATTTAGACGCCAAATTATATTCCTAGATGAGACTTGGATTTATTCAAAATGAAGCAAAAATAAATTCTTGGCAAGACAGTAAATTAACATCCGCCTAAATTATCATTTTTGTTACGTTAAAATGTTCGTTTAGGCGGAGACGCAGGTTGCTGTGTGTCCCACATGAGTCTTTTTGGACGCTGTCCAAAGAAATCTAACATTAGATATATACGCCATCCGACGGGAAGTCGGCGAGAGTATAGGTTGCTGAGTGTGAATGGGGTCTCCCTATTGTTGACGTAAGAGCATGTGTCGGTACCCTGACGAGCCTGAACATCAAGAGGCGAAACATGTGCTCTCCAATTGCAGATATGGGTGAATTGCATTGGAACAATGTAACGAAGAAGTGTGGGAAAAGTCTGTAGCACATACAGATAAATTAATTGAAGACTGGTTTATCCGAGAACAACACATAGTCAATGTTGAAATTGAGCTAATAATCAACGCAAATTAAAGTTCCTCGTCTAAATCTGATGAAGATATATATCTAGCTATGTAGTTAACGTGGTCGATTAATGAACTTAGTATATCTAATTATTTAGATACAGGAAAAATTATTTTTATTAATGTATTATTGTATTGTATGGTTTATATAATTATATGACATATTTGAAATTATATTTGTAATAAATGTGTAATTGAATTGTTTAAAAACCTATATTCCCATACTTTGGTAACGTTTTCATCATATAAAAATTGGTCACGACAATAATGTTTTTAGACTAAATAAAATGATGATTTTGATCAATAACAAATTAATTTCGTGATAATTTGTTTGTACAATTTTAACCTTAAAATTTTTCGATCGATCTATGACTTAAAACTTTAGAATTTCATGACACGTTGTATATATAAAATATATATCGATTTATAACAGGACGTTTAATAATTTCATGTTATAAATATGTTCAAATAAATGTATCGTGGATTTCAATCATAAACATAAATGTCCGTCTTTCGAGGCACCAACCACGTCCATTATGAAAGTTAGCACTAATTTGACTAATAATTTTTGATTTGATTCATATGGATAAAAATTGATGATGCATGAGTAATCTTTCCACGGTTCAACTGTATATTTCCAGAATATGCCTGACGAGTAAAGACATCTTCATGTTGAGGCAGGAAACTTTTTAGATTACCCTGGTAATAGTTACTTTAATATGTAACTTTATATTCGCGTTGATGTTCTGATTGTTTTAAACCAGACCAAAGTAGAATATAGAGTTGTAAAACTTCCTGCATACCAGTTTCAGAGACATGAATATGTCAACGGCGCAAACCTGTAAGTTTAGCACCTAATAAAACAGAATTATTTAAACTGAAAAAAATTATGCGAACAAGTTTTTTGTCTTTGAGTTAAGTATGTAATTTCTAGTTGAACTTTTAAATGCAAAGGCTTTATTCTGTTAAAGAACAAAAGTATTGGATTCGACACAATTAAATGAGCGCTTTTCAAGAGAACATTTTCCAACTATCTTAAAAGGACTTTAAGAAGAAAATCTCGGAAAAGAAGCAATTTGAATTAATTGGGTTCTTGATCAGGTCATTGCGGACAATGCGATTGGACGTACAGTCTATTATTAAACAGTAGTTTTATTGGTAAAGTGGAAAGTTTCAATTATATATAAAAAATTTAAGAAAATTTAAACGTTTTTTTAAAATCTTTTTAACAGTAGGTTTTTTTGCGAAGGTTTGTTTTACTAAAATAAGTGATTCAATTACTGTTATTCAATTACTGTGGTTCAATTACTGTGTTATAAAATAAGTTGATAATGGGTGGTTTAAAAAGTCGTTAACTTTTTGAAATTAAATAAAAACTTGATCAATTTTAACAAATTTATTCTTAAGATTTATAAAAATTATTGGAAATTCACGTTCTGAAGATTAGATTGTCTAAATGTGCCCTAATTTCTGTCGAGGCTCTCCTGAAGCTGACCTCTGAAATTTGTCATAACGCGGCGGCAAGTGTCTGCAGTTATGGCTTCGATTTCTTGCCAAATATTCTTCTTTCTATCATCCTGAGTGGCGGAGCGGCTTGCGGTACACTTGACTCCTTGACTTTAAAAATATCCTCGAAAAAAATTAAAGGAAGTCAGGTCCGGGCTGAGGGAAAGGGCATTGAATATCTTCTTTTCGTGAAATTAATTTTCCAGGAAAATGCTCCTGAATGACGAGCAAAGAGAGATTGGAAGTGTGGGGGGCTCTATCCTGCTGGAACCAAGTGTTCTGAGTGTAGCCTTCAAATTCTTGAAGAGAAGGTGTGAAAAAAGTTTGAAGCATGTCGACATAACGCTGAGGATTCACTGTTACTGCGTGGCCTTGACGGTTTTCGCCAAAAAACGGGCAGGTTATTCCGGATTTACAGATTACAGCCCAAACTGTGATCTTCGGGCTTTGCCGAGGTCTTTCATGTTTCTTTTTAGGGTTCTGTCCCGATCAATAGCGACAATTTTGATTATTGATATGGCTATTAATGTGGAAATAGTGGAGAAATTGTTGTGGTGGTACTACTCGCGCACAAAAACCTTAGGTGACTAACTTTGCCTGAGCCGAACTATCGTTTAAGGTCGACCCCACTTTCTGTCCCTCCTACCAAATTCTCTACAGAGCAACCACACATTAACAACCCTTTGGACCACCCTGTATAAGAATTTATATATTCTATGGTCAAAAATTACGATTTATGTAGTTATGCAACCAATTTGTTTTTAAAGTTGGAATGACGGTACTTGACACCTGGCAGGAGTTTTATTTCATTTTGCTTTTTAAGTTAGAAATATAGCGTCTTCTATAATTGATAAACCTTTTGTTCGTTTATTTTTTAAAATGGATAAATTTCTAGAGCAAATAATTTACATTAGATGTTGCTAAAAACGAAATTTTTGATGCTGATGTAATAAAAATATTTATGAAGTGTTTCGGTAATACAGTTATATCAAAAAAAGTCGTTTATAAGTGATATAAGGACTTTAGTGATGGTACAGAAGCAATTGATGATAAATCTATCTATTTATAAATATTTTCCGTTTTATTATACATATTAGTAAGGAAGACTGACAGTTCACAAATCAGAAATGTTTCCACAAAAGGCCGTTTAAATAGAACCATTCAAGTTATCTTTGGGGCATGGCACAATAGGTATAGGAATTAGAAGTAATGGAAAGTAGACTAGAACAACCTTAGAACCGACAATACTCAGGATTAAGCAACTACAAAGTCAGATAGATTAATTACAATACATTCCAATAGGCTCAATTAGGTTTTTGAATAAAAAATAATTATTGATTTTTTTACTTTATTATAAATATATTGATAATCGATAAGAAAAAATTTTAAACATTGTTTGCAATTATAAGTGGATTAAAATTTATAAAATTTAAAATTAAATCAAGTGACTTGAGGCGCCACGATTGGTTGATAAATACTCAAACATAAAAAATTGATATTGATAACAATTGATGATAGGTGATTGTAAAAATTTGATATTGTTTTAGGATCAATACGTTGTACTGCTTAGAACCATTGATTTCGACGTTTAGCTGTATCTTGTGGTACATTTAAAACATGTTTTCGAGAGTTGTTTTTGCAGTATTCGTACAAAATGGTACGAAACAGGCACGATAACTAATTAGATTTGATATTTTCTATAAATTTATCAATACACTGATGATAATAACAACAACAAGTTGATTGAAAACTAAAACACTCGTATCAGTTGTCTATATTATCGAGGGGAAATAAACATTATACCGTCCCACGCATTTGCGTTTTCTGGAATTGTCGGCGCGTAATCGATACCAGGTTTAAACATTTATATTTTCAATTTGATATAATTGATTATAAATAAAAGAAACTATATATATATATATATATATATATATATATATATATATATATATATATATATATATATATATATATATATATATATCAAGGTCCTGGGCTTTCCTCTGCCCCTTGGGTCCTATATACTTAACGATGTCATCAGTCCATCGAGCTTTCGATCTTCTTCATGGAAGTTTGCGATCAAGCGGTATCCACTCCAGGATTGCCATGGTCAATCTGTCGTTGAATCGCCTCGCTATATGGCCTGCCCATCTCCATTTCAATTGTTTCACTCTTCTAATGATGTCACACACTTTCGACTGTTCCTTGATCCATGCGCAAGGCTTTCTGTCTCGTCTTGTAATGCCAAGCATACATCTTTCCATTCCCCTCTGTGCTACCCGAAGTTTTTGAATTGATGGCGATGTGAGTGTCCAAGTTTTACTTCGGTATGTCATAACGGGTAGGACGCACTGATCGAAGACTTTTCTTTTCAGGCAAAGTGGAAGTCTGCTCTTAAACCTTATGTTGAGTGGCCAAATGCCTGCCAGCCACATTTAAAACGCCGTTCCACCTCTTGTGCGGTGGTGCGTATCCCCCTCTGTGGTCAATGATATATAAAGTGGTCCATGATCTCCAAACCCCTTCCTAAAACTGAAATTCTTAAGTCCTCATCGAATTTATTGAACATAACCTGACTCTATTTCAGATTTATCATTAAGCCAAATCGTTCGCCAGCCCTTTGCAGTTCTTGTATGCGTCTTTGCAGCTTGTCTGGGTCTTGTGAAAGGAGAACGATATCATCTGCAAATCTAAGATGGTTTAATTTGAACCATTGGTCTTTACACCATCCTGTTCCCAATCCAGTCTACGGAATACTTTCTCAAGGCAAGCCGAGAAAATAATAGGGGATATTACGTCACCCTACTTTACACGTAGTTCTATTAATTCCCACTTCAAGATCACCAAGGTGAATTGTCCCTATCGCTCCATCATATATCGATATCATATATCGATCCTAGTAGGTTTATGTATGCTTTGTCGAATATAATTTTTTTTGTATGCATTTCGAATATAATTTTGCCAGTCTTTTATGCCAACGTCCGACTACAAGCTTTTAGCATTTCGACAGTTACACTGTCCATTCCTGGAGCCTTGCTGTTTTTCATCGATTCTATAGCATTTGTTACTTCTTCCACTAGGATATCTGGCATTTGTTCTTCTGGGTATTGTTGTCTTTGATTGGTTCTGATCTTCATATAACTGGGAATAAAATTTTCTAACATTTGCGTACGCACCCTGCACACTGTGCTATCCTCACGCATTAACTCATAAATTTGCGTTGTTTTGTTTCTCAGCTCCTGTTTAGCCTTGTTAATTCGGTTGTTTTCTTTCAGGGTTTTCTACACTAGGTGTATGTTGAATCGGCGCGTGGCCTCTCTGATACGTTTTCTTATAGTTTTGCTGAGCTCAGCGAACTCGACTTTGCCAAAAGGACTTCCTGCATTTCTCATTGTCAGTCGTTTCTCTCCAGCAGTTTCCCAGAATCTCCTTTGCCCTTCTTTGGCCTTATCATTCTTTCGTGCTCTGTTCGACAGTTAATCCTAATCCTTTTGCTCGTACCATTCAGTGCTCGCTTCCCACATTAAAATTGTTAAGGACAGTACAATTGCAAAATATTGTTTTATCGTTTGTCATGATGTAATTGTTGTAAGTGTAAAAATATAATTGTAATTGAAGTAAGGTGAAAAAATAAGTTTCCACCGTTTGACAAAATAGGGCCCCATCAGAAATGTATGTTGAAAATGTCAGATGTAAAACGTAATATCGTAAGTTTGGTTATTTGGTAACAACATAACCTTAAAGTATTAGTGACTCCGTATTAGTACCACATCATTTTTTTCGTGTGAGAATGTTAAGTTTTGAGCCGAATAAGCGTCATTTGCGGGAACGTTTGATTTACTTCTTTAAATTGAAGAATTCTGCAACTGAGAGGCATCGATTGCTTGTAGAAGCATATGGTGAGGCTGTTTTAAGTGGGAAAAGTTGTCGTGAGTGGTTTCAAAGGTTTAAAAATGATGACTTTGAGGTGGAAGACAAAGAACGCAGTGGAAGGCCGAAAGTGTACGAAGTGGTGCGTACGAAGTGTACGGAATTGGAAATATTGTTGGAGGAAGATTTAATTAACACTATTCAAATGAGAGAACATTCCCGTTGCTTCAAATAATAATCTAACAGTTCAATAAACACATGTACATTAGGCACACTCTTTATGTGGACGGGCAAAGCATTGAAGGCGCAAACACCTTCCCGAAACAATACATTTTGAAGACCAGTAGTTCTCATAATTGATACATTATAATTGTTCTTAGAACGGACATCATAAGAATGAATATTTGCTTTTTGCATCACAAAAGTATGCAAATAATGTGGCAACAAATTATATTTTATTTTATATATCAATTGCAGGTTAGCCCCTTCAATGGCCCGTCCAACAGAAAATCACTTTAATGACTAGAACATTGCTTCATGCATATGAATTTATGTGACTTTTGTAGAGCTCATTTAATATCGTTACTAGTAAAGGACATTAATAGATACAAGATTTAACTTGAAAAAATAAACGATTGCCGACAGAAATAATGAAAAAAATGTAATAAATCTATCGCACAAGAAAAAGACATATTGGGAAAAAAGAATGAGTGACATTTGGCTCAGATGGATATACGATTTCTTAGCAGCTCAGGTGTGAATTTACCGAAACACTCGGGAAAATGTGGATGGCAGCGTTGACACCACTGTTAAAGTAACGGTGAAATATTCGCGAAAATGCATTTTGGTTGGGGTATAGACCTTGTTTTATACTCAGTGTACTGACGATATTCTTTGGAGATATCTAGACATTTTAAATTGGCGGCTTGGTAAATTGAACAAATTGTATTGAGTTTAGGTAACTAACATTACATTCTATTGCATTTATTTCAGGTGAGGTGATAAAGATGGACACTTACTATGGAGAATTATAACGTTCTTTATCAAAAAAGTATAATTTATTATATACAACACATTAATACTATTATACAACATTACATTATTATACAACACAATATTACATAATACAACATAATATTATACAACAATTAAATGAACACGAATGAAACATTATATTTGTTTAGTTGTATTTTTATAAAAACCCACTTCCATCCACTTTTCCTCGATTCAGTTTATATTAGGCCTCCAATTTAATTACCGGTTTCTTTAAATATAACCCTTGACACTTATTGATGAAAAAGTAATACAAACTTAATTTTTGAAGTAATCTCCCTCATTTTCTATGCACTGTCGCCCACTTTCAGGCAATTGTCTAATCCCAGATCGAAAATAACTTCGTGTTGATGTGATTAACTCATTGAGGCATTTTTCAAATTTCTAAAGAGATGAGAAACAGTTACCTACCAGGTGATATTAGGAAAATATGAAAATACGTCGGATGCATTAAAATCTCTCAACCCAATTCCGGGATCGTGTCCAGAGTCCTATTTGTTCTATGTGACCGTGCGTTGTCCTGAAACAAAATGGCTTGTTTCCTTCCCTTGCCTTTAAAAGGTTTTTTTCTTCCCTTATCCCTTATTTTTAAAAGTTTTTATTCTCTAATGCATAGGTTCTAGTTTTATTGATTTGACCCTAAAACACTCAAAAAAATGTTTTTACTTATTTTAGAGCACTGCAACCCATGCCGACTTGCGCGGAACATGTTCATACATGTTGCGCTGCAGGAATCGCGCGCTCTAGCCATTTGTCATTTACTCTCTGCTTGTCGGGTAGTTAACGCTCATTGTTTTATGTTTTGAAGATGTCAGTGGAACTAAGAAGCACTAAAAAAAGTATTTAGGTTGGTGAAGTCAATCACCAAATTACGGGTGCAAAATTACATTCTAGCCGTCAAGTTCTCGCGGTTTTATTTTTTAACATTTGCGAAGTTCAATTAACTGTAAGTGAAAGTGCAAATCTTGTCATTCGGGAGTGTATTACATTCTGGGAAAAGGCTAAAATATCTACTAAAGCTGTATCTAACTGCGCGAAGAAGCTTGTGGACCTCTATCAATTCTGGCGAGGGCTGCAGAAAAACACAGGATGTTTATAGACGTCGTGAGGCGTCCCCTCCAATAGGGTTTGGATAATTTATTTGATATCACACACGCTGATGCTCTTGATAGAATAAATATGGATGAAAGTAAAATGTTCTTACAAGAACAAAGAGAGCCAGGGCGTCCAGGTTGCTTGGTGGGCGTAGACAAAATTTAGCGGAATGAAAAAACAGCGAGGCAGAGAAAACTAGACGAAGAAAAAAAGAGAGCCACGCAAATGTCTTCAGAGAGCTTATTGTCATCTTTTACTTTATATGACTGTATGCCGTCTCAAGATGAATCTACTAGCTCTGAAGAAAGTCCTTAGGAACCTTTACCTTCAATATCACGAACTGTAAGTTCTGTTTCTACTACGAAAAGAGTTACTACTATTGAAGAATCCAACTGACGTCAGTTGGAATCTTTGGTCGAAGTGGACAACACTTGAAAATGCCAAATGAGATTTTGGCCAAACGTCGTGACTCTTCACAAAATCGACGGATCGACACTCACTCGGAATGATTTAGAAAGATTATTCCATGATTTGATTTAGAAAGATTATTCCATGACTATCGCCTCTGGATTATCGTAGAGGATCCACTTTTCATCACATGTTACAATTTTACACAACTAGTTCTTTATTAAGCGTTTAAAAATGGTTTGAAATGCTATTAATGCATATATTGAAGTCTTACCAGTGTAAAATAATAACAGAGATATTTTCTTACCCTAACAGAATAGCTTGATAAACAACCAGCACAGAACTGGCAAGAATTCGAACAAAACATTATTAAAATAGTCTTAAAGTTGGCCCCTTTACAAAAACGTAGAAAACGTCCGTGGTGTAAGTAAGAAAAGAAACATCGAAGCTAATTAGGCAAACTAAAAGAAAATATAAAAATCAACTTATGAAATAGAAAAAAAAATCCAAAAAAATAATACCCGAACTTTTTACAAAACATTTAAAACTATATTAACAGGCTATCAACCCCAAAGTCATTGCTTTCAAAAGGAAAACGGACAATTAGCTCTAAATAACCAAGACAATTGCAATGAAGTTGCGAAATATTTTGAACAACTATTAAACTGCCCTGAGCCCTTAAACAGATTACCAACACTAAACCCTAAACGAACAAACCCAGATTCATTACCACCGAATGAGGATGAAATAATTAGGCAAATCATGGGATGGGATTTAAAAATAATAAAGCTTCTGATGAAGATGGAATCCGTACTGAACTTTTGAGATGCGCTGGTTCACTTTCAATCAAGGAAATAACCAAAATTCTACAAGAAGTTTGGCGAACCGAACGGATTCCGAAAGATTGGAAAGATGCTCTAATCCATCCACTACATAAGAAAGGAGATAGAACGGATGTAAACAACTACAGAGGTCTATCTCTTCTTCCAGTTTTTTATAAGATATTATCTCAATGTCTACTAGACAGAGCATAGGGACAGTTAGAGCCTAAAATTGGTGAATATCAAGCAGGTTTTCGACTGGGCAGATCCTGCCCTGAATAGATCCTGAATCTAAAGTTGCTTCTAAGACATTAAAAACTGTACAATAAAAATCTCGTCTGTACATTTGTGGATTTCAAAAAAGCATATGATTCAACTGACCGCAAATTTTTATTCCAAATCTGGAAATAACAAGGACTAGATCTGAAAACGCTGGCAATTATTAAAGAGAGACATCGAGGAGATTGAAAAAAAGGAAAGAAAAATTATTAGAAAAATCTTACCCAAGTTAGCCCCAAACAAATAAATAGCACAACATACCGTCTTCAAAAAAACCAAGAAATCAAACAATACACAGATATACATAGCGATATGAGAAAAAGAAGACTTAAGTTTTACGGACACATAAAACGGATGGGCTAACTGGATAAATAATCGAATTTTATGAAAATAAGAGTTTTGGAGTAGAGCTAAGGTAGAAATAATTAAATGGATTGCTGCAATTAAAGAGTCCCTAAGATCAGCAAATATTTTACAAAATAAAATTCAGGATAGGCTGTTTCAGACACAAGGTTAACATTTGGGAGGTTGGCCAGAGAGAAAAATGTAAAAAGACTGGAACAACTTGGTTTGACGGAAGGAAACAAGCTCATAGCGAGATAATGAAATCAGTATGGGCGCAATGGAAGGTTAACAACAACAAACGCCTCTAACTGTACTTCGCGTGGTCCACCAGGGCCTATACGTGAGTAATAATAATAATAATATTTTCTTATATTGTTTTATGGATAAAGAACTAAAATTTTTTAAAGAAAATTCTACTTAAAATATCATGAATAAATAAGCAAAGATTAATATCTAAACGTTTCCACTATATAGTGGAAATTTTTAGATATTAATCTTTGCTTATTTATTTAAAATGAATTTCCATCAAGTATCGGCTACCTTAGTTAAATTTAAAATATCATGGATTAAACAAAAAAAATATCTAAAAAAGGATTTTTTCTCTCATACTTTTTCCAGTGTGTACCATGACATGGCAAATTTGGATCATTCTACTTCATTTTCAAGAATGTTTTAGTGCAGGTGCGATGATGGGCGTCAGAGAAAAAGAAGGGATGCAATAAATCTCGCGAACAAGAAAATACTATTCGGAAAAAGAAAAAGAATGTGGCGTTACGCTTAGTCGGATTTGCGAATTCTCACTAGCTCAGGTGTGTATTTTTCTAAACACTCGACAAAATGGAGAACGGGATGTTCTTATCTTGGTTAAATAATAGTGAAATATCGCTGAGAAAATGTATTTTATGCCGGGACACAGGTCTTGTTTAATGCTCTTGGACTTTTTATTTTTTATATTTTTTATAGGTAGTTCTCGGCTAGTTGAATGAGAGGGCGGCTTGTGGTAGGTGATTATCGACTTTCTTAGGATACTGTTTTTAGGCCTCGTGTTTGGTTACGTTACGTTTATCAAGAGTCATTCTAACTTTGAACGAAATGTTTATTAATGAAAGAATCTTTATAAGGATTTGGGTTTTTATTCGCATAAATTAATGACCGTTTGAGAATAAACTCGAAGATATTTAGTTTAAAACGCTTTTAAAAGCGTGATTTGGTATTTAGAGGATAAATTTCTTCGAGTTTTGTGGATCGCGCTCATAGTTCCAATAGAATAATTGGATTGTTTAAGAGATCAGTGAAGGAGACTATCAACTGTACCTTATATTTGCTTGAACATGGAATGTTTCATTGATTATTCTTATTTAAAAAGAAAAAAATGTAAAAAGGTTATAGACTTGTAAAGTACACCTTGTAAAGGATTGTCAGAACTTTAAAAGGGGACACATTGCTAAATACAATTAATAATCCGGAATTTTTATTTTATCCCGAATATTCAATAATGGCATTATGTTTTGAAAATAATGTCGTTCAAATGAAAACTTGGTTTCGTCTTGTGAAATGGATTCTGGGACTGAATTTGATTACCCTCTTCCACGTGGTATATTTTTCATGGCCTGAATGTTTCGTTTATGCTCAAATTAGGTTTTTCTTTCTGTAAATCAGATATATATATATATATATATATATATATATATATATATATATATATATATATATATATATACAAAAATAACAGGGTGAGATTGCATGGTCTTGATGGTCAGTTGACATTAAAATTTTGTGAATTAATGCGTCCAGGAAACTTCTTTTACAATAAATTCATGGTCTGGTTAGATGCGTGACAAGTCGTACAAGTGTTGTTAAAAGAAAGCATTGTTTATTTCTACATTTATTACTTCAGGCCAATGATATTCTTAGTCAATTCCTATAGCGTTCATCATTAACAGTAACATGATTCCCATAATAGTTTCCAAAACAAGAAAACATCCTATTACTTTTTTAGTCCAAAAATCGTCCCAAATAGTGAATTGAAGGATGAAGAGTGAGTCACTTGATGATTTTCATCGACCCAAATAGTAAAACGACAACACATCAGTATATGAGTGGTATTTACATTTTAAACAGTGTTGCCGCTATTATGTTTAAAAGTTCTGACACTCTTATTCGAAAACTCTCTCTTTATTTTAATTTACACTTATATACATTTATCCTTTATTCCTTGTATACACTTCTACTTTCTTTATTATGATTAACATTCTTATTAATTATACGTTTAATTAAACACCCTTAGAGATTTATCACTAAACACCAAATCGCTTCTCGAAAAAACAAGAAGAACAAGAAGTTCAAAGAACTTCTCGACGCACGTTTCACCAACCATGTTAGCATCATCAGGAGATGATGATGACTTTTGGTTTTTGCTTTTTTAGTAGTTGGAACACAGTTTTTAGCGGTCATTTTATTGGTTTCAACACAGTTTCATATTGCTCTAAAATGTCATGAGCTATTGGGTCGTAAGATTTCTGTATTTCAAAAGTCAATCAAACTGTACTTTCAAAGACAGACAAACCAAGAGAGTTTAGGAAGCAAGGGGGGAGGCCGCGTAAGATATAGAATAAGGTTATCATAGAAATAATTCAAAGAAGAGGCAAAAGATAACAGGAAGCAGTTAACCTAGCCAAGGAACATAAATTATGAAGGAATTTCGATAACACATGAAATCTAATTTTACCTCGACATCTTCGGGTAAGAGAATCGGGTTAAGAATGTGCTTACAGATTGATTCAAATATAGTTACTGGGTTACACTTCTTTTGATCCAACAAATTAACATTATTTCTCAAATTATGTCCTGAGTTTCTGCAGCATATTTTCTCTCAGTTGAAAGGCGGAAGTGCTTTAAATGTTGCTTTTCGAATGACATCGTTCCATCAATTAGTAGGCTCACATATTATATCTCATTTTGAAGCTGAAAGACGGCGCTTTAAAATAACTGTATGGTAGAAAAAAAAATCTTTTCTCCAATAGGTTCTACAGTCCATGAAACATAGGGAATTAAGTAGAGGATCTAATATATTTATTTTAATATAATAAAATTATATTGTATATATCAAATCAACATCTCAGTTTCATTTTTGAACAGTTTAGAATATGATGAAATTGAAATCAATTGAATATCTCGGTTTGGAATAGTTATGCAATATTCATAATGTTAATACGGCAAACATGTAGTCTGAACTTCTGCTTTTCGTCGTTATGAGAGCAAGTGTGTATTCGGTAACGCTATTCGCTGGAAGTTATTTAACTTTCTCCAGTAACTATTAAACTAATTTGACTATGAGCATTTTATAGATAAACACGAGGAGAAAAGCCCGTTTAGAATACGTTAGACGCGGCTTTTCTTTTACGATATTCGAAATCCGCTTTAGTGAAGTAAACAAGGGACGAAATTGTTTTCAGACTTGTGCCTTGCTTGCAGAATCTATTTTCAAACATTTTTAACGATATGTTGGAGTAAATTCAAGTTATGTTTTGTTAGATATTACTGTCTTTTATATCTGACAGAAGTTTATATCATTTCGCTTGTTAAGTTAGAAATTGTAGCATTTTTGGCAATTGTTAATAAGTTTTGTCGGTGATTTTTTAAAATTTGACATTACATTTTATATAAAAGACGCAATTTCTTGTACTGATGCATAACAAATTTTAAAAAGCGTTATGGCGATGAAGCTATGTAAAAAATGTTTACCAGTGGACTTTACTTTAAACATGAGGAGTGGCTGAAGATTAATTGCATTCAGGAATACCTTCCGGGCCAATTAATTTTTTTTAATCTGCTTCCCATTAACTGTAACGTGTCGGAAAGGTTTTCTGGATATTTGCCTACTTTCATTTTCGACCCATCTAAATTTTATCACGATTGGCGTCGCTTAATCTCAGTTATTTCTAACTGAGGCTCGACGTGGCGTGGCTGGCCCTGCCCAGAAAAAGTTTTGGTGTTATGGGGAATGGAACCGTGAACCATTCGCATCAGAATCCAACGTCTTAACGTATATAGCTAAACTACTTACTCCGCGCCAATTAATGAAGAAAATATTATCAAAATCAAGGATCTTGTACTGATTTATTACCGATTAAATATTATAGATATTACTGTAGATGTTTGTGAAAAAACAATTGGTGAAACAAAAACATGGTTTTGTATGAGGATAATGCACCATCGTAGGACTGTAATTATTATTCACCAATTTTTCGCTAAAAATCAAACGAATATTATTCTACTATTATTTTATAAGTATCATATTCAGCAGATATGCACTTTTTCTGGACCTCTCGATTGGAGTAACCACTTCGTGGATTTTTCGTGGAATTTTTGAGTCCTTAGAAGCTGGCCGCTTTAAAGGAAATATCAGAAGTTCGAGTATAAAAACTGTTTCTGAGACGATTGAAAAAAAAAATGTTTTGTTGGATCCCAATTGGAGACAGAGATGGCTTGTCTGCTTGACTTAGAATGCAGTGTTTGTGACCTCGAATGAAACCTCTGACGTTTCAGCACATTTCAAATTGTTAAAACGGGTTGTCGAATTGAATATTAGAAACCATTATTATTTTATCACTTCAAAACCATCAAGTTTTTCGATTTGGGATTCGATAGTAGCTTGAGAGGTGGCGAAAGTATTTAGAAAGTGAAGAAGATTATTTCGAAGATTAGGTTTGTATTTCTTTTTTCATAAATAAATGTTAAATGTAGTCAAAATAGATAGCCAATTAAGTTGGGAAGTTAAAGGGTTCGTTAAGTAAGCAATACATTATGAAAATTGACTATTTTCCAGTACAAGTTATTTTAGACTGATTTGAAACATTTTAATGATTTTTCTTACCTTTTTTGTTATTTCAAGTACTCTAGTTTGAACTTGAGTTTGAATGAAGGATATCGCTGTTCCGGCATTATCTTTTTTATTTAAGTTCTGTTTTTCTGTTATTAAGTCGTTTAGAAATATTCTAAAATATTTTCTTTTCGTATAAATTAAAATACCTTCATTCGCGCAATATACAAAACAACCTTCAACATTTTTTAAAAAGTAATTAAAATCAGTTCAACCATTCTTGAGAAGTAGGTACCTAAAGAAGTAAAAGTGTGATTTTCTAGGAGAGCGGTTGTGAGTTTAGGGGTTAGAAGTATATGATGTCATAAACAATATAGCAGCCTAGTGTTAGCCATAACCTAATTTTGAATTGAATAAGTCAACCTATCTCTTTGTTTACAGGTGTATAAGCTTTCCATTTTTTGTTTTTTTTATATTGTTGCATTTCTAAGCTACTGGTGTCGTTTGTGCTAATAATGCCACACACGAGACCAGTTTTCAAAAAGAGAAAACAGTGTTACAATCCAAAATATGAAGAAAGAAAAAGGATTGTTTTAGTTAATTCACTTCAAAGTTATGTAGGTGAAGAAAATGAGTCAATACCATTTAGAACGGGTGAGCAAATTTCGAAAACTTCGTCATCATGAAAGTTAAGTCACAATTTTGATAATGATAATTATTCAAGTGCAGACAATTATATTTTAGACTTCATCAATTTCTGGGCAGCAGTGACAGAAAGATTAGATTTTTTTGTGGCAAATTCTATATAGGTGAGACATCTAGACCTTTAGATGTTAGAATAAAAAAACTATGGAAGAATAAACCTTAGAGTAAACCTTCTTAGAAAGGACGATTTTAATAAATCTAGAATTTGTCAACACGCATGGGAATAGGGTCATAAATCAATTGGAATAATTCCAAAACGGTATTAAAAGAATCGGTAACAAAATACAGAAGATTAAAAGAAACCGCTATAATTAATTTAAATTATAATAACTGTATTGCAAGGCCTTCGGTAGATTTAAATTCAATATGGTTTCCGATTCTAAAGAATTCAATTAAAAACATTTAAGAATTTCAATAAACAATCACAATTTTTCATCAATCACAAATTTTTTTTTTTTTTTTGGTAATATGTTATAATCATTAAAAACTAATTGTCAACGTAAGTATCATTGACATACACAAATATATTTACTTCCTATCTTTTCATAATTTATAGAAATTAATATAATTTATTTTTAGATTCGTTTTGAAAACGGGAGGAGAATACTTCCCGAAACGTTAACGTTAAAAGTTTGTATATCTTTTTAGAATATTTTTATATTTTTAAAATTTTGTTCGTTAGGCAAATTTATTACCAAAAAGAATTACTGAGAAATTGGTCTCCGTTTGGTTTTTTGTTTTTACCCAGTGATTCATTATTTACATAAGAACAGATATTTTTAATATATTTGAGTTTTAGATCGTAGCGAAAAACCTAAATAAAGAAAAAAATATATGAACATGCCACAATCATTCAGACATTACTTCAAAAATTAGGTTGTAGAAAGCGTGTAAGTGAACTGCAGCTATCCATTGGTCAAAGGAGGTGTGAGACGATTCGATCAATGTTTTTTTGTAGCGAATCAGTTGAATACACGAACTCTAAAACAGACATCAAAATATTATAACATCAATATATGATGTGCTATGGTTTCAGATAGGCATGACGCAGCTAAAACCTTTTTAGGTGTTATGAATTTATCTAGCCCCCCTCGAGGTTTGAAACCTATAATAAACAAAAATGCGTTTGAAAAGGTAGCAACAGACTTTATGAGGAATGCATTATCGGAAATAGTAGAGGCTAATGAGGGTTGCCCAAATTTGGTAGTCGGGATTGATGGTACCTGGTAGGGACGATGATTTTTTCCTTGAATGATGTCGTTAGTGCATCAAGAATTGATACGGATAAATTGCATCAAGTATCTGTGCATCTGCAAAATATAACAGATGTAAAGTTAACAATAGATCTGTTCATTTGGATAACTGTACATCTAATTATCAAGAAGAAATAGAAGTAGACAGGGTAAAGCAAATTTTTAAGAATTCTTTGGCAAAAAGTATTATTACTATCTTAGAGATGAAGACAGTAAAGGGTTCGCTGAAGTTGTGGAAGATAGCCCTATGGTGATTTTACTATACAAAAGTTAAAATGTATTGGACATATGCAGAAACGTAAGGAAAATCGACTGAAGGAGTTGACATCCAAAATGGGAACGAAAAAACTGAAAGATGGAAAACCGATTGGCGGAAAGGGTAGGTTGATGAACACTGCAATTTTGTGAATACAAAATTATTATGGATTAGCAAAATTATTATGGATCAGGTGAAACACAGCTAGTGTTGAAGAAATGAAATAAGCCATGTGGGCAACCTTTTAGAGAACAACCAAAAAATACAGATACATGGTATAAGAATAATTCATATTAGTTAGTAAATAGACAATCATGAGGATCATTTCCATTTGCCATCCACAGTAATGGATGTAATAAAATCAATTTTTAAAGATTTGGCTGATCACACAATGCAAAAATATATTTAAAGGAGGTCAAAATACAAAAAAAAGCAAAGGCACAATAAAATTGGAGGAAGAACTGAATAAGGCAGTACCATATGGGGGGGGGGGGGGCGGTTTGTAGTCATGATTTTATTTATAATTATGATTCACACGTCTGATTTTTTTAAAATATAGCTTAAAAAATTCCCCAATATATATATATATATATATATATATATATATATATATATATATATATATATATATATATATATATATATATATATATATATATACAGGTATAGTGCGGTTCAAGATATATCGTTGCCCGAATGGCTGCAACAAACTGTTAACAACCCCTGTCGTAACGAAACCCGGCAAAGTTGCAGAAAACGTAAACAGGACCAGGCCTAATAAAATAACAGGTAAAAAGAAAAAAATATATGTTAGTAGTAAATATATGTTAGATGGTTTAGTAGTTTCGAAATATTTTAGTTTAGTTTGCATTCTTTTTCTAAACAGCGCAGCGATGGTATTTTTTTTATTCCAAATGTGCTAAAATATGGCGTTCCTGGCATGATAATGATCACTGTGCCTCTGGTAGTGCTAATTTTAAAACAAAACATTTATCGTCCGATGCTAAGCAAATTGTTTAAAATGTGTATGTTTCTTCATTGAATAAGGGGATTAATGTAAATGCAGCCGCAGTTTTCTACAGTTGAAGATATTGTGACGAAGCCAATTAAAGCCAAAAAAGTTTGTAGTGATTTTGAAGAAACCAATATTCTTTGCAGCAGAACTAGCCTCCGGAAAATTTTTATCTCTAATGGGTTTTGCATATCGGTCCATTAATATAAGGCAAATATTAATGGAATAAAACGATTGCGACGATGGCCGTTTGACTACTTAAACTCTAGAAAAAAATACAGATTAGAAAATTGTCCTATTATCTACCATGGTTCGATACACATGAGACGCCAGCAAAAGGATGGGTATATACAACAAGAAAATGCCAAACCAAAGCCCTAGCAAACAAGGGAAAAAAATTACAATTTTACATGCTGGTTCCGAGGATGGATGTGTGCGAGGAACTTTTGAGCGATTGCTCATATGTTCTAGGATTGATAAATCCCGGGATTTTGTCATCCAATCGACTGTTGGTATCGTAAACTCGTGGGTATCAAAAGGGCCAGTTGACATGGCCTGGCCCCGATTGTCTCTCCCAACTGCTTTCTTTGCGTTCATCTGGAGCTCGGTTGATGAGGACTGAAAGGCTAGAAATCGGTCCCGAGAGATACGTGGTGGCGCGAGGTTGCAGATGGGCAGAGACGAGCGGTGGCACCATGTGGAGAAAAGGTGAAAGATTTCTGTAATATTTCCCTCCACCGTCCCGCTACTCTATCTTATGGGCATACCTGAGTACAATACCCGAGGTTGCAGGCAGAATGTAGCCGGTAGTCCTGACTGCTACTAGCAATTACTATATGATGGCGTGAGTTGGGTGCTATTACGACCCGCTATCATAGTGGCCATTTAACATGGCCTAGTCTCTCCCAATTGGTTTCCCTGCGTTCATCCGGAGCTCGGTTGATGACAGTTCAAAGGCTAGAAACCGGTCCCAAGGGATACGTGGTGGCGCGTGGTGGCAGATGGGCAGAGACGAGCGGTGGCACCATGTGGAGAAAAGGTGAAAGATTTCTGTAATATTTCCCTCCACCGTCCCGTTACTCTATCTTATGGGCATACCTGGTACAATACCCGAGGTTGCAGGCAGAATGTAGCCGGTAGTCCTGACTGCTACTAGCAATTACTATATGATGGCGTGAGTTGGGTGCTATTACGACCCGCTATCATAGTGGCCATTTAACATGGCCTAGTCTCTCCCAATTGGTTTCCCTGCGTTCATCCGGAGCTCGGTTGATGACAGTTCAAAGGCTAGAAACCGGTCCCAAGGGATACGTGGTGGCGCGTGGTGGCAGATGGGCAGAGACGAGCAGTGGCACCATGTGGAGAAAAGGTGAAAGATTTCTGTAATATTTCCCTCCACCGTCCCGTTACTCTATCTTATGGGCATACCTGGTACAATACCCGAGGTTGCAGGCAGAATGTAGCCGGTAGTCCTGACTGCTACTAGCAATCACTATATGATGGCGTGAGTTGGGTGCTATTACGACCCGATATCATAGTGGCCATTTAACATGGCCTAGTCTCTCCCAATTGGTTTCCCTGCGTTCATCCGGAGCTCGGTTGATGACGGTTCAAAGGCTAGAAACCGGTCTCAAGGGATACGTGGTGGCGCATGGTGGCAGTGCAGCAGAGACGAGCGGTGGCACCATGTGGAGAAAAGGTGAAAGATTTCTGTAATATTTCCCTCCACCGTCCCGTTACTCTATCTTATGGGCATACCTGGTACAATACCCGAGGTTGCAGGCAGAATGTAGCCGGTAGTCCTGACTGCTACTAGCAATCACTATATGATGGCGTGAGTTGGGTGCTATTACGACCCGCTATCATAGTGGCCATTTAACATGGCCTAGTCTCTCCCAATTGGTTTCCCTGCGTTCATCCGGAGCTCGGTTAATGACGGTTCAAAGGCTAGAAACCGGTCCCGAGGGATACGTGGTGGCGCGTGGTGGCAGTGCAGCAGAGACAGGGAGAAAGATTCCTGTAATATTTCCCCAATAATTTTTGGAGTGGTAACAGTTTTATAATTTTATGGATTGAAAACGGATTCTTCGATCGGGGAATAGGAAAAAATCACACGATGTCACATCTGATGAATGTGGTGCTTGTGGAATGTTATTTTTTGATTTTTAGTGAAACATTGACGACTAATTATTGTGGTGTGTGAAACTTTCAATTGTTTTCCCAACTGTGAAGTTTTTGTTTTGAATAGACTGGAATGTAAATTCAAGTCCATTCAAAACAATTATAATGTTAATAATTAAAATATCATTAAAATGGAAATTTATCTGTTTTAAATAATTGTCGACAAAAATGTTTAATAATTTATATCAACTTAAGAGAAATGGTTCTGTCCAGATGTTAATCAAGAACATTTTTAAAAGTCACCTTACTTTTTGATCGTACTAGTATAGATATAGAAAAATAAAATACATAAATTTAATTAAAATTAATATAGGGATATTTGAGAAAATCCCCGTACCAGAATACTATTATTGTCTCCAATGTTGACAAACATGTCGGGAAATCTACTTTTTAAACTGCGTACAAGCCGGAAAATACATTTTTGTAAGGCACATTTGTTGTTATTTTCGAATACACATCCACCTTTTTTTGCTTTAATAAAGTAAATGTCTGTCAGTCAGAGAGCGTCAATATTAGCATTCCTATGTTCGCGAAGAACATTTTCTGATTTCCGACAATATATATTCCAGGGAATGTGCATATCATACAAGGAATCTCCCGTCTAACATGTTCAAACAATATTTTCCATCTATATTTGCATAGGGATTTCTTATAGTTGAATTAGTTTAATATGTACTAAACTGAGATAGTTAAACAATTAGAAAATTATTGTGGCAGAGCGAGGCAATACGAGGTATATTTTTTAAATAAGGTCTGTTTTTTAGTAAGAAGAAACATTATAAATATCATTAAAATATATTTCTTTCCATATTCTACGTACTTTGTCTGCTTTTCTACATAAGCCTAACCCATGACTGCAATTTTAACTTCTTCGTCGCTGTTAAAACATTGATCACCAAGAAACTGTTTTAAGTACCAAAATAAGTGAAAATCACTGGGTGTAAGGTCTGGAATGTAAGGTGGATAATCCAGTTCTTCTCATCCAAAAGACCTGATTAGATCTTGTGTTTGTGCGGAAACATGAGTCCTTACATTGTCATGGAGCAACATCATAACGATTAAATATTATGGAAAAGATTAGGTCACGCCGTTTGTTCTGTATAGCACGACGGAGTTTTCTCAAGGTGACAAAATACGCATCAGAATTTATTGTTGAGCCTCTCGGCATAAAATCCACTAACAAAATCCTTTTCCTGTCCCAGAAGACAGTTGTCATGATTTTTTGTGCTGAAATTGTTTGTTTGGCTCTCACCCTGGTTGGCAACGATGTGTGTTGCTATTCCATTGACTGTTGTTTCGACTCAGGAGTCATGTGAGACACACAAGTCTCATCTCCTGTAACGATGTGGTCTAACAATTCATCTCCTTCCTTATTGTATCGACTTAAAAACGATAAAGCACAGTCCAATTTCTCTGTTTCGTGATCGTCAGAAAGCATTCTTGAATTCCACCGAGAATACAATTTGCAATAATTTAGTTTCTCCGAAACAATGGCTTATAAAACTGACCTTGAACCCTGTGGAAATTCACTTTATAACTTTGAAATCGTGAATCGTCGGTTCTCTCGAATTCTGTTATCCACATCACGAACCAAATCATCAGAAATCAGAAACGGCCAGGGCGCGGCTGATCATGCACATTAACCCGCCCATCCTTGAACATTCTTACATACTTTCAAAATTTACTATCACTCATAGCATTATCATCGTAAACCTCACAAATTTGATGGTGAATTTCCGCTGCTGCCAAGTTTCTTACAGTTTCTCACTGTCGGTGGGCGACTAAATTTTCTTAAACTTTATAAACTTCTATAGCTAAGCAAGCTCGTACATTTAAAATAGTATAATCTTCTGGTATTCACGTAATCGTTTAAAAGGTGTTATGGCTTGAAAAATTAGTGCTAGTAATTTCAACTTTTAAATTAAATAACATTAATGTGTCAGTTTTCCTATTTTTTGTAGAAAAAATGCCAATTGTTAGGAAAATATAATAATGTTTTACGCGAAATTGGTTGTATTTTTGATACATGTTTTAAGGAAACTTTTTGTTCAAAATAATGAAAAGAATCATTGGTTCAATTGACGAAAGTTGGTTCCCCTACCTTAGTTGTTTTCCTTACCCTGTATTTGACTCAACAATTTTTTTTTACACATATTAATCTGATTAATTTTTATAACCTAATAATTAAGGTTCCTGCCAACTTGTTTGTTAAAATAATATTAAAATATCAAATGTTATTAAAAACAGATTATTTTGTTTGATGATAAATATTTGTTCGTTGAAAATAATCATATATGTTAAATAAAGTAGAACATAATTTGAATTAAGTGTTTATAATACTTAATTCAAATTAGCATTTGATTGCGTCATAGATATTTGGTAAATCCAGCATTCTGAAGAACACTTTGTCAGCTGTTTTGGCGATAATCTTGTGATATACACTTTGCAAGTGGGATTGGATATAAAGGTGGGTCCACACCAATAAAATTTTGCGTGTGTGTTGAATTTACTGAATGTGTGTTGAATTTACTTTAAAACAGATGGTTCGTGTGCGTACTGTGCGGCCAAAATATTTGTTGGACACGCCACATACAACATATACAACTCGCACTTAGGTTAAAATAGTGGTGTATAAAAGCTGATTAAAGTCAATCAATGAAACAATGAAAAAATACATTTCAAAAAATACATGAAACCTTCATATTAAAAAAATATATTTCTCAAGCAATTGAATAACAGAGATAAACATATTATTTTTGTCAATTTTGGGGTGTTTATGATGTAATTTGCTTCATATAAAACAAATCTATAAACACAATTTTTCTGCCATCTGTACATTTTCACACAGCATCATCGGACACAGGAATCCTGGTTAGCTTCGACATCAGCCCCTTACTATTATAAGAACAAGTGTAACCGTAACAAAATTGTCATTTTTATTTTGTAGCAGGTGTGGCGGTTAATAATTCTTACTTTTTTTAAGAGATGACACTGAAAACCTGTCATTTTATGAAAACCTGTCTTAAGACGCTTGTGGGTGTTGGTTTAGACGATTTCAAAACTGATGATTTCGACTTGAAAGACAAAGAACGTCCAGATCAATCGAAAAAATTTGAAGATGCCGAATTGCAAGCATTGTTGGAACAAGCGATATGCAAACTTAGCAACAAATGGCAGAGTTTAAATGTTAATCGCCGAACCATTTGTGATCATTTGCATCCTATGAGAAAGATCTAGATGGCAGGAAAATGGGTACTACATTAACTGAACGACGGACAGATTGAAAAGCGAAAAACGGTGTGCGAAGTTTTGCTTTTCCGGTATGAACGAAACATCCTTCTGCATCCGATTGTGACTGGAGACGAAATTGATATATTTTGAGAACCCAAAACGAAGAAAATCTTAGGTTTACCCAGGGCAATCATTAACATTGACCTCAATATCAAATCGGTTTGGAAAGCAAATAATGATGTGTATTTGGTGATCAAAAGGGTGTCGTGTACTATGAGTTTCTGAAACTAGGTGACATAGTTAATACCGTTTGCTACCGTTAACTAATGAACAACGATCAGAATGGGCTACAAGATATAGAAAAGTGATTCCACAGCACAACGCCCTATCACATACAAGCTGTCAGATACACCATTTCTGCACTTGGCTGGGAACTCTTTCTCCACCCGCCCTACTCACGAGACTTGGTCTCTTCTCACTACCATTTGTTTTCATCTCACGCACTTTGCATGAAACATTTCAATAATTACGGAGATGTCGAAATATTGCTTGATGATTGGACCATCTCAAAAGATGTACGGCTTTTCTGGGACATTGCCATTTTACAAATTGCCAGACAGGTGGGGAAAATGTGCAGCTAGCGATAGCGTATACTTTGAATAAACCATTTTTTATCTTTCTCCCAAATTAAACGTGTTTTTTAAAGAAAACATTAAGATTTATTAATTGGCACATCTGGTAAACCTCTGAGAGATCCTGTTAAAGTTTCGAATAAAAGTTTTTGGTGAAAAAGCCTTTTCAAATTTATCCGTGCTTCACAAAAATATTGTTCATTCCTTCAGCTGCCACTAAAACGTTAGCAAGTGTGACCCGAGATCGATTTCTATTGTTTTTGAATATTTTTTATATCTTCCGCGGGCCCACTGTGCAACTTTTTATGCATACCTGGGCCTAGACAGAACTTGGGCCAGGTCACGGACGGTTTCGCACAGTCTGACTGTTGCCGACGTTTCCCATATGATGGTTTCATGTTGCATGTAATAACACCCTATAACCTACAAGGCCGATATGAATGGTCATACTCTTGGTCAATTCTTCAGCTTCTTTCTGAAGCTTCAGCTCAAGCGACTGAAATGGAGTTTAAGCCAGAAACCGCTCTCTGGAGACACTTTTTTTCTTGTTTTAGTGGTGGCTAAAGGAATGGGCAATAGTTTCGTGGATTATGGATAAATTTTCCTTGTTTTTGAATATTTTTGCAATTTTTCATAAAATAAAATATTTCTTTCCGGGATCTATATAACTAAAATATTTTCTTTTAACTCTTTACGCCGTAAGAAAGTTAATGTTGATTATCATATCGATATTAGGTAGTAAAAAGAAATTTGTTAACGCGAAAAATAATAAAAAAATCGCTTATCAAAAATATTATTTATTATTGCTTATTGGCTGACTGTTGCAGAAATGCAACATTACGTCAAAACGCTATTATATGTTGTAATATAGTTAGGATGTATGATTTTTTTAAAGCACTTGTGTTGTTTATTAAAACATGTGGCAACCCCACATTTTTTGCATTCAGTTTGCTTACCCACTGTAACTCGGAAACTTACATCTTATTCTTTTATTTGTCCAAACAGGTCAGTGTTCGTGTTGGTCCAGTCTAACATCTTTTGGTGGAAAATGTTGAGGTGGACCTTTCTCCTTTTTATTTTAAATTAGGCATTTAATATCACTATAACGTTTTATACTGTTTGCTGTCATATATTTGCTACTCTGAATTCTAGCTATAGCTACTTTGAATTCAGCAGAGTTTAGAATTTTACTGGCACTTTCGTTCTCGGCGTTTATTCTTCTGTATAAGAGCCATGCATTACACATAGTCATGTTTCAAAAATGATAAAAAAGTCGTAGATACCATTGTTTACTGCGAAGTCGTATTTAATAGTGACTCATGATAGATACAATCTAATAGGTCGTCATCGCCCATATGTCGATTATATTCTGCCAGAACGAAAGGACGTACAAAGGAAATATATTGAAAATGAATTGAAATAATATACTTTCCTGAAAGTTTGATGCAAGAGTGACAATTCTATTGTCCCTCCAAGCCCCTACAGCTACTTCAACTCTGTTGCATACCGACCTGTTCTATGGATGTACTGCCCGGTTCTTTTTTGATTTTTGTTTCATGAGGCAGTTTGCAGTTGGGAATACGGCTTTTCCTTATAGTGCCTAAAGCCAAAATCCATCGGCTGGATAAGTATTCAATAAGCGGTAAGGAGGTGTAATAATTATAGAAGAACAGACAGTAGTTTTGATTGCTAGGCATATCGCAGGCAAGGCGTACTACTACATTAGAGGATGTATTTAACTGAGGCTCGCCGTCTGCGCATCTGTTCTCCTGTCCACTGTAAATTTCGAACTTGTAAACATATCCAGTTACACGACATATTACAAAAAGTTTGTATCCCCATTTATGAGGTTTGTCGGGTAAATATTGTTTTAACACACTTCGAGTTTTTTGTGGAACCGATTAACCGATCAACCGATAAATGTGCTTCAAGGTAAATTTTTTCAAAGTTGTGGTTGAGTTTCTCAATCTAAGGCCGGATTTTAAATAATCGATCAGAATCGACGTGGTCAAATGGTAACATTTGACTATTATCATTGAAATGCAATGATTGTCTGAGTAGTTTAAATCGTTTCGACGGCATAGTCTCTTTTATCGGAGCGAAGCCAATATTTTCAGACCAATGCATTTTCACATTAGGCATGTGAACTATTGACATGTAATATACGATACCAATAAATTGGCGAATTTCCTGGCTTATTACATTTATAGGTTTACAAACATCATTTTATACAGAGTATAAATTAGTCTGATCTCGTGTAAGGTAGTTAATGTCGTCAGTAAACAAATACGAAAATATCTGGAAATGAGTATCCAAATAATAATCGTAATATTTCTGGTGGTAAAGCTTCAAATCCACGAAAATGTAATTGGTCGTCATTCAGGTTTAGATTTTTTGTTTTCCATGTGACATTGGCCTTAGGTAGACGATGAAATACATTTGGAGCCGCTACAGAACTAGTAGCGTAAGCTACGGTCGGAATAGTGGTACTGGAATCCGCTGCAGTGGTACTGGACCGAAAATCGTTCGCCGAGGCGCTGGTAGGTAGCCTGGAATTCATTTTCTAAGTCAAGTGGTATCTCTGGGTCCTCATCAGAACTGTTGCGCTCATTTTGCTGTAAGATAAATGTTGGATCAGCGATATCGTCGTCTTCTGAAAAGTCTAGGCCATCTTCACTGTCTTCCTACTCTCCAAATATAGCTTCCAGGTCCTGAGCAGTCAAATCTGCGACTCATTTTGATGCTGTAAAAAGTGCTTTAGAAGAAGTATACAGTAAGTTTCAAATATACAGTAGTAAAAATCAGTCACTAACGCGCAATGTTGTAGTTATGCAACAAAACAAAAACTTGATTTTACAAGAAAACTTTACTTGATTACTGAAAATTAAACTTTCAATTGCCAGTTATCAAAATTTTCACAATAAATTATTCCTCGTAATTGAACTCGAACGGCACAAACCGGTTTGTACGTGTTCATCACTTTAATAGGTCAAATAAATACAAGTGCTGCCATCTAGTTGGTTGATCTGTTACTAAATTGTTAGAATGCTTCGTTGCCGATGTACAACGCTGCATAAAAACGATCGATCTACATTTAGTATATTTTTACGTAAACTTAAATGGTATGTCGCAGACTTGCAACACGACTCCGTAAAGGATTTTAAGAGCAACCCCTAACAAGGATTCTAAAAACTTTTCAATCTACCTTTCTACATAAATCGTCCATTTTTAATCACAACAACGGCACATAAATGATTTTATATTTAAATAAAGTTGGTATGAAATAATAATGCTCGGAGAAATTTTATGTATTTTCGGTGATTTTAATGTAGTACAATGGAGAATGCTTCACGTGGAAGTAAACCGCTCATAAATATTTAAATATTCAAAAGTTCTCGACGAAGTTAGCCATAATTGGAACGTAAAACAAAAATTACAACTCTATTCGAAAATTAAGGATTTTAAATATTTTATGTATTATAATTGCAAATTGTTATTTCTTTTTTTTTTGTTCCCAACATTAAACAATTTTTATATAGCTTTCTGCGAATAGCCAATACAACTGGATAAATTCTAAAATAAAGTATTTTTAAATGGAGGTAAATACTCCAGACTAAACAATTTAAATATTATCTAACACACTATGAGTATTAGATTTCTTGTTTCACAATATCTAGATATGTAGTATGAATACAAATAGATCGAACTACAAAAGGAACTAAAGGTTCCCCCATCTACTGGGGAAAAAATGTTTAAACAAACTGATTTTCTCAATATTCTTTATATTAACTGCATTAAATTGTGTAAGGTTATATCAACACAAACTGCAAATGATTTTCAACAAAACTACTATATACAGGGTGGTCCAAAGAGTTGTTAACTTTTTGAAATTAAACAAAAAAACAGCTTATTGATTGATTTGTCCGTTACTTTGTGATAGTTCATTTTTTAAAAAGGAATAATTAGATCTCGTGCAAAGGCCAAAACAACAGACTTACCCGAAAGAAGTAAAATGGAAGTTTAAAATATCTTGTGTTTATATAATTATATAAACATGTTTATGTTTATATAATTATATAAACAATATGTTTATATAATTATATGATACGTTTGTAATAAATGTGTGTGATATGTTTATAATAATTGTGTAATGTAACTGTTTAAAGACCCGAGTATTCCAACAGCTTAATAACATTTTCTTCATATAAAAATGGGTCCCAACAATAAAGTTTATAGAGTAGGGTAGAGCGGGACTAGTTAGCAACTTTTCGCTTGATCTCCCATAACTTTAAGAATATGCATTGGATTTAATTGATTCTTACTCTGTTGGGTTCGGAATTTACTCTTCTCCAAAACGTCTAGCGCTGCAAAAACGATCCGAGTACAAGTTAAAAAGTTATTGTCGGAAATGCGAGAGCGCTTCAAGTTTCTCAACGTGCCCCACTAGTGGAGCTAGTTGAGCATGGGTATGGGGCTAGTTGAGCAATAGCTAAAATGGGCTTTAATTAATTCATTTATTATGATTATTTTTATTACATTATTACATTTATTTTTATTACATACTCATATTGTTATATCTCTGGAAAAATAAAATTAAAATCAAACAAATTTAAATCTTTCCAATCTTTGGATTATTATTACACTTTTTATATTTAAAATTATATATTTAATAATAATGAATATATACGCAATTATAATATACGCATTAATAATAACGCAAATAAATATTTAATTAAAGTATTAACTCATTATGAAATCAAGAATATTGCTAGATCATAAATATTACCAAATTATGAATCATCTTTGTCTCTATCACAATTAATACAAACATATCTCTTTAAAGTCATCCTCTTAATATTAAATTATTTGGCTGAAGAATTTACACTCATTTTTTCCTCCTCTACAGCTTTTGCTATATCACTCAATTTTTGACTAGTAGCTAAACCTTTTGAGGTCTTTCTTTTATATGTACGCATCCTAAAATGTAATAATAATCATTAATACAGTTATCAATATAACTAATTTTAATTAGTAAACTTTGTGTAGAATCATCACATGCTCAAATTAATTGATGGTTATTAATTTATTAAAGAAAAATTTGATTTTCTACAATGAACATCTAGTGGGGCTAGTTGAGTAAACATTAAACGCGCGTTGCTCAACTAGCCCCAGTTGAGGCAACAAAATAAAAATATTACTCTATAATCAAAAGAACAATAACTAAATAATCTTTAAATACTTACGTGGTCCTTATTAAGTGTTTATAGTAGATATAGATATGTTAGTAAAAAAAATATGATGAAAAAGTTGAGTTACAGCAACTTTAACAGTTATAGTCCTGAGTGGATTGCACAAGAATGTGGTTAGAGAGATTATATTTCTAATGTTATGAATTCAGCGTTTGAATAAATGATGTGAATTTGATTTGTTTGCATAAACTAATGATTTCAAGTAAGTCCACAAAAAGTAAACCAAAGAAGTTTTATCAAAATTTTAAGTCCCATACTTTGAAAAATAATTGAAAGTCTCCTAAACAAGCTAAGTCAAATTAAAGTTTTCTCCGTTTATTGAATAACCCTCGCAAAAAAACGAAAAAAAATCGTCTAACTGTTTTATGTAATCGCGACACCAGTTACAAAAACACTGAAACATCTCGAACCTCATTACACTTGCAAAAGTATTAAATTAGTTAGTCAGTTTATAATGAAGGCAAGTTAAATAAAAGAAGTTAAGCCTCTAAATATATGATGCAAGTTGTAAAGTGTCGAGAAGTTTGCCCGTTATTAGCCGCAGAGAGTTAGTTTGTTCTTAGCTGGAAGTTAGTCGTAGACGAAAAACCAAAAGAGAAATAGACAAGAAGTTTTTATTTGCCCTTACAAATTATGTGTCGTGTTGGTAATTTGAAAATGAAAAATTTAAACAAAATATTTAGAAATAATATCACTGGTTAACAAAAATTGTTTGTTTTTCGACGTAGGTAACAGCTCTTGGCCAGTTATGAATGATGCTTAATTGTCTAATAAGCTACGGCCCAATTAAAAGACAATACAAAACACAAGTAGATATAACAAAAATAATTTGAATTTAACCTAACAATGATACAAAAACATTTATATAAAAATAAAAAAATAATCATTACAAAAATTATTTCCAAAACATTCAGCACCCTCTCAAAAGCTGATTTATCATATACTGAGTAAGCGGGGACTGAAAAATATCTATCAAGGACACAGAAACGTTCCTTTCATTGCAATAACTAAGTCGAGTATCAATTTTTCTATTGGAACGTTCGGTGTGAAACACTAAATTTTAAGAGATTTACCACTAAACACCGAATCACTTTTATAATGTTCTCGACGCATGTTTCGCTAACCAGGTTAGCATCATCAGGAGATGATTTAATCTAATTCTAAAACTAAACTATGTTCTATTTATATGAGAAATTGTTAACCTACTACCCTAATTGGTAACCTACTACCTACGAAGCGTACTACCTACCTAATGAAGCGTGTAAAAAAAAGGATACAAGAAAAAAGGAGGGAAAAAAGAGAACAAAAGAAAGAAAAATCAACTATGAAGTTTACTGACACTTACATTAATAATCGAAAAAGTTGACTGAACGGAATAGGTCCTTTATCCCGGTTCATGATTTTCTTGCATTTTTCTATTTGAATGCATCCATAACTCTATTGTTATTTACACATTTAACCAGTCTTGCATACTGGACAATACAAGATTTTTCATTTCTCCCATATCTAATGTGGGCAATATGTTCTTTATATCCCCTTTATATGGATCTTTTTGTTTACCCAATATACCTTCGATCACCTTGACAGGTAATTTCGTAAATCCTCAACTTTTCATGTTGATCTACTTTACCCTTTGGATTACCTAGGACTTCTCTTAATTTATTATATGGTTTGTACACAACTTTAGTGTTCACTTTTTTCAAAATTTTATCTAGCTTTCGTGTTAATTGGGCATCAAACGGTATTATTATGAATTTATTTTTGTTCTAATCCTTTTGAAAAGTGGAAGATTCTTCCAATATTTTTCTAAACTTATGTTTTCTAATTAATTTATCTAAAATATGTTCTTTAAAAAAGTGATTCAGTAAGTTGATTTAGTAAGTCGAGTATATTGTTTTGTATATTAAATATGTAGTTGTAAAAGGAGCTATAAGATTTGAATTTGAAATAAAACACAAAAAATTCGGCTGAAAATTGTGCTCATTGTTTTTATTATAAATTATATTTTATGCCATTTATGGCATACTGTTTTATGTAGACAAAATATCGTTCAAGTGACCACCTCGACTCTTCTTGCACTGGTTGATCCGATTGGCCCAATTTTCGATGACTCGTTGAGGCATATTGGGTGGTATGGCGACTATGGTTGCTCGAATGTTGGCTATAATTTCATCAAGAGCGTTGAGTTTGTTGGAGTAAACCTGTGATTTAACATAGCCCCAAAGAAAATAATCTACAGGTGTTAAATCACAAGATCCTGATGGCCAGTTGCAAGGGCCATCCTTTAGAATTGATTGCTCAATAAGTTTATCATATTGCGTGCTGTGGGTAAGTTGCACCTTCTTGTTGAAAAGGTGGTTCGTCTGCTCATCCATTTAATCAATTTTCAGAAAGACAAAATCGGATAACATAGCACGATAGCGTTAGCCATTCACAGTGACGTTCGGTCCTTAAGGGTTCTTAAAAAAACACGACCCGATAATGTCACCGTACTATAATCCACACCAAACAGTGATTATTTCGGGATGTAATGGCGCCTGATAAATCACTTGTGGGTTTGATTCACACCAATAACGATAATTTTGTTTATTGACGTAGCCCTTTAATCAAAAATGAGCCTGATCGGAGAAGTTCGTTTTCCATTGCTTCCATCGCCCCATCTGTGAACTACAATCTTGGATGAGTGTAAACGAGAGCCAAACGGAAAATACACCACGTAGTCATCCTGGACAAGCCCAACTCTTGAGAACGGCGCGGAAGAGACATTATCGTTCTCGGTAACATTTTTACGAACAGCCGCAATATTTTCTTCACTACGGCCACTGCGAAAGCGTGGCGGTGGAACATGCCACGCGGTTGGGCGGTTGGCGGTTGTTCATGTAAACTATACTCAAGTTCAAACTTATCAATTATACGGCGGATGGCTTGAAAAGAAGGAGCAGAATGACGACCGTGTTTTGAACGAAATGCTTTTTGAGTAGCAACAAAACTTCTCGAATTTTGATAAAATGTTTGGACAATTTCCAAACGTTGTGGCAACGAAAACTTGTTCAATGCGAAATGGCAAACTTTACTGAAAACAATTGACAGCAAATGTCAAGAATTGGATATCGCAGAAATTGGTTAGATAATTGATAGTTAACAGATCTTTGATAATGCAGATTAAAGTCCCCTAAGATTAGAAGATTCATGATATAAGAAAGATATTCGAAGGTATCAAAAATTAGTTTCTATTGGTGAATATTTGATTTTTGGAGTAATATAAACAGAAATAATAAAAGTTATAGTCTGACTTATGAGTATTTTGCAACCAACGATGTAAATACTAGGGAGCAACTCCTGAAAGATGGACAGGTCGAGCTTTGACGTTTGTAAAGATAAATGAACGGTAAGGAGCGTTGTGTTCGTCACTGTAGACTACAGATACACGCCGTGGGTTGATGACAATTCTGCGCATTGTAGAATAAAAATTATCGCGGGCCGCTGCTCTTACCGCCGCACCAACGCGACCGGCCAAAAGAGTGTGTGTTCCGAAGAAAATATCTCCGATGTTGCTGGCAATGTTGATGAATTCCACTTTTATCAATTTGTCGCCATACTTAGAAGTTACTCGTCTACGTGAAAAATCTGATTTGGAGGAGATGTAGTTCGAACAGGACGGCTCCACATGTCAATGTAACAATTGATTTACTAAAGGAACAATTCGGTAAGAAAATTATTTCGAGGAACGGACCTTTTAATTGGCCACCAAGGCCATGTGGTTTAAAGCCATAATTAAGATTTAAAAATTATTTTCTTTGCGGTTATGTAAAACCTTTGCTTTATGCCGATAAACCAGCAACTATTGGTGCTTTGGAAGTTAACATAACTCAGACAATTGCAGACAGAAGACTCAAGTTGCTTGAAAAAATGGTCGGAAATTGGATTGGCAGAATGCACTTTGTCAGAAGTACCCGCGGTGGACAGTTGGTCGAAATTGTTTTCAAACATTACTGCCATTGAATGTTATTTCACATAAAATTAATAGTTTTAATAGTTGTTATACGTTCTTAGCTATTTTTTCTATATACTCGTCTTTTTTTCACATAGTAATCATGCTTTCACTACTTTTCTCATTTGCTTTTATAAGGTAATATTATTCTTCAAGCTCCGTATTTTCTTCACATTACGTTTTTAGACGCAGAACCTGGCAAGAGTTTCAGCAATAAGAATAAATAAAACTTAATGTGCAGGAATAGCTAGATTATTTTTCAAAATATTTTCTTTTTTTATTGAATCTTATTTACATAACCTTCAATGGCTTAACGAGGAGCTAAAAACTGGCGGCTTCGCAGTTTATTTTTGATATTCGAGAACAAAAATAAATCAAGGTCATCATCATACATGACGTCTATAGTGCCGATGAGATTTGATCTATCTTCCGAACTGGAATAATATCTCACTAAGATAATCCATCTAAATAATAACAATTTTGTTCCATATGTCGTTACGAGGGCCGTTCAAAAAGTTTTGAGATTTTCTGAAATGCGGATAAAATTGTCTTATAAAGAGTCTTTCAAATAGGAAATTTTTTTATTTAATTTTTGAATAAAACACAGAATTTGGGTTGATTCCAAAAAACTTTTTATTGATAATTGAAGCATAGTGTATGACATTTAAACACGAAAGACAATATCTGGCAAATGACCTCCTCTTGCAGCTGCACAGACGTCCATTCATTTGTTAAAATTTTGGCAACCGTGGCTCCATCTCACCAATAACTCGAAAAATGTTATACATTAGTTTAGATATCGATTGTGGATTCATCTTATAGCACGGGCGTAGCCTGGGGGGGGTTGTTGTGTTCAAGCAGCAGAGAGTGAAAGTAGCCGAAGGTGTGCGAAAAAACGAAAACTATTTCATCCGCAAAAAAAATCATAGTTTCGTTTTTATTAGTATCTCCGAGGTGTGAAGCTCATAAATTTTCCCGACAAGAGGCAGCACCATCACTGAATAATATGTTTATCTATTGGATCAATTGAAGGGTGCTATGTAGGCAAATGTTCACATTTGGCCAAAAAGAAAGTGCCCTTTAACCATGATAATGCACCTGCACACACGTTTCAGTTTCTTAATGCAAAACTCGTGAATCTACGCTTCAGAATATGACTCCCAGTGATTGCTGCCTTCTCGGAAGATTATTTTGAATTGGAAATTTTGTTATTATACTGAGCGTACCCCAATATATATGAGGTTATGTATCTAATTGGAATGTTACTACGTTAAAAAATTAAAAAATATTTAACAAAATTTGTGTTCTCTCTATCAACCCGAGAACTTCTCAAATGACCGTAATTAGATCATTTAATATATCGCTTTTCAGCTCATTTATCTTTGTCTCAGATTAATATTGTCTTTCATATCTACATTTCATGCCAATATGTCTCTAAACTGATAAAGTTCCTAAATAATATGCTCTCTAATAGGTTCTTCCAGGTATTCTTGGGCGATAAAGGTATATATGGTGTAGAGTCAGCAGTGACCTGTCCCAAGGCAGTTTCGTAGCACCGGTGCTTTTTAATCTCTATGTAGCGGATATTCCAGTAACCCAATCAAATATGTTCCAGTACGCGGATGATCTATTGGTTCATCAAGGACACACCCTCATAAGATGGTACAACAGCAGGACGTCCAAGTCCTAATAGCTTACAGGTCGCAACTCCGATTGAACCTCAGCAAAACAGAAGTATGCGCATTCCACTTAACAAAATAGCGCACGCTCACTTACAAGTAAGCGTCGACGACATACAGCTGAAGCATAACGAGCAACCTAAATATCTCGGAGTGGCACTGGATCGAGCCTTTACCTATAAACATCAGCTAAGAAAAAATGTTAAGAAAGTTGCACAGTCCACAAGTTAATATAATCCAGAAATTGGCCGGCACAAATTGGGGCGAAACCGTTGGCGTACTACAAATTTCTGCACTTTCACTTGTATACTCGGCTGCTGAATACTATGCACAGGTGTGACATGAACAACAAAATCTCCCAAACCTAAATCTACGATCCAGATTTCCACCTGGAATAGAAGTGGAGAGAGGAGTGGTCTGCTACGGTAGAATGAATCCAGCTTAACCAGTTTTGAACTGGCCAAGGAAGATGTAACTACTTAATGTTCCGATGAGGTAGAACCGAGATTCCTTCATGTGACTGCGGCAGCAGACCACGAACCACATAGTAAAATGTCCCCGAAGACTCTTCGTTGATGGTCTCATTGAACTACACCTAGCATCGGCCTCAGCTATGTAATATATTTTTAGTTGAGAGTTGTGATAGTGTGTATTCTTATTTTAGATTTAATGTTGCAAGAGTTTGTCTTCTTATTTTAGGTTTAGTGCTGTAATAGTTTGTATTTCTAACATAGAAACATATCTATGATTGGTTTGTTGTATACTCGATCTTGCATTCATTCTTGATATATCATACGAAATAATAATAAAATTGTTTTTCATTAATCTTTATTCTGCCTACAGAATATAACTAAACTGTAATGGATTGTAATTGTACTTGTGGTTCCCCATAGTCGTAAATGATCAAGTATTGAAGAACAGAAAGACAGGTTTTGGAGTTTGCTGTGGATATGAGATATCACTTAAACGATGATCCACGGTTTAGGGCGAGTATTTCAACCAGTCCTTCAAGGGCAGAAGACTGTCTTAGAGGCAGCAATGGAAGGGCTTACAAACACTTTCATTCTGCTATCTAAAGTAATGTTAAAAGTTAACATTTTCAAAATTGAGTGTATTTTAGTCAAAAAGGTTACTGGTTGACAATTTCTTGTCTCGATTAATTCAATAGTTTGAAAGAATTTTGACATTTATGTTGTTTTTTTCTTTTTAAGAATTGAAACATCTAAACAAAACAGCGTCAAAAAAAACAAAACAGCGTCGCGAATGGTAATGATAAAAAAAATGTTGGAATTGATAATGGTAAATGTTTAGAATAATTTCAACCGCCCCAGATTCTACCGGAATTAAATTGATTATTAACTGATTATTTTTTTTTTATTTAAAACTTACTTAAATCATAATTATCATATTTAATGGGTTAAAAAGTATCCCATATGGAATTATTTTTCCTTTTTAGATTGCCTTATTTGAATGAATATAGAAGTATATCATAAATCGGGATTATTATCTGGTTTGGTTTGGTTTGTACCTTTGTTTCATTCTTTTAATTTTGAGTTACATATAAGGGCATCATAACCGTAGCGTATTGTTTAATTTTCGAGTTTGTACAATAAAACAACAATATAGGAATAGTTTTTTGAAGCAAATGCTGGACTTTGACATTGGGAGTCCATAATTTTGCTATAAATATAAACGAAACCTATGTTAATCTCATAGGTAACATTTATTCGGAAAGAAGATTTGACGTCTATTCTTAAATAATATAATACATCATGAGTATTGCCCTCCATGTTTAAGACAACATCACTCAAACAGTGTTGCCTTCATTTTTTAAGTCCTTTTGAATTTCCACAGATAAGAAGTAATTAATTATCAGATTGACAATTATTAAGAATTTACTTATACACAGACTTGTTTAAAATAGACTAATTTTTAGAAGGATACGTGAAAGATACTGGGCTTGTTCCTATTCTAAAAATTTACCATTATCAATTCCAACATTTTTTATCATTACCATTCGGGATACATTCTTCAAGTCTTACAAAACCATAAATAACAAAATTCGTGTAAAATATTGAAATAATCATGACAGTATAACGTCCTGCCAAAAAAAATATATAAACAAAAAGCCTTTCAACAAAAACCCTTTTATTACTGGAAACAGGCAAATTACAACCATCATTTTAAATTGCGACCAATATGGCCTTGGACTTGTGGAAATTTTAATACAGCACCAGGCACATCATCTTCTGTTAATTCCATTTTGAAAATGTACTCTCCCTTACTGCCTCTAGATGTATTTTTTCTTTCTGAGGAAATAGGCTAATACTATTATATCAGTTATTTAAGCATTCATTCTAATTAGGTAATCTCCATTTCTACATCAATCATGTGATGTTTTACTATTAAGTACGTGGTGTTTCTGTTGCAGCTACAGGTAGAACTGCCTTGAGGATGGTTCTTTTTACATCTAAAGAGGTATCTATTGGGATGGTATCGAATTAGAATAGAATGCTACTTGGAATGGAACTTTGTTTGTTTCAGAGATGAATCTAGATATTGTTTAGGTACCCTTAATGTATGTAGAACAATCAGATATTTTCGAGCTGAAAGGCGAAACTTACAGCTATTTCTTCTGAAATTATAGTATTGAGGGCTATATGCTTGGTCATCCTTTGTAACCATCTGACAAAGATAACGCACAGCTAGCACGCAACAGCTAGAAAGTATAGAGCTTGTCAACCAGTGCATGTGAAACAAGAGTCTGAGATGGTGATAGTCAAGTGGCCGACAAGATCCTTAGATTTATCGCTGTGCTGACAGAACATATATGTGGGATATCTCTGGTGGAACTTTTGTCTGTTTGCCACGGCTGCCAATAACTTTAAAGCAACTTCAATAATGCCTTCAACGCGTCTGGTATACTTTGGTATAAAAGGAAATATATTATTTAACTGGGTCTACGCCCCGCAGAGTTATCGAGTATCATAATAGTCACTGAATATAATGGAGTCTATAATGTTGCACTATTTTTGTTTTCCAGTATTGGTAAATTTAACTCTTCCTCTATCATTCTGAAAATCGCTGCGAGGTTCATCTTCAATGAAGTCTCGGCTTTCTGAGAAGGCCTTAAACCACCTCGTAATTATTGTCATTTAATTTCAAAATGCACTAGAAAAATACTGTTCATGAAAAGAATTGCTACTCTCTATCAAGTGGCTCTAGGAGGTTCAAACTCGTACTGATTACGCACCAGATGTTGCCTTACCTCCCCTCTAAAAGGGAAGTCGACAATGTTGTCAGATCCAGTGTTTCCAATTGTCTGATTACTATATTTACACTCCTCGTAATCCTTAGGTTTTATGTATAGCTAATCTTAAATTTTTAAAAGCGAGCTACATATTATTTAAACTCAACATTGTGAAGTATGTTTTATTTCGATTACGAGTGTAGTTTTTCAGATAACAATACAAATTCAAGACGATTTTCTCAATGGGTTTCATTGTTCGCTTAATGGGCCACCAGTCGAAATTCGAAATGTATTAAGTTATAAGCCTGAAAGTTTCCGATTGAGGAATTGAAATGCGTCTTGTATAAAAGCACAGACTAGCCTTTAAATTAGACCGTCTAGACGTTAGATGGATTAGAGTTATTACGGGTTTTAAGACCATCAATATATCCTCTATAAGGACACCATTATATTGTATTTATGTTGTCGAGTTGGTTTAGTTGAAATTGGAAAGGATTTTCATAATAGGCTGTGGTTGTATACTTAAAAGCCTTCTCTATTAAGTCGTTTTTACTAGTTTTTGGGTATTAGTTGATAAAATGTTTGATGTTTGATGCTGATGTTTATTTTATATTTAACAAGGGAATACTTTAATTTTTCTATTGGAACCTTCGGTGTGAAACACTAAACTCACGTAGATTTATCACTAAACACTGAATCATTTTTTTTTATCCGAAGTATTTGAAGTGAACGGTATAATAAAAACATTGTAGATAAATTAATTATAAAACATAAGTTTAGAAAATTATAGAAAAAATCTTCGACGTTTCAAAAAGATCAGAAGAAAAATAAATTCATGGTAATAACCTTTGATGCCCAATTTACACGATGGCTAGACAAAATTTTGAAAAAAGTGGGCATTAAAATTGTGTACAAACCATATAATAAATTAAGAGAAATCTTGGGTAATCGTAAAGATAAAGTAGATCAACATGAAGAGTCGGGGATTTACGAAATTAGCTGTCAAGATTATGATCAAAAGTATATTGGGTAAACAAAAATGGATCTGATTAACGGGATATAAAGAACACATTACTCACATTAGATATGGTAGAAATAAAAAATCTTGCGTTGCACAGCATGCAATCGAACATGACCACAATATAGACATTAAAAATTTAAGACTGGTTAAAAGTGTAAATAATAATAAAACTTTGGATGCATATGAAAGAATTGAAATAGAAAAATGCAAGAAAATCATGAACTGGGATAAAGGAGCTATTCCGATCAGTCAGTTTTTTTAATTATTAATGTAAGGCTCAGTAAACTTCAAGGTTTATTTTTTTCTTTCTTTTTGTTCTCTTTTTTTCTTTTTTCTTGTATCCTTTCTTACACGCTTCATTAGGTAGGTTATGTTAGCTTCCTAGGTATAAATAGAACATAGTTTAGTTTTAGAATTAGATTAAATTATCTCCTGATGATGCTAACATGGTCAGCGAAACGTGCGTCGAGAACTTAAAAAAAACATATTCGGTGTTTAGTGGTAAAATCTCTGTGAGTTTAAGGGAAAAGTTGTTTATAAAATGTTAACCGTGAACGATATGTGACGACTATGATCCTGTCAATACCCAACGCACTTTTATTACTCAGAGTTATTTTAAAAATGGAATTGAAAAACGCTCTGTTTCTACGAGTGTTTTTTTCTAGATTTTTCGTTCTTTATTTACACCAAAAAAATATTGTAAATACTAGATCGTAACAAAAATATTTGCGTGTTTGCGTTTGTTTATGAATAAAGGATTATAAAGGGTAATTTTTTTAGTGTGCCCAACTTCCGATAGGGGTCGCTGTTAAACAAACTGTGAGTTTGCGTGTAAGTCTGTAAATCTCTGTATGAATAGTCTGACAAGTCATCATGGAACGTTTAACATCAGAGGAACGTTTGTAAATTGTCGAAATTTATTCTCTAAATCAGTGTTCTGTGCGAACACTTGCAGAGCACTAGAGCACTTCGTGTTTGTTAAATTAATAAATTCCGAATGCATTTTACGATGCTTGATATTAAAATAACAACGAAACAAATAACTGTGTGCTCCGAAGAAAATAACGCCGCTGTTGCTGGCAGTGTTGATAAATAACCAAATTTATCAATTTGTTGCCATTCGCTGAAAGTTAAGCTTTGTTATTCGACTACGTGGATTATTTAATTCCGAATTTGAATGGTATTGATCTGGAGAAGATGTAGTGCCAACAGATCGTCTCCACATGCACAACCAACGCAACAATCGATTTATTGAAGGAATAATTCTGTGAGAATATTATTTCGAGGAACGAATGTGTTAATTGACCACCACTGTCATAAGATTTAACACCTTTAGATTATTTTCTTTGCGGCTATGTTAAAACATTGATCTATGCCGATAAACCAGCAACTATTGATGCCTTGGAAGCTAACATAACTTGGACAATTGCAAACTGACCCCAACTGCTTGAAAAAGTGGTTGTAAATTGGATCGGCGGAATACGCTTTGTCAGAAGTAGCTGCCATTGAATGTGCATTTAATTTGGTTGTTGTTTTATTTGAATTTAATGTTCGGACGCACTAAAAATATTACTCTATACTTAACTTTTTAGGGGTTTAAACCTTTCCACTTTTTGCTTCGACAAATAAACATTCCATCTTCAGTATTAAATTGATTCCAGTGCGAAATATCCAGTCAACTGTTTCAAATTAAAACATTAAAATGGGTGATATGCCACGAAATCAGGTCAATTTTAAGACAATGTTTTAAAAAACGTTTCAAAACGACTGACGCTGTTGTAAAACTTGTGAACTAGAGGAGGAATGTGCTGCATCAATCCGCATAGCTAAGCTCTAGTTCAAAACATTTCGGGAGGGTAACATGAGTCTTGAAAATAAGGGAATATCAGGTCGTCTACGCTCGGACTAGGAACTAGGAACTTAGGTGTACCCCAAAGTTTAAACAGTGAATAACTAAGCACGTCAAAAATGCATAGATTTTTACGTTTTTGAGGTGCAACTACTGAGGTTTTGGTACTACACTAGTAGTTGATCTGATGAGTACTTGATTCGAATATTAGTGAGGAAATTCGACGTAACTGGTTATCTTACTATCTTAAAAAGTGAAAAGCTAAAAACTGTACGCAAAACGTGAAGAGTGTTTATGGCTTTTATTGAATTTGTACAAAAGAATAGGGTTACAAGGGAAGGGTTCAAGAGAGATAACGGATGTTTTTGGAAATAGTTATGTTTGAAAGGCCTGCAGCAGGTGTCTACAGACTCTTTCTATGATGCTGTTTAGTATCTAACACGAAGTTGTAGATTCGAGAGCACAACGTGTTTACTTACGATATGTTTGCAAAAGTGGTGAGTCTGATGATGATTATGATGACTGACGAGTCCCATTTCCATTTGAATGGGGTGGTAAATCAACAAAACTGAATATTTCCGTGAATTACAATAGAGAGTACAAAAAAAAACGGTGTGGCCATTCTGTTTTCGAAGAAAAATTCGCAATAGCTGTTAATTAATCAGCTCGCTACGTAACCACGTTTCAATTTTTTTTCCATTGATTAATTTTTATGATCATAAATATTTTTTACAAAATAATGACGGAGTTATGATCGGTCAAAAAACAAAAATCGCGATGAGATGGTAGAAAAAGTCAGTGAAATGATTGCCTACGATACAGGTTTGACTGCGAGATGGATAGCGAAGGAATTAATACGACAAATATATGATTTACGAAATTTGGACAAAGGATTTAAACAAACGGAAAATCTACGCTCGATTTTTTTCTCGCGCCTTAAATGAGGAGCGTTGCTGCTGGTGAATTTTTAACAGAAACAAGTCTGTGTTTCAATATCTTCCATGCTCACCTGATTTATATACGTGTGACTATTTCCTGTTCGTGAAACTCAAACTGGTCATTAAAGCGGCGTTTTATGACAGTGTTACATTGTCTGTGTTTTATGACAGTGTTAAGTCCAAGAAATCGTTACGAAGGTCATTGGAGTGATCTCGTAAAACAGCAAAAAAATCTGTGCTAGCATTGGTTGAAGAAAAGCACTTTGAATAAAACGAAATCATTTTGGTAAATTATTTTCTTTTTTTACTTAAAAAGTTATTTTCCGACATACTTATATATTAATTTTATAACCGTTATGCAAGGCGCTATAATTTCTAACTTAGGAAGATAAATGATACAAAAATATCTGTCGGAAGTCAAGAATAGTCATACCATTCTTAAAGCAAAACTCGCTTTACTTTTTGATCATAATATTATATCGATGGCAATTCGAAATGTTTAAGATTTTTTTTTTATTAAATTAAGTGTAATATTTTGAAGATTAAAATCATTAAACTTCTTACCAGTAGCAGTTGTTATTTGCATGATTGGTATTACGATCGACTTATTGCATAGCAGTTGTTTGCTGAATATGTAATTAAAAGTTGGTAGTTTGTCGAATCCGCATCCATCCAACTTTCACAATAGGTTTTCGAAAGTTATCGAGTCTCGATTGCAGTAAGAAACGATCCGGGTCTTATAATAAAACAAGGGTCTTTGATCGCCAATAAATGGGAATATAATGACTTAACAAGGACGTCTTGGTTCAGTTTTCGAAATCTCTAATTTACAAGGAAAGTTCTAGGTCAGGAGCGGTTTAACCAAAATTTATGGTACTTCAGGTAAACTTAGTAACGATGTCGTTATTCACGTATTCTATTATAGTTTGTGGCTAAACATCTGATTCTTAATAGTAATTTTACAAATTTTTAATGTAAATTTATGTTCAAATATCTATATTGTAAAACGGTAATTTTTCATTATAATGAATTTCATTTTCACAATAAAATAATTTTCGATTTATCACGTAAATCTAAAATAAATAATATACGTAGTCATATCAAAAATTTTGTTCATAACTATGAAGGCGCGTTAAATTGTTTTCAAGTAGGTTGTTAAGAAAGTTATTGCGGTATTTAACCATTCAATTGAAATGCACATATCTCATCTTAAACAAAACTTTATTAATCGAAATAAAAACCATCATAATCAAGACACTTTTGCCAATAAGAAATAAGTTCATTATACCGGTTGAGTATAATTCCGGAGTCCTGGAGGCGACGAAATTGTTGAAGGCAATTTTTGCATCCTCTTGATTTTTAAAGCATTTCTCGGTCAGTAAGTTGTCGAGATACTGATGAAAAGGTGATAGTCGAAAGACGAGTATGGCGGATAATCGGGAGTTTCGTAACCCAACTCATGCAGTTTTTGTCACGCCGGGCCGAGGGTTGTCATGGAGGAGAATTGGTCCTTCCTGTTGACCAATGCCGGGCATATGCACCGCAGTTTTCCATGCATTTCATCGATTTGCTGGCAGTACTTCTCCGCTTTAATCAGTATGCCCGGGTTCAGGAAGCTGTAATAAATCAGGCCGGCCGCAAACCACCAAACAGTCACCATAACCATATTTTGGTGCATTTTCGGCTTGAAAGTGTTGTGGAGCTTCGTCGCGGTCCAACCACTAGACCGATTGTCCTAAATAATTCACTTTTCATAGCACGTCACAATCCATTCTAGAAAAGGATCGTTTTTATTGTGCAAAAGAAGGCCTAATTCACAGACAAGCTCCCGATCACTTGTACGCGGATTGACTTCGACTAAGACGCTCAATTGGTCGTTGTCAACATCCGATTGTCGGCCACTATGCTAATCATCCATCTTCAAGGCTCTCATCACCGTACTACGAAATTTTTAAACCCCCATTGCGCGCCTCGTTCATTAGTGGTTTTTGAACCAAACTCATTGTTGATATCGGGAGCTATCTTGGCCGCTTTTCGGCCTGGTTTGAACTCGAACAAGAAAATTGTACGAATTTTCTTCTTATTCTTGTTGCATAACAAAAAACGCAATCATTTTATTATCAACCTAATATTAGTATCACGCATATATCTAATATGGACATCACGCAATTTATAGACCTATATCTATAAGATTCATATCTGGTTAAGAAAATTGCGAACTAAGGACAATGACTCCTAGTCTAGTCGCGTGTGTAAATTATTTTTGCTCAAGGAAACATACCTATAAGTTGGTAACTTATCTTTCCCTGCGAAACATACCTACAAGTGTAGTTAAATGATGCATAATTACCCTGAGTTGAGTACCTATGTAAAAGATCTAGGCATGTATTTGGGTCGAAGATTATATAGAGAAAAAAACATATATTGATTAAGTAACACATTGGTCAATACGTCCCTGGGCGGAAAAATCCTTATCTGGACTCGGTCCCAGGAAAATTAACCATAACTGATTGGTATGCTGGGTTCAAACGTGGCTCTACAAGCATTGATGATGCCGAATGCTCTGGACGTCCAAATTCGGTGGTTACATCAAACAACATCAGAACACAAAATTATTTCGCAAAATCGTAAAGTAAAGCTGCAGTAGCTAGCGAAAGGAAGTGTTTACACCATTTTGCATGAACATTTGAGAGTGAGTAAATTGCGATCGATATGGGTATCGCGGTTGCTTACAACGGACCAAAAGCAATAACGTATTGATGATTCTGAGCAATGTTTGGAGCTGTTTAAAAGATATAAAAATGATTTTTTATACGGTATGTGAAAATGGATGGAACATGAATCCATTACTACACTCCGAAATCGGCAGTAGTCAACTGAGTAGACAGCAGTCGGTGAAAGCCTTCCAAAGCAACCCAAAACACTACCAATGGCAGGGAAGGTTATGACTTATATATTTTGGGATGCGTGTGAGATATTGCTATCTCATTTCTGGTCTCAGACCTCAAAAAAATGCTCGCTGGAAAGAAATTTCACTCCAACGAAGAGGTAATTGCTGAAACTATAGGATATTTTGAAGGCACAGAGAAATTGTTTTATAAAAAGGTATAGGAATGTTAAAAAAGCCTTGCAATTATTGTATTGTTCTTGAAGGATAATATATTGATGAATAAGGCCGAAATTTGCAAAAACGTGTATTTTATTTCAGTCAGAAACGGGATTTATTGACCGATGTGTTACAAATAGTTTGAACTCAAATTTCAACAATTCTACCGGATTTTTTTCTTATGTTTTAGAAAATGTGGCTACTTTATTTTACTCGATGACATCAAACAAGCAACTGAATGGTCGTATATGAAACTTTGAAGTACGTCAAGTTATAAATTATAGTTAACAAACATCATAGGCATTTGGTCCTATTTACGCCATTTTTGTTCCAGACCGAAAATTTTTGGGGCTACCATCATAGACAAATTATATTATCTACTGATAGTATAAAATAAATGTTTAAAATATATATATAATTCTAACAGGGTAAAAAATATATATATATATATATATATATATATATATATATATATATATATATATATAAAGTCGTTTATTAAACATTTGGGAAACCAATAAAGAAAAATTTCCATCCAATAAAAGGCAACACGACCCAAAAACCCTTATTTTAAGTCCAGGTTTATCGAAACGAAACAAAAAAAAACGATTTTAACAAAAGAATGATCATTATAACTTAATACTTAAAACTTAATATAACAATATTAATAACAATTTTATTATAATTATTTTCTGACCATTTAATATTATTTTTTGTTTTTTTTCTTGAGTTTTTCGGTTAATTATAATAATAACAATTATTTTTTTATTTTGTTTACGTTTCGGTTATTTTTATTTAACCATTTTTAGAACAGCTATATGTTAATTTTTTTCATTATTTTTTTAAAACTATTAATCAAAACTGTTAGTGAAAAAAATCTAAAGGTAAAAAATTTATAAAATATGTCAAAGTCAAAAATATGTCATCTAAACACTAAACAAAAAATAACATTTTTTTTTAAAAAAGCTCTACCAACAATTTATAATTAATAGTATAACGTAAATATAGAATATTAAAAGGTTATGGAATGTTGTGAAATGCTCTATACAAAAAAAACTTCAATTTAGATTTCGAGGGGAAAGTTCAAAACCAATATGCGTCAAACTTTATGTTTCACCTCCTTCCAGTCACTTGTAACTAAAAATTTTAAACAACTCCAATCTTGTAATATATTATTTTAATCCTAGATCCTAGATATTAAAAATCCTAATTATACTGTATACAAAACTTAACTCATAATAGAGGAAAAATTAATTGTATCTTACTATCGATGGCTGTGAATAGTATTTTAGGTGCGAGTGAAAAAATGTTTAAGTAAAACACAGAAATATATTAATGAAATAATTGTACTTTTAAAAACATGATTTAAAAATTGACTTCCTTAAGTGCTCAAAAAGTCCACCACTGTTAGCTAAACTGTAGTATAATCTGTTCTCGAATTCTTTTCGAACGTCTTGAAAGATGTTTTTTTTTGTGTCTAGAACTAATTTTCATTGCTTAAAAGAAATAATGAGGGTAGCTACTTTGAAATGGAAGCACTGTATACTATAAAATTACAGCTGTGCTGAAGATGGTTAAATAAAAATTACCGAAACGTAAACAAAATAAAAAAATATAGTTGTTATAAAAGAAATAAAAAAATATAACGAACTTATTGAAAAGCCCTATTTAATTAAGACAATAAAGAATTAATACATATTCCCAAAATAATACTAAAGTATTAATATTATTAATTTGGGGTGTAACAAATTACACCCCAGTCTAAATTCGACATTTTAAATCTTAATACCAGACTGGAGAAATCGAAACGCTGCCATTGCGTATGTTTATGTTCGGCTCTAACTGTTAAATTGCACAGTTTTGGATTGCCAAAATGTCTGTGGTAAAGCCCGAGTAAATTACCCTTAGAAGGGTGTGAATATTTTATGGGAAGAGTAAAACCTCGCCAGCGAGAGAAATGGGTTGCAGAAGTCAAGTCAAACTGCGTCTAGTCTTATCTATAATAGATAGTGTAATGCATGTTTCTCTAACGCTTAACGCCTTTTAGAGAATTTATAACGAAATTGTCAACCTTACTGTAAATATAATATCTGCTTGTGTGTACGAATTTTGTCATGTAAGATTGTTAACGTGTGAATAAGTTTTTTTCTTTAAATTAAATCAGTTTATTAAGAAAATGAATACAATCAGATGTTCAACAGCAAGAGCTTTCTTAAGAAACACATATTTTGGAACGCTCAGTGAATGCTTTTAAATATGGTATAGAAAGCGAATGAAGTTAAGGGTGAAGTTAAGGCTACGGGTGGTACAAAGACTTGATTAATTTTAACAAATTTGTTCTTAAAATTTATAAAAATTCATATTTTGAAGATTACCTTGTCAAAATGTGTTCCATTTATGTCCTGGCACTTTTAAAGCCGACCTTTAAGATTTACCATGACGCAGCGGCTAGTGTTTGCAGTGTATTCTTCAAATTTTTGAAGAGCAGGAGTGAAGAAAGTTTGAAGCCGTTTGATGAATGTCGATATAACGCTGATAATTCACCGTAACTGCGTGGCCTTGGTGATCTTCGAAAAAAAACGGGTCGTTTATTTTGGGATGCTGACATTGCAGCAAAACATTCGGGTTTTGCAGAGGCCTTTCATGTTTCTTTTTAGGGTTTTCTCCACACGAAATAGTATCGACAATTTTGATTATTGACACGGCTATTAAAATGGAAATCAGCCTCATCGGTATATATCGAACGCTCCTCTCCCGTGTAGCGCTGCATGGTGACTAAATTTCCCTGAGCCGAACTACCGTTTCATACTGACCTCACCTTTTTACTCTTTGGACCACCCTGTGTTTGTTAGTGTTTACGAAAGTCGGCACTTTTAGGCTTGAAAAAGCACGACTTTATTTTATATTTTAATATATTTTTCACATTTTTGTTGATTTTTATTTTCTCATTATAAAATGATATTAAAATGAATTAATTAAGTATGAAGACGTTAATAATAAAATGTTTTAACAGTAGAATTCTCTTTTAATTTTAATTAATTCTCTGACTATCAGGGACTAACTTTTGCTTTGGAGATAAATAGAACTTGAAAATAATTAAATTTGTTTATTATATATATATATATATATATATATATATATATATATATATATATATATATATATATATATATATATATATATATATATATATATTCGGTGCTTACTGTCGCGAGATTCGTGACTTTCTGAGAAGGATAAATACTTTACGGGAAACCAGTAAAGTATTTATCTGTTCTGACCTGGGTCTTGGTCGATAGCGGTTGGCTGATGCTGGTGCTGGCTCCGTCCCCTTCGACGCTTGCATCGTCTTTGTTGCCACTGGTCTAAGAACGCTTTTCCACGTTGATGGTAAATGTAGAACGTCGTCCCTCTTGTTTAGGCTTCCTTGTGTTTCGATTTCTATAGCTTCTCTGATCAGGCGTGTCCGACAATGATTTATCATCCTCCATTGCTATCTCTTTACGTCAATCGAAGTTAATTTTGTGCCCTGTTTCTAGTTGGTGTTGGAATAATACCGATGTTGTTTGATTATTCCGTATGCTTGTTGTGTGTTCCTCGATTCTAACAGATATTTTTCTGTTTGTTTGTCCGATGTAGGTCTTGTTATAGACCTACATCGCATTGTTACGCTTGTTACCGCATGGAATGCGGTAAACTTCTTGATTTTCGAGTCTGGCTTTGTCTTTCGGAAATCCGTTCGGTAGCGAACACCCTAATATAAAGATCCATCTTTGGAGAAGTACTTGTGTTTTATACTTCTCAGTACTCGCGATTTTGCTAAGTTCCATCGAAGTTTAATAACATTAGATAAAACATGGATTCACTATTATATGGCAATATAAAGCAGCAATTCAAATATTGGTTGGGGGAAGTGAAACTGTGCCAAAGAAAGCGATAACGGCTTCATCTGGTGGAGGATCCAATGAACCAATAAAGTGTGTTATTTGGGCTAAAGTGCTCTTTTACCATGGTAACGGCCCCGCACAAATGTCTCGGTTTGTTGCTGTAAAACTTCATGACCTCTTCTTTAAAGTGCTTGCACATATTGGATTTAGCTTCCAGTAATTACTTCTTCTTTCTATATAAGAAAAAACGGATCCCAGATTGAAGATTCACTTCAAATGATCGGATCAAAGTTGAGAGGATCGCTTTTTTACAGAATTGGACATATAGCGCATTATACTGAGGATATTACAAGTTTGTCAGCCCGAGCACTTTTCGAACGACCCTTGTAATGATCTTTCAGATTTTTCAATATATTTCTTCTATTTTTGTTCATAACTTAAAAAAAATATTTATTTTATATAGCCTATGCGTATTTACAGTATCGTAAACCACATCTGTTCGCCTAATTCAAGAAAATATATATAAAATTGTAGACAAACAAAATTCAATATCCGGATATTTCCCAGTTTGCAAAGCCGTAACGGAGATAATTTTTTTGATCAAGTGTTCGTGATAAATGGCTTCTTGAAGAGGATCTGTCTGTCTAATGCCACTTGGCTGCGTGGCTTCTTAACGCGGCTTGACCTCACTTCAGAGCTTGAGGCGGTTTCATGCGAGGGTTGGGGGCAGGGTGGTGCAAAGGGCCGTTTGTTCCTAAAACACCACTTTGTTGTGAATGTTGCGTTTGTTTTCCTACTTTTACTCTGGATCTGCCTGGATAATATGTGAAAAATCTTTTGTTTACTACTATGCATTTGTTAATAGTAAATAGAATTATTGCGATAAATATACACGGTGCGTGTCACGGAAAAACCTAGAATTCCTAAAATTGGTAAAAAATCAGTGATAAGCGTCGAGCGATGGAATGGCGCATTATCGTGCAACAAGCACCAGCTGTCTTGTTGACGGTAATGTGGCCCCAAACGACAATTACGCGACAACAGACGCTTCACAACACCAATATAAAACACGTTGATCGTTTGACCAGATAGAATCAACCTTTTGTGTGCAATTCTATCCGAATCGTAGAAACAAATCAGCATTGTTTTGATTTTTTACTTCTCGAGACGGATTTCCTTTGGATTTGGCTCGCTCAGGTGCTTCCATTCGGCACTTTGACGCTTGGTTTCTAGATCATATTAAAAACATTACGTCTCATCACCAGTAACAATGCTGTACTTGAAGTTTTCGTCCTTTTTCGACTCTTTAATCGAATCCTTGCAATTTTGGATTTGGAGCAATTTTTGGTCGTCAGTCAATTTGTGTGGAACAAAGCATGCACAAACCTTCCGAACTCCCAAATGATCAATATTCAAATCTATTTCCACGTATCTCAATAAAGATATTGGCTGATTTTTTATAAATTTATACACACTTTCAATGCTACTTTGAGTAATTACGAAATTTTTCGGACCAGGTTGTTTATCGTCCTTGATGTTCTCACGACCTTCTATGAATCGTTTAAACCACTCTAGACTCAGCCACCAGATAAACAATCCTCACCAGATACTTGTTTCATTAATTGAAACGTTTCAGTATATGTTTTACCAAGTTTAAAACAAAACTTAATATTCGCTCTTTGTTCGATGTTCATTTTGGTATAAACACACTGACCCTTTAAGCCCGATAACTTGGCTTCTAATAATCCAAATGTTATTAAATTTTATCAGCATGTTAGTGAAGGATGCACCTTTCCAACGTTTACTGCCGGCAAAAGATGGCGCCACTCGAAATAGCTACTTTTAAAAAGTCCTCTTTTCTGTGAGATGGACCTTGTAATAATAATGAAAATATTCTTTTACAAGCATTTCTTAAGCGTATTGTAATTCATTATGCCAGCATAAAGTGAAAAGTTAAATCTTTTTTAATTGATGGCGGAACATTTTGGATGGACACATTTTCGTTTGCTCAGATGGTTTTTGTTTTTGTTTTGGACATAAGGCGGTATTTGGAAATGAAAAGGCGGACGGACTTGCTAAATCAGCAATATCCGAAGGCATATCGCTCCTACAGACTTTCTACTACAGAGACCTGTACCTTCTAGCAAACACTTTGTCTAGGAATTCTACCCAATCCGAGTGGAATTCTACGATCGGGGCCAACAAATTAAGGGAAGTCAAAGAATCATTTTATCCTCCAATATCTGAGACATTTTCTAGTAGAATGTGGTCAGTCCTGATACACCGCCTAATGATTGGACATACTAAGCTCACTCATGAGCACTTAGTAAAGGTGAACATTCCCCAAGGTGCATACTGTGCAATTGTCCCCTGTCAATTAAACATATTCTAATCAAATGTACATGTACATGTACACCTTGAGCTTAAGAAACTACCTTGAAATGAAGAGAGAACTGACAGAAATATTTCTGCCAGAGGGCTATCAAAAATTAATGACATTTTTGAAAACCTCAGGAATATTGGGGAAATTATAATCAAGATAATGATGAAGAACAAGGCGTAGGAGTTGGGGAATAGGCTTTTAAGGCTTATCCTCTACCTTTTGTTATCGTTCTGCAATCTTCTTAGGGTTGGCACGGCCTTTCTCTCTCAACCTTAGTAAAACCTTTGTTTTAAAGTAGTGTTTGAGAATGTAAAGTCGTTTTACGAAACTATAGTCACACAAATTTTGTTTAAAAATAAAAGTGATAGATAACAAAGTAAAAAAATGTTTTATTCTATAGAATATTTATTACATGTTTTAGTTACTATTAGTAAATTACCATCACCTTACAAAAATTATTTCTCTAAATTAAATTAATATTTTTTCTTCAACTAAATTATTACATAAGTTATTACAAAGGTGAGTGTTTTGATTGTCTGATATTTCTTCGTCTTCACACTCTTAATAAATTTATTTAAATACTAACTGTTATACACCCGCTTCACTGGGTGTAAATTAAACTTTAGTAATCATTTCTTTTTTTGATTAAAACTGCTTTTAGAATTCTATTGCCTTTACCGCTACAATTATATATTTTTATAAATATTTTATATTTCCTTAGTTATATTTTTATGTTTTAAACGAATGCAATCAAAATATTTCACTGACAGGCAAATAAAGAGTTGCGGTTTTAATAATAGAGTTTCGGTTTATAAAATAAAGTTAGTTTATTATCATGTATGATTTATTTTTTTATTTCTTACTTAAATTTTTAAAACGGGAGTATATTTATATTACAGCCCCGCAATCCCCCTTGGGAGTTGATTTTTATGAAACCTCCTCCTTAACGAGCAACTACTATACATAAATAACATTCCTGCTATATTTCAAATCTATAGGTCTTAAAGTTCAATAACGGGAGTATGTTTATATTGTACGCCCCGCAACTGCCTTTAGGAGTTGATTTTTATAAACCCTCCTCCTTAACGAATATCTATGATGAATGTGGAACATTCCTGCCAAATTTTAAGTTTGTAGGTCTTATAGTTTCGAAGAATTCACATTTACAATATTAAGCATTATCAGAATCAGAATTATCAGTTAACCGAATAATTCGAAAGTATATTATTATTTTCATACTATTACACACAAACATTTATTCTCTTTTCATATGTTTATATTATATCATAATAGACTTTTTTTACCTGTCTCAGTCTTTGACAATTTTCATTTAGTAATATAATTTATAAAATTTATTATGAATGTATAGCTCATTCAGGGAAATAATGGTTGCACATCATCAATCTAGAGAAATCTATTGTCAATTTAAATCCATAATAAAGAAACAATCATTTAAAGTTCGAAGCACTGTCCTTCCTTCTTCCTCTAATCCTATTAGAATAGGATAAAAGTACGGTGAGTCGGTGGATCACGTTCTGTGAATTCGCTGTCAAGATAACATTTAGGTTTGTGGTTCTGGACACTGTTGCCGGCCTACACAACTTTCTTCGTCGAATTTGTTCTCATTTTCATGTTTCATGTGATCGTTTTTGAATTGTGTCTTCAAACGTTTTGAATTATTTTTACTGCATTCTTTGCTGTTTTAGCTATTTTTTGGTTTAGTTATTCAGTTTTTGTGTGTTCTGTAAAAAATCTGCTGTTATAATTGCAAAAAAAATGCCAAAAGCGTTAAGCAGTCGGTGTAAGCAACTTGTCTCGTCACTTATCAGTTATTTTGAACATGAGAATTGAACAACGAGATAATGTGGCTCCTCTTTTGCCATTAAACGCTGTGAGAGATATGTATTAATAACTTTGTAGGTCTCATGGTTAATGGAAGTTTTTTTAGCGAGTTTTAGCTGCACTAAATATTAGTATAGTATTATTGGTACAGTTAGTGCAATTACGAAAAAGTTAAAGAATAACGAAATCTTAAAACAACCGAAGAAAACGCGTTGCAAAACGAGTAACTAATCTAGATCATCTTGATGTGGGCTCAATTCGCAATCAAATCTATGAAATGTATGAAAAAAGTGAGCAGATTTACATTCTAATATTGTATTTTTATGAAATTTTATTGAACTATTTCAGAACAAACGGTTAATCTTGAAAGTATTCATGAAAAACTAAAGAACATGCAGCTTTTAAATGGAACTTCGCTTTATCCACTTCTAAAAGAAATTGGTTTTAAATGCAGTAAGGATAATCCACGTAGGGGCCTGATGGAACTTCTATATTGCCTTTAAACGAATCTAATTTTTGAACATGTATCAAAATATCAAACACAAATCTCTGTTTCATTTTGTTTATTTGTATGAAACATGGATAGTTCAAAATGGGACCTTGAGTCACTCAAGGTAAGATGATAACAAGAAGAGTGTAAAGACTACAAAAGTTGATGGAAAAAGGTGAGTGCTGTATCTAATACTTAGGAGACATTAAAGTCATGTTGTCATGAATAGTTGTTTTATGACGTGTCAATTATAACATGTTATTGCAGATATATTGTTCTTCATGCTGGGAACAAGAATGGCTTTATTCCAAAGGCCGAATTAGTCTTCTCTCCTAAAACAAAAGGTGATTATCGTAAAGAAATGAATCAAGATAAATTTCTGTTTTGGTTTGAAAACCAGCTGTTGAAAATTTTGGAGGAGCCATCAGTTATTGTCATGGATAATGCACCATATTACAGTACACTATTTATAAAGTTCTTAACTTTAAATGAAATGGTTAAATTAATTTCGTTCCTCTGCGCTAAATCTAAAACCATTAAAGAAGAAATCTTCGGCTTTTTCTTTTAAATATATCCACTACTTCATCTGCATGAATTTTTGTTCCATAATGAATGTTCATGAGAGCCAAACCATTAAGTCTGTTTTCACTTGTACTGTTTCGTAAATAGTTTTTCAGTCTCCTTAGGCTCAAGAAAGACCTTTCTGGGGTAGCAGTGGATACAGGAATGGTAGCCAAGATTTGTAGTAATGTGTAAATATTAGGATAAAGGTTTTTATCGCACATATCTAGGCATTCCAAACTAGATTTCGGGGTAGGCGAGATACTTGTCAAAAATAATAATTCAATTGTAATAATTCAAATAAATTCAATAAATCAAATGTAATAATTTAACTCTCTTCACTCCTCGTATTTTTTCGGTATAATATTAGGTAATATTTGGCTTATTTCGGGGGGGTTGAAAAAGTTTTGAAATATATTTTTGATTAAAATTTTTCAAGAAAAAAACTTTTCGTGTTACTTTTTCATATACAGTTTTATTGATCATACAAAACTTAAAGTCTGGGTATTTTGGTGTTGATTTGGCAGCATTGAAACGTGAGTGTGTCATAGATTTTAATGACATACAACCATTATTTCCCTGAATGAGCTATATATTACTGCATTAAGAAAATCAATATTCTCATTCGACATTTTTTCTCATTAGACAATTTTAAATATTTCGAAGAATGATGTCGATGAAGAGGTTTTTTTTGGTAATATGCTCATAACTTCTCTTGGTTGTGGTAATTTGCATGACGAAGAAATTTATTTACCCTGGTAATTAGTATATTTCTTGGTTTCTTAGCAAAGGTCTATTTTTTCTTGTACACCGTTCTTTAGGTAATTCACTCACGAATATTTTCTTGGGGTTGAACAGATTAATTTGACTGTTGAAGGAGTGATTTACTCATTCTGAACTAAAGCTGACTCTTTGTTTTGTGTCCTGGCTATTTAGGCAATAAGAGACGACATAAATATAGTGGGAGCAAACGCGAATGAGGGGGAGAGGGAGGCATTTCTATATATTATCTACTCACATTTTGAATTTTGAAAAATTAATAAAATGAGATTTTGAGTTTTGAAAGGGCACTGTTTTAACCTGGTTGAACATTCAAAAAGAGTTAGATTTCACTTTATTCATTCTATTCTGAAGTTGGAACGCTGTTAATCTAAATATATTACCAGGTCTGGCGGCTAATAATAATTCTTAATATTTTTAGGATATGAGACTGGAAATAAGGGTTGGTTCACAGCTTAATCTCTTATATCATTTTGTTGCTACGACAGTATCTTTCAAAATGCCATTGATGTTTAAACGGTTTCGAGTTAGTGTCGTGTTGTAAACAAGTCGAGTTTTGAGGCAAATAAAGAGCATTGGCGTCACGTACTGCTTTTCTTGTTCAGTCAAAAGAAAAACGCGAGTGAAAGTCATCCTATATTTACGGTGACAATGTCCCAGTGCAAGACGCTTGTGGGTATTCGTTTAGACGATTCAAAAGTGGTGATTTTGAGTTGAAAGACAAATAACGTCAAGGTTAATAGAAAAATTGAAGATGCCAAATTGCAAGCGTTGTTGGAAGGAGACGAAATGCAATCTTGGCAACGACTGGCAGAGAGGTTAAATGGTTGCCGAACCACTTGTGATCATCTACATGCCATGGGAAAGGTCCACAAGGCAGGAACATGGGTATCACATCAGCTGAACGACAGACAGATAAAAAAGCGGAACACGGTGTGCGAAGTTTTGCTTTCTCGGCTTAACAGATTTTTTCCCATCCGCCGTACTCACCAGACTGGGCCGCTTTCGACTATCATTTGTTTTAATCGATATTTCACGCACTTTCACAACATGAAACACTTCAACAATTGGGTTTTTAAATAAAAAATAAGTAACGATTTTTTTATTTTATTTTAAAATTTAATTATAAATAATATTGATAATCGATACGAAAAACTTTTTAAAAATTTGTTGCAATTAATTATGAATGAATTAAAATTTATAAAATTTTAAAAATAATCACGTGACAATGAACGTGCCACTATTGGCTGCCGTGTTTGTGGCGTCATAATAGTAAAGTGTTTTTACGTCAGAACTGTCAACGGTTTCTACTTGTGTTTCCAAAATAAAATCCACCCATACTACATTATTGCTTTAATTAAGGTTTTCAGTATTTTTAAAACGATGGTGATTTTTTTACCTTACATGTTTTACAGACCACCACATTAGACTCTTGATTTAATAATATTTGCAAATATAAATAAATCTGGCTGCTAACTAACTCTAATGCATGACCAGCCAGATATTTCCCAAATAAGACAAGGTATCTGAACTATTTTTTTTTGAGTGGAAAATTTTTATGGTCGAAGAGTGGGATTCTCCTGTTAAGGTCTACCCACTAGAAAACCACTATGTACCACAACATATCCTGGAACCACTGTCAGCCTAACCATAGTCTTCAATGCCTATAATACATTTTTAACCTAGGTTTAAACATACCCTATCAAATGAATATGTTTAATCAATATTTGAAATGTACCAAAATTCTGAAAAACACTAAATATTTTAACTGTTTTGTTTTATTTCGAATAGAAATATACCATTTTCTTTACTTTTTGTTTGGATAGTAGGTTGCTTTTCTATTTCTCTTTTTTTGCATACTCTTTCAGATGTTTGTTTTGATTCCATGAAAAACTGCTTTGCCAGTCCTTAATTTAACTACTTGATGTTCATCCAACTGATCACACAAATTTCTGTACTCTTCGACCATCTACAAATTAGATTATCCTGTAAAACTTTCATAAGTATAAGACTTTTCATATATGATTACCTTCTAAATTGGTCTTTTATGGTCTATTCTTCTTGGATATTATTATTTGTATCCTACAAAATAGACGATCTTGTACGACTTTCTCATTGTTACTACCCTCGGTTGTGTTGCTACAGGTAGATTTTTTGAATATTCCTTCTTATAAATTTGGCACGTTAATTTGTTTTCTCTACGTGAATTAAATAATATAAATAAAAGCTATAAACACGAATGCAAAAAACAAAAGAAACCCTAATCTAATTTCAATATTTTATTCTGAACTTACCTTTGAGTCTCTATATCTTATGTATAGATATACAAGTATAATGTCGAAAACAGCACCGAAAGCCTAAATAACAATAATAAAAGTACGTATATTTTCAAATCGCTAGCAAACCAAATGCAGTCAAATGCAGACAAATGCAGTGAAAGATATAGGTTAAACCTATAGAACAATGACTAAGATTGATAAATTGTTTTATTTGCCCTAGACGATTCTTTTCGGAAACAGCGCGAGAGAAAATTTCGGTATAACTTCCGAATTGTCCCGAGCCGACCTGATATTGGCCATATTTTGGCTTTCGTTACTATTGTGAGGCCACATACGGTGGGGTTTTTTTCGGGAACTGTCGGAGCGTCGTCGGTACAAGGTTTAAAAAATTATTTTCAATTTGATAAAACTTTTTAATTATAAGGATAAAAATAAAAATAGTTTTCATATATGTTTTACAAAACATATATGATCTTTCCATTTATGACAAAAAAAATTGTTCAAAAGCCGAATTACGGAGATGTTGAAAAATGGCTTGATAACTGGACCACCTTAAAAGATGTACGGTTTTTCTGGGAGGGTATCCACAAATTGCCAGAGAGATGGGAAATTTTTTTTACCTTTCTCACAAATTAAACGTGTTTTTTTTAAGAATAATTTAAGAATTATTAACTACCACACTCGGTGATTTGCAAAGTGATGGAATCATTCTCAAAGATCTTGTGATTTCTTTTCCAGGCAAATAATTTTTTGATGGACCCTCGTAACGCCAAATAAAATCCATTTTGTCTCTCATGACTGTCAAAGTTTGGTTAAACACCGTTAATAATAATTTCCCACCTTTTAATTATAATAAAGCTTTCTTTTATAATGAACACAAATTAATTCATAAAGACATTGTAATAATTTGAAATATTTTGATATCGAATTAAATAGCCTTTTTTTGGGCTTGATTTTCTTTTCGCTTGATAATTGTCGTTGATAAATTATTCAGTAGGAAGTACGACAAGTCAGTCGTCGGAGACAAGTGACGAATTTTGTTGTTCGTCCCTTTTTGTTAAATTTAATTTCACCGATAAATTATTATCTTTAAGAGTTTTGCGGTCTTTCTCATTCTATTGTTCGTCTTGTCGAATTTTCGGGCCTGTTTCGTTTTTATCACTTTCTCAGCTCGATTTTATGAATATAAATTAACAGATCGTCACATAAATACGAGCTAAAAATATTAAATTCTGACTTAGAGACATTAACCAACATTATTCCTCCCATACTACTAATTTTCTAGGATAAGAGGTAAGAGGCTGTTCAATTATTCCAACTGGAGATATTATGTTCAGAATAAATTCAGTAATCGTTTTAATTTAAAGATATAAGATGACGTAATCTATTTTAATATTGAAAAATTATCGTGGAGGCTCGTTGAATCCTTAATTAAGTAATTTTTAAATGCTCTAAGAGATTTATTAATATTAAATGGAAAATAGGGTATTATTAGTCGAGAAGTTTCGAGATTGATTAGGTAAAACAGACCTAGTTTTTATAATTTAATTTATAATAATGTAAAATTTATCATAAATGCCGAAATTTCTCTGCACTAATATTTTCCCCAGTCCTGAGCACTTAATCGGATATCGAAATAAGTCGTAAATTTGCGGGAATGATCTGTTCAATTCTTCTAAGGAGGTAGTCTGAAAAGTTTCCAGCTTCAACAAGACGATGGCGTTGCTCGTCAAACATATTCTGGTAATCTAATTGCGCATGCGTTGAGAGATAACTCTGAACATTTTAGTCATATTAGATGCTCAGTTACATTTGAAAGGCAGTTTCAAATTTTATGTCTATGTAAAGTAAATAATTGGTCACCAATTAAGTAAAAAAGTAGAGGATGTGGTTTACGGGGCCCTGTATCATTATATGCCGCCGTGAAATGTATAGCTCATAACTTTTTGAAGAATCACTAAACATATTACAAAATCAGAAGATCGAAGCGTACTTAGCAATTGGGCGGCTTGTTGCGATGTTTCCTTATTGTGATTAAATTGGAGTTCTTCGAGAGCATTCACAATCGCTGAATAAATTTCCCTGAGTCTTATAATAGCTTCATGTTTGTGGACCCACCGTATTTCACACATTGAGAGCAAGCTTTTTTGGTTACCGACGGGTAGTAGCTCTTGAATTTTTTCTCTCAACAAAGCAGTGCGTTGAGCAGAATATCGGAATTAGGGACCAACAGACTGCACAATCCCAATGCAATTTCGGACATTTGCTAATGAACACGAATCAGCAATAACAAGGTTGAGAGAATGTGCACTACAGTGTACATAAAGAGCAAGAGGACATTCTTGGCGAACATAAGCTTGGGCAGCGTGCAAATACCCACTCATAGCTGCAGCCCCATCGTAACCTTGACTAACCACATGAGAACATTCAAGTCCATGCTTTTTCAGAGCCGTAATAATAAGATTTGCGAGACCGGATCCTGAAACATCGACCGTTGGCATGTAGTCAAGGAACATGTACTCTTTAAGTATATGGTGTTTATTATCTGTAAAATCAACATATCGAAGACATAACGAGACTTGTTCTGCACGTCCGATGTCGGTGGTTTTGTCAGCCAGAATCGCAAATAGTTTGGCTTTCTTTACTTCTTCAATTATTTTATGTTGAATTAATTCACAACAAATGCCAATTATTTCGTTTTGGATCTGAGGGCTTGTGTACAGGGTATTCTTCTGTGAAGTTTTTAAATGCTCAGCCAGATCTTTATCTCCAGATTCACCCGCAAACCGCAACAGGGCTCTAAAATTACCATCATTCTGTAGTGGTTGTTTAGGTTCTGGTGATTCTGGTGTAATTTGCATGCGTCCCGAATCGATTTTACCTCTTAAGGAGATGCCTTGTTTGCCGCAAAAAATTATTGCTTTTACGATAGGGATTAGTTTCTTTCGATTCTCCTCTTGTTGTCTCTTTCTTTCAGAAGACAGCTGTTCAGTGACCGAAAAAGCCTACGAAGACATTACTTTTAGAAAGTTATCTGCCAGTTCTGAATTTCGCATGAGCTTCAAATATTTCTAGGGCATTTTTCCACTTACAAAAAGGTTCGGTTACCAACTGGCCGATCCTTTGATTACCGCTTTTACCTTCATCAAGCGAACGTTCCTTTACTACGCAAACTCTGCAGTATGCTCCACTTTTATGTTCCGAATATGACAACCAGGGGAATCTCTCCAACCATTTCAATTGAAAGCGCAATTTTCGTTTTGTGGAAATAGGAAACTTATAATCTCTGGGTGTTCCATGGCGTTTTTAAAATTTGGACTTTAAAATATTCATCCAAGATTTTTTCTTGATTCGCGTAAAAACCAACATCCAACTTAGCTACAGTTGTAAAAGATGAGGTAACAGGCAAGCTGGCTTGTTGCAGACTAGATGTAGATTCGGCAGTTGAAGGTATCGAACAGGGCACCAGCGATATGGCATCGATTTCGACATTCGGTATTGTGATTGAGGTCGAGGTCGAGGGCCCGCTTGTCATCACAGTCTTCTTATCAGCATTCAAGGTAGCTGAAGCTTTGATAGCTAAATCCAAATTTGTTTCTTTATTAGCTACCCCTTGACTTAAAGTTTATCACCCTTCCTTTTTTCCCCCCCATTTATCGACAGTGATAATGATTCACGTATCTATCCTTAACAAGGGCACCGAATAACACTGCACTAAAATTACTCACTTACACGGTACACTTAATTCTCTTCACTATTCGTTCACCACTTTTCACTTATATTCGCTTCGAGTTCGCATGGAACAATACTGCCGTAAGCGCGGTCACGCGCCGCTTATATAGTAGCCCAGTAGTAGCCGTCCAGAAACCACCACAAACTTCCACAAAGCTCCACTCATTCCGACCGAGGGGCGTGGCGAATAATCGAGAAACAACGCAAAGTTTCCATACGATACAAAATAGTTCGACTACTTGACAAGAGATGGCGTTACTGTGCGCAACGTCCACTAGTTCGGATATATATTCAATTCAAATGTAATAATTTAACTCTCTTCACTCCTCGTATTTTTTCGGTATAATATTAGGTAATATTTGGCTTATTTCGGGGAGGGGGGGGGGGGTCGAACAACCAACCCCCCTCCTGGCTACGCCCGTGATCGGAAGATAAAAGAAGAGTCATATATAGTCGTAATGGTAGTTTGCAAGATCAAATTGATTTGGTACCTGAAAGTGTTGCTGAAGACCCAGAAATTTCTATTAGTCGACGTTTACAACAGTTTGCAGAGGCTCTCTGAAGACTCTCAGGGCCGGATCCGAGCCCCCGTAGGCCCAGCAATGCGGGGGGGGCACAGCCCCGGGAGGCCTGATGGGGGCCCAAAAGGAAAGATGGAAAAAAAGAAATAATATTTTATATTTCATAACTATACCAATTAAATTTTAAACGTTGCATTGAATAACACATAGAATAACTGTTTTTATTTTAAACCAATAAAATGTTCATGCATGTTCCGATACTGTGCAGCTATTAGCCAAGTGCGATCCTATCATGGCGCAAGTTTTAAGGGCGAAAAGGACATATAAAGTATTTAAGTCGTGACATACAAAATCAAATTATTAGTGGCATATCTTCTTATATGTAAACTGACCTCATTCAGAAAATACCTAAAGCGTAGTATTTTTCAGTCATAATTGACACAACACAATATCTGTCTAAGAAAGACCAGATGATTTTAGTAGTTCGATACGTCGATTTATCTGAAGCTGTACTAGATGATCAAAGAAGTAAAGGGAAGACGTTTTGGAAAAGAAAAAAAGTAGAAATGAAGAATCTTTTATGGGATTTTTAATAAGAAGAACCCAACTTTTACTGGTCTCTCTGCAAATATAGTCACCAGTTTGGAAAATTTGGGTTTAGATATAAAAAATGTCGAGGGCAAGGGTATGACTGCAGTGATGAAAAGAATATTCCGGGGTACAAAAAAGATTACAAATTATTGAAGAGCTCGCTGTATATGTTCATTGTTCAGCTCATAATCGTAATTTAGTAATCAATGCCGAAGTTGGAGGCCTTAGAGATGTAGCCAACTATTTTACACTATTGCAGTCTATATGTGTTTTTCGGCTAGAGTATTAACCGATAGGACATATTGACATCTTTAACAGGTGAATCTGGTGTAACACTGAAAAAACTTAACCCCACAAGGAGAACATCTCGTCCTGACTCAATTTTAGCAATCAAGTTAAGATACCCTGATGTTATGAAAGCCGTCATAGAAATTTCTTTAAAGAGCAGAAAGACGGATGAGGTATCAGAGGCAAAGCGTCTCACAAAACTTCTGGACAGCTACTAGTTTGTATTTTTAACTGTGCTTTTATTTAAAGTGTTTACGCACATGAATGTTGCTTCGAAATGCCGTCAAAGAACAGAAATTGATCTTGAAAGAGCAACATCGGTTCTCGAAAATATTGGTTCTAAATTGAATACGCTAAGAGATAAATTCTTCAAAATAAAGGGAGAAGTTGCAGCGATTACTGCAAAATGGACTATAGAAACAATGTTTCAGGTTAGTAGACAGTCAAAGATTAAAAGACATTGTGATGAGTTATCAGAAAATTACAGGTTTTGTGATGGTGAAGACAAATTCAAAATTTAACGGAAAATGTTTCAGTTCAAATGTTCATTACTAAATTAGAGGAAAGCTATTGAACCTTTCTTGTTAATGAAAAAGAGGTAAATCCATTATTTCTGACCGATAAGTTGTTTTTTCCGTTTCACAGAAAAACATTGAATCATGAATATGGTTTTTTAGTGGTAAAGAACCCCTAATAAACACTATAGACATCAAAATAAATGAAATGTATACTATGGTTCAATATTCCAACAATATCTTGAATAAAATCACAAGGTTTTATTATAAATACGAACGGGAGAAGGTAACGTGTAGTTTGCAATCACACACCTGTAAAAAATATGTTCCTGCCATTAATTTTCAACACAATTGAATAATTGGATTTGAGAAATGAAATGAAATCCGGTGACAGATAAATAGAAGTAAAGTGTGCAGATAAATATTTGTATTCGGCCAAAAAATCCATTTAAAAATGAAATTAAAACAAGTAGTTTTTAGTAAATATATGGTAAAGATTATTTTGAACAATATTTGTAAACTTGAACGTTTCGCTAACCATGTTAGCATCATCAGGAGAATTTACCAGGTTGTATTTACACGTTTGTGCCTTATTTTCTTTTTGTAAATATTTTTTTATATTGATATAAATTTAAATTTTATTTAGTTCTTTTCAAGCGTTGTCAAACCCACAGTATTATACATTTTGATTGGCAAAATAATTGATTAAGTAATCTTGAAAAATTTAGCCTTTTTTTATTGGGGGCTTGTTGATTTTTTGCGAAGGGGCGATTTTTTTTTTGCGATTTTTTGCATATTTCTGTCAGAATACTGCTGATGAAGTTGTAACTGTGAATGGTATTGTGAGACGATAACTGGATTTTTATGGGTTAAATTGAATAATATTTATCTGGAGAATATGTGGTTCCAATAGGATGGCTATTAGCTTATTCTGCTAATGAAACAATTGATTTGTTGAGAGGAAAATTCCTGAGCGAGTTTTTCCAAGGTACGGTGATGTTAATTGGTCACCAAGATCATGTTATTTGATATCGTTGGACTATTTTCTTTGGAGTTACGCGAAGAGCCACGTCTATATGAACAATCCATAATTGATTCCTGAACTAAAGGATTAAATTATTCGAATCATTGGTGAAATAGAGCCCCGATGATGCCAAAATGTTATCCAAAATTTTGACAAAAAAGTGGACGTCTGTGGAGCTGCTGGAGAGGTGGTCATTTGCCAGATATTGTCTTTCGTGTTTAAATGTGCACTATGTTTCAATTATTATTAAAAAGTTTTTTGAAATCGATATGAAATTGATATTAAAATCCTTTTTAAATATACAGTACAAATAAATAGTATAATATGTTGTATTAGCTTTCTTCAATGTTATCGGTAGTGGTTGCAGTTTTTGGGTGAGTAGCGCCATGTTCATGTTGAGGTTGCAAACTTTTTAGATTACTCTCATATTGGACGTTTTGCTGACCATGCTATAATTTCCTAGATTGAATCATCTCCTGATGATGTTAACATGATCAGCGAAACGCGCGTCTAGAACTTAGTGATTTGATGTTTAGTGGTAAATCTCTTTGAGTTTAGCGAATGATTTGTGTTTACTATTATGATCAATCAGTAAGGTGATTTTATTTATGAAATATTTTGAACGTATTTATTTATTCATCTAAATTTCCTTTCTTTTTAAAACATTGTTCCTTACACTTATTTCAACGATTTTTCATTCTTGAAAGAGCCACTCCTGGTATTTCCGTTAAAGCGGTCAGTGAATCCTCGACTCCTTTTAAAATTTGTATTTGCTTTAATTGTTATTTACTTTTCAATTGATTGTCCTGCATTATATTTCTTTTTCCATCGTTTTCTATCCGGTGTCACTTGCTTACTACTTTCCCACTCTATTCCCCTCCTCTTTGTCCCTTCTTCAATTCCTTTAATCAAACTTTTTCTTGGCTTTTCTTAATAATATTTCCCGCTTGCTTCTGTTTCATACACTGTCTTCGTGAGATTGTTAACTGACATTTTACACATGTGCTCGAACCATCTACGGTGTACTATCAATTTTTCATATATCGACTTTCTTGGTAAGTTCTGTTCATTTCTTTCATTTTTTACTCTGTCTCTTCATGTTTTATTTTATGGATTCTATGGATTTAAAATGACGTCCACGCAGTGTTTTTGTGGGAACAGGAAAGAGTGTAACGGTACTATATCTGATGAATATGGTGCTTGTGGAATGGTTTTGATGTTTTTAGACTTTTTCTTCTATATTTACTCTAATTCATCTAAGTGGATTTTAGTGGTTCTCTAAAATCTACTTGTAAACTTTTTTTTGACATAGTTTTATCGCTGGCAACACATCAGCACAAGAAATTTTATTTTTAGACAAAATTTGATACAAATTAATTTTAAAAAAACGTAGACAAAATTTTTTAATAATTATAAAAGATGCTATAAATTCTAATCTAAGAAGCGAAGCTTATATGTGAAGGACAGTCATACCAACTGGCTGTTTCGATACATAAAAAGCTCGAAAGTATGATATAAAAGTCGTTTTTCCTTTTGATCATAGCAGTATATCGAATTATAAACGGATCGAACTTATTTGCACCCCAATATGCCCAATTCAATAAAATTTAGTGAAAATCCCTGTGAAAATCCAATCCAATTTCTCACAAAACGTTTTCCTGATTGTCTGATTCTCCCAGATGAGATTTATTTCCATTTCAGGTCGGGTTCGTCCAAGATGACCGAAGTAAGTGAAAAATTACCGAAAGAAACCAGTTCAAAATCGGTTTTAAATAATCATCTATAACAGCAGTTACAATAAGGAATTCGAAGAGAACGGAAAACCTTCGAACATTTTTCACCAATGTTCGAAACTTTTCCAGTTAAAAATTAGTGGGAAAAAACACCGTCACATTTTTCAGACCCTAGAAACAAATTAACTGCATAATTAGTTAAATTTTGCGAGATTCCGAAGTGCCAAACTTTAAAATTTCTTTTCATTCGGCGAAGTTTTTGCAATTTAAAGGAAAAGTTACTCGGGTCCAGGAAAATTATTTTTCATATTTTACTTAAGAAAATTGGAAGGAGCGCGCTTCCGACTCATCGCACTTTTCGATAAGTTGTGTTATCTTTTTTTTTGTCGGGGGTTTATAATACAAGTAAAAAGTTTTTCAAAAGTTCGATGAGTAAAGTTTTGTTGAACAATTCGCCTCATCGTTAATACTTTACAGCATCCATTTACCTGTCAATATATTTGACCGCATTTTTATAACATGTTTTCTATATCATAAAATATCGATTTTAGTACCTGTTTGAAATAACTTTTAGTACAGTACTAAAAAAACTTCTGGATAAATTCATATTGTTTTCTTTGCTATTTCTGGATGTCTCTTTGCAAAAAAAATAAACAATAATATTTTTAGTGGAAAGAAACCAATTGTTGTACCAATTGTTGTACCGTTTTGAAATCTTGACTAAATAGGCCATCTTTTGAAATAACTTGCCCCCGGTAGTGTAATACATTTTTTTTAAAATTAAGTGTCAAAGTTAGCTGACAATTTTTTAAACCAATAAAAAAAAATGTTTATACGAAATTAACAACGTTTATTGTGTGATTTGTGACTGCGATTAATAGCATGATTAGTTAGGATCACGTTATAAAAAATGACACTGAAACATTGGGAAATTTGTGATCACAGCAGGGTAGAGCGGGGTTAGTTGAGCAACGTTTCACTTGTTCTCCCATCACTTTAAGAATATGCATCGGATTTAATTGATTCTTACTCCGTTAGGTTCGTAATTTACTCTTCTCCAAAACGTCTAGCGGTGTAAAAACGATCCGAGTGCAAGTTTAAAAGTTATTGTTGGAAATAAGAGAGCGCTCCAAGTTGCTCAACGTACCCCACTAGTGGAGCTAGTTGAGCATGAGTATGAGTATTGAGCATTGAGCATGAGTATTGATGACTGTATATAATGACCTGAATACAAAATAATTGTAATCAACAAGCAAATATTTATTTATTATGATTATAATTTAAGTATTATTATTGCGAGATGATAAATAATCCTAAATTATTAATCATCTTTGTCTCACAATTACTACAAACATATGTTAGACCAACGTTTACACTCATTTTTCCCCCTCTACAGCTTTTGCTGCATCTCTCAATTGTTGACTAGTAGCTAAACCTTTTGAGGTCTTCCTTTTATATGGACGCTTCCTAAAATATAACAATAATTATTAATACAATTAAGAATATAAGTAATTTTAATTAGTAAACTTTGTGTAGAATAATCACATGCACAAATAAATTGATGGTTATTAATTTATTAAAGAAAAATTTGATTTTCTACAATGAAAATCTAGTGGGGATAATTGAGCAAGCATTAAACGCGCGTTGCTCAACTAGCCTCAGTAGAGGCAACAAAATAAAAATTAAGTTATAAAAAAATCATAAGAGTTAAAAATAAATAACTATCTATAATCGAAAGAACAATAATTAAATAATCTTTAAATACTTACGTGGTCCTTATTAAGTGTTTTTATACGAGTATAGTAGAAACATTATGATGACCTGTAATATTTTTTTTACGCCGAAAAAAAACAAAGCGTTCTCTTAGTTTATCGGAGCACTGGACAGCAATTGACAGTCGCGCTATGTATTCCCCTCCCATAATTCCTTCTGTTCGCCATTTACATTTTTGTTGTAGGTTGCTTAGTTTTCGAGATTTTTGGATTGCACAACTTGCCCCTATGTTCAACTAGGCCCGCTCTAGCTCTACTTAAAGAATAAATATGACTATTATCACTTAATACGGTGAAATGGTTTTTTTTCTTACTTTTGCTAGAACTTGTATAACCTGGCTTTTTGTTCGATACCCTGTATATATATATATATATATATATATATATATATATATATATATATATATATATATATATATATATATATATATACACAGTAAAAAAAATGACATAAACGCATTGGTCAACCACGTAACACAAATTAATGTGTTAAAAGTAACATAAATATATATATGTTACTATATATATAATATATATAGTAACATAAATATATATTTAAATACTTTAAGGTCAAGCATACAAATTTTGACACATCATTAAATGTAAAAAAAATCCCACCTTTAGAATAAAATTATGTATAATATTAAATTATATAATAATAAAATTATGTAACACTTTATTACAATATATATTTAAATATAATTTAAATACCTTTTGCGGTTCGTTTGTTATTGATATTTTAATAGAATTTATAATAATTGATAATATTTATACTATGCCACGATGAACATGTAGACACATATATTATATGCAACGAAGATATCGTAAAAAAAATAGGTGAGAGTTTTCAACAGATGACTAGTGTAAAATCAACACAATTTTGTGTTAATTTTATAGTAATACATTTAAAGTGTTACAATCGAACGAACTTTGAACGAAGAATTGAACACTTTTTTTATGTTAAAAAATAAAGCGAACGAACAACACAATCGTAACCCTGCAAATTTATATTAAAAACAATATCTATTCTAAAATAACTTTTTTAACCTTCAAATTCAAATTCAGAAATGTCATATATAGTAATCTCTCTTTTTAGCTATACCCCTATCTCTTTTTTTTCTCAGCTGGTTGCGTGACGTTGCCAGAACATTGATGTGTTTCGTTATTAGTAATCGAAAGTTGAAAAAAGTTTAACTCCAGTTATTTAAATAATTATATCGGTGATTCGATATTATTTATATATAATAGTATTCTGCAAATATTAAACTTTAACATGTGATATTTTTATTCTATAAAGTTGGAAAAATAATAGTGAAAAAGCCGAAAAATCCGTGAAGGAAATCATTTTCTCATAACAGACTGTGTATAAAAACGGTTTGAAAATATAATTTTTCTAAAAAACTAGACGGTGAATAATTTTCAAATTTTCCGAATTTCAGTCTTGGAAACTCGTTTTTCCATAAGATTCGTTAGTTCCTGGTTAAACTAAAAGAAATATTCATATTAAAGAAAATAAAAATTTTACTAATGAACAGATTTGGTCCACGGGTAAATTCCTCATCATACCAGACTTCAGAATATATAGTACTGCAACTAATATAATTTATCACAGAATACGGTAGTTATCTTTGAAATAACACGAATCATGAACTAGATTCAAAGAGATTTAGAATCAAATTCCAATACACTTTTGTTAATTTCTCGACGCTATAAATAACCGTCTCCTGCTGATCCTAACATGGTTAGCGAAATGCGCATTGAGTAATTTAAAAAAAGTTTTTTATTGTTTAGTGATAAATTTCTCTGAGTTTAATGATTACACTAATGGTTCCAACAGAAGAATCATAAAGCCTTTCCGTCAGTCAAACAGTGACTTAAGCGTCTTGGTTTGTAATCAGCAAGGGTCTATTTAATCCCTGAAAGGGTGATTAAAAAATAAATAATTAAATATCATTAAAACGTGGCAATAATAAAATGTGTAATAGGGAAAGTTGGCACAAAAGCCAAAGGTACAATGATGAATTTAAAAATGCGGTTGAAAAGTGCATATATGGTAAAGACCAACAGGAATGAAAAGAGAAGAATACGAGCGGTTGAGTAGGGAGGCTAAACGTGTGTGCAAGAAGAAAAAAAAGGAGCTACAAAAACACAAATAGCAAAAATATAATCATACAATAAACAGGAGACAAGAAAATTTTACCAGAATATTGAGACTGTAAAAGCTAGAGAGCCATTGTTAGAAGTATCATCATTACAAGAGGTGGAGGAAACTTTAATGAAATTTAAAGAGAATAGAGCTCCACATTACAAAGTTACAAATGCAAATAAAGAAGAATACTTTTTCTGATCAAAGTTTGCTTTTGTAGAAACTAGAGCAATTTTTCGAATTTTCAAGAAAAATTACTGATTTTTATATTTTTTTTATAATTTTACTTTAAATTACAATTAGAAAAGTTTTTGCTGAACATCAGAGTCTTTTTTATTCAAGAATTGTGATAAACGATAGCACATAAATGTAAAATAACAGAAAATCAAGTTTAAAAATGAATATTTTTATTGGTTCTCTTATGTTTGTATGGGCTTTCTCGTATTAAACCCCAAATTTAATTTCCTATCATATTCTCGTTGTACTGCCCTTGGTAACGTCGTTCAAAGTCCATCACATCTTGGTGAAAATCTTCGCCTTGTTCCTCTGAGTAGGCACCCATATTATCTTTAAATTGGTCCAGGGGAGAATGTAGCATATGAAGTTTATGGGACATTCTGAAGCCCATAATTTAAAATCTTTCAAGAATAGTTTCAATCAATTTTTCATAATTGTAAGCTCTGTTGTTTCCAAGAAACCCATTTAAGACTCTCCCAGGTTTTTTTTTATGAACATTGAGCAATTCTGTGAAATCATTACTGTTCATTATTTGTTGCATTTGTGATCTGACGAAAATACCCGCTTTAACTTTAGCTGCAGATAATTTGGGAAAAAATCTCTTTAAATATTCAAAAGCTTCAGAATTTGGATCCAGAGCTTTCACAAATTGCCTCATTAGGCCTAATTTTATAAGTAACAGTAGTTTATAAGTAACATTATGTTTTCCTATCTGAAATTCGACTCGATCAGGCCAAATACGCCGTTGGCAATGAATCTGCTCTGTTATCCCATAAACAAAGGTGATAAGGGTATTTAGTATACCCGCATTGCATTCCCATCAGAAAACCAACAATCTTAAAATAACCTATTACTGGCCAATATTATTATGTATATTTTAACTTTTCCAGTACCATTTTCACATTAAGGTAACTTTCCTTAAGCATTACAGAATGTGCTACGGGAAGACTAGGGAATAGCTATCGATGAAAAGCCACCAGTCAGAATTTATGGTATTCCGATTTTGTCGAACAAATCCGGCTTTTTTGGTGAAAAAACATGAAAAAAAATTATGGCGGTCTCTTTGATCAGTTATTTTCACATCATCTTCAAGCAAATTCCACTATTTCAATCATGAACCTAAAATCTCTGCTTTATTCTTGGGTAGGTTTAGGTCACGTACTAAATCATTGAATTTGGTTGAGCTGATGAAATGTGGTTCAATACTTTGTGACTTTATCATGAATTCATCATCACCATCGGTATTGGTAAGCGGTGTATTGGATTCTGTTGAACTTTGCGACGATTGAATTCCGAAGTTATCTAATTCTGAACGAGATGGAACGGGAAAATTTTCACCATGGGATTTCGGAGAAGACGTTGAAGGAAGATCAGGATTAAAAATATTTTCAACATTTTTACCAGATCGATGCTTACTGGGATTAACGATACAAAAATAACAGTTTTGCATATGATCACTAGGTTCCTTCCAATGTCTTGGCACTCAAACTTCATGTGTCGTTTTTCTCCTCGAGACCAGGCTAGAAATAACGAAAACCACTAGTGTAATTTAGGTTGTATGCATAAAAAATATGCATAAGGAATACTAAAATAGAATATTAATATGTTGGTGTTTTTACCTTCTAAAATATTTTTATAATTAACACAGACAAAGTGAGGTACCCAATTTTTATCTTGACTCCGGATTTTGAGGTTAAAATAAGCTTCATAAGCTTTGCAAAGCTTCAAATTTATTGCCAAAGCAATTTTTTTGCTTCTTATTTTAATAAATTCACTGCAAATAAAATAGAATATTTAACATCCTGTTCACACTGTTTTGACGCCATTTTCTAACCAAGTAATACACAAGGGCGGTTGTTACAGCTGTGATAGACAAGTAAACACTCACTACTGTGCCCTTCACAAATAATATGCAATTTGCTATCGGGTTGATCAAAGTGCTGCCATCTGTTGCTCATAAAATCAATTAAAACCTTCAAAACTTATCGACGTAAATCAGACCAAAGCTTTTTTCGATGTCTAGAATCACAATTCAAGCATTAGAACAGAAACCCCAAAAAAAATGTCGACCTGTGTATTTTTTTGAAAATTAAATATATGTCATACATCAGCTAAAGAGACATGATTACATCATGTTTGCCGATAAAAGTTATTTCAGTGTGGATTTGAATTCATTTGAAATCTAAAAATTGAGTATTCTATATATGAATATAATAATAATGCTTCTTATTTACGGAGAAGTACCAAATAGAAAAATATGTACTAGGACTTTTTTTGCAACATGTTCAAGTCGGATAATTAGGTTAGAATCGTTTTAATCTTACAAAGACTCAAACGATGGATATTTTGAACATTTAGTTTTAAAAAACAGTTAATCATGTGATTCTTAATGGGACATGGGTCGTTTTTTAGTGATTTTGGTGGAAGCTAGTAATTCAACTTTGTCATTAAAAAACATTAATGTGTAAGTTTTCGCTTTTTCTATAAAAAATAAACAAAATTTATGCCGAAACATGGTTGCATTCAAAATGGTTGCATTTTGAACACATATTTTACTTTTGTCTATTATGAATATTGTACACAATCGTTGGATAAATTAACGAAAGTTATTTTCCTTACACCCTATATATATATATATATATATATATATATATATATATATATATATATATATATATATATATATATATATATACATGGACAAGCAACATATCGTCAGATCTATTGAAGCCAATCTTCAGAAGTATTGAAGGTAAAGGTTTAGCTCAAGCCTTTTAGCAATTAATAATCAATTGAAATCATGACTACATATTTGAAGAGTGGATAGGATATAAACTGATATGCTAAAACTACCGTTGTATGCTATTGTTTTGTTCAAATTGTAAAGTTCTAACAAATATAGTAAGACCGAGAACAATACCGTGTAATGAAGAAGAAATGTGCGAATATCAGTTCTTCAGCATGGACATGAGGTTCATTATATTTTTAAGGGAAAGAAAAATATTGTTTTTGTTCAAAGAAATAGTTCGAAAATAACTGCCAGTCCAGTCATTCCAGACGCTAAGGGGAAAACTTAAGAACTCATTTATTATATTTGTGATTAATAAAGAATTGAATTGGGATTGCATAAAGTCAGTTTTTTTTACGAGAATCAATCAACTTGAAAGTTACCTTGAAAGTTTCCTGAACCGAACGGTAATAAATACAGTTGAAAAATGCCGTTTAAATTTCATCGTCAAAAGACCTTTTTTATCTGCCTTTTAAGAAAAGAAAGGAGAGGCAAAAAAAGCGCTAAGCAAAAGTTTTCTCATTTATCCTTGAGCTTTATTCAACCAAACACGGAAAAAAATCTTTTACAAAACAAAGGCTTTAATAAGGAAAAGACAGATTTGTGTGACAATGCTGCCCATTCCACCTGCTATTTAATTAAAATTAAGAAGGGTAAAATTGTGTAATTCAGGAGGGTCTGGGAATTAGATATCTAGAGAGTGTACGATATTTGTGCGAAAAAATATAAATTGCCTAATTAAGGCTACAGACTGTTGAACGAAGCTTGAAATATACTGTGTAACGGAAAATGTTTTACCCATACCAGGTATGTTATTAGGTCCTTACTAAATTCTCGGCCTTTTTTTGCCTACCTTTGATATTTATTTATAATAAGACTAATGCAGATTTTGTATTTTGACGATTCCAAGATCGAAAATAACTTAATGGTTTGAATATGATAAAGTGTTTGATGCTTTTTTCGATTCTCGTGTTGTTCGACTCTCGTGTGTGTTTTTCTACCAGGTGTTGCAGGGATCGAAAGGGATGAAACTCCTAAGGAGGCAAACCTGGGGAATACGCTGGGTACGACACAATCTCTTAGCCCAAATTGGTAATTGTTTCCAGATTCATTTTTGTTGTATGAAGCCGTGCATTTTTCTAAATTACTTACATTCTTCTCTTGCCAGTATAAGGCCCATTTTCCTACACAGCATCAAACAAGTTCAGTTGCTGCTGATAATGGTTTGAAGTGACCATTTGATCAGATTAAAGCAATTGATAATGCACGACACCCAGCTGATTCTACAATAACAACATCTTCTTGGTGTGCATATTTGATTTTGCGGTATTGGCTGATGGTTCACCACGATTAACCCATGATTTTACCTCTTTAGATTACACTGTCCTGCGATGGTTTCATTGTCGCCATTCTATATTTCTTTTTAAGATGGTTATATTTCTTTTTAGATCCGACATTAATTTTTCCACCTCACATTTTTTTAAAAATCTTATATTAGGTTTTTTTCATAACATGCACTAATACACTTCTTACGTTGTTAGGAGGAGTGTTGTTTTAATTAAGATTAACAGATTCACATTAATTCCATGACCTGCAGCCATCTGGCAACCCTGTATAATCACGCTCGCAGTCTACAGCCGGCAACACTGTACAACATAGTAGGTTTTGCTGCCTGCCGTCATTTCTGTTGTTCTTTTTTGTCCGCTAGAGTCTGAGTTGTACTTCTCTTGCTAGTAAAAATAGATTTTTGTTTTCATGAGTGTTCTATACGCGAGTGACATATTACTTTATTGAACTTGACTTGAACTTATATCAACATGTCACGTCGTGAAGCAAGAACAATCCAGATACATTCTGTAATATGTTCGGAAGTTTCGTGCCGATAAGACAGCGACACAATATAACCGACTTCGTAAGAAAGACCTACTATGCCTACTTTGGCATCAAACTGGGAGACCAAGACAAATTGTGGGCACCACATATGGCTTGTAGAACCTGTATAGAGCAGTTACGGCAATGGGTGATCGGTAAGCGAATAGCGCTGCTTACGCGACAACCTAGAGACTACAATAATCACTGCTACTTCTGTGAATGCGAAGGAGATTAAACAAAAATCTGAAAGGATTTAACAGCAGGAACAAAATTAACATTGTGTATCGAAGCAATATTCCATCCAGATTCTGAATCTGATGCAGAAATGGCCGACCCTACCTCTGACTGTGATTTTTCGCCTAAAGGTGTTGAAAAAGAACCGAAACTGTTCAAGCAAAGTCCATTACAAATTAGTGCATTTACGAAGTGTATACAAGCAAAATGCAAATAAACTTGCACCCGTTCCCGTTGCTCATTCAGTTATTATGTGAGAAACATATGGAAGTCGCAACAATATCTCAATGTTGTGCAAAATGAAGTATCAGGAACACACAAGTGGCAAGTGTGAGCTGAGTTTAAAGTGACAGGTATTCTGTTAGGTTTATACACTTGATACCTGCACGAAATCAAACCAATAAAAGGCAAGGATTGTTCTAGGAATGTCTTATTATTTTTGTGTACTTCGTCAATAATCTATATTCGTGAGTGATAAGTCATTATAGCCATTAGTTTTATAGCTATGTAAAAATCTGTTGAAAAGTTAATTTATTGAAATCGTTGCATATGTTGTATTTAAAAATGTCTGAACCTAAGAAATGCGGGCAGTATAGTATTAATTATTCAAAATATCGGTTTACGCACTCTCCTACGAATTAACTTATACGAGGTGTGACTACTAAATAACGACTGACGCTGTAAAACATTTTATTTTCATTTCATACATATTTACTTACTATCATCTTCAATATACACCCCTCCTCTGTCCCTACAATGTTCAGAACGCGATTTTCGCAATTTCGCGATTTCGCGATTTTCGCAATTCGCGAACGCAATTTTCAAAACGCGAGCCGCTTTCTCTTTCACAGCTTCAACGGAGTTAAATCGTGTTCCTTTTAATGCAGATTTCATTTTAGCAAACAGATAGAAGTCGCACGGCGCAAGATCCGGCGAATAAGGCGGATGGTTTAACACGGGGATGCTGTACTTGACTACAACTCTCTTGATAGTCAATGCGGAATGAGCCGGCGCATTGTCTTGATGAAGAACCCACAATTCCTTCCACAATTCGGGTCGTTTTTTTCTTTTTTTTTTCACGGAGTCTAGCAAGAACGTGAAGGTAGTAATGTTGATTAATAGTTTAACTTTCAAGAACCTAATGAAGGTACACAATCCCATGAATATATACAAAAAAACAATCATCATTGCTTTGCATTTTAATTTGCTCATTCGAGCTTTTTTGGCTCTCGGTGAATTTGGGCTTTTACAGTGCATGGATTGGCACTTCGTTTCAGGATCATAAGTAAAAAATCATGATTCGTCACATGTTATTATCCTTTACAATAAGTTTGGTTTATTTTCAATGTCAGTTAAAGTGCCAATACAAACATTTTTGCGAGCTTCTTGTTGTTCAAACTAAAGAATTTTAGGCACCATTTTGGCACACACTTTTTGCATGTTAAAATTGTTATGTAAAATTTGCCATACGCATTCAGGCACAGTTTCAACAATCGCACGAATACTTAACCGACGGTCAGATCGAACCAGATTACCGATTTTTTTGATATTCTCTCCGTTTCTGTCGTTGAAGGGCGACCCGGGTGTGGGTCATCTTCAACGTCTTCTCGGCTATCTTGACATTCATTGCCATACACTTCTTTCAATAAATTATAAGTCTCAGTAGCGGTTTTTTCAAGCTTCAAGTGAAATTTCACAACAATTCGTTCCTCTAGTGTTACACATTTTTCCGGCGAAACAAAAAAAACTCTGGTGCGAAGGAAGGCTATGGTTATACGGATTTGTTGAAGGTTTCATGCAAAACAACTGTTGGTCGCTTGCATTTGGTGCATGCGTACTTCTTCTGTAGCAGTTTCAATCTCGTTTTTTAATAGCCACACCTCGTATAGTGGATGTTTACATTTTATCTAAGTATTTTTAAAAAACAAATTTATCTTTTTTACCTTGTTAAATTTATTTTCGCGAAAGTATGAACAATTTTAGCTTGGCTTTGTAAAGGCAATATATAAATTTTCGAAGAATTTGTTGAACATGTAAAACCTTTCTTAGCTAAATTACTCAAAGGGAACATGTCTCAGATCCGAAACAAGTAACCTTAGTACCGTATTTATTAAATTAATAAAAGGCGTCATTACGTATTCCTCTTTCTAAATAAACTTTCTAAGTTTCGTTATTTTTTGTCCGCTCTAAGCCGTTCAAAGGAAGTTTCTACTTGGCTCGCAAAATAGATTTGAAAACAGAGCTGAAAGGACGGTTGTTATTTGTACACATCTAAAGTAGGTAAAAAATTGTTTTTTAAATATTTTGACTAACGATGACTAATGTGAAATGAAATATACGAACAAAATTCTATATTAAACTCGAAGAAATTTACCATTAAACGCTAAATCACTTTGTATAAACTTCTCGACGCGCGTGTCGCTAATCATGTTAGCATCATCAGGAAATGATTTAATCTAGTGCTAAATGTAAAAATATGTTCTATTTTTATGACAACCATACCTAATGTAGCGTGTAAAATTAGTGAAGTTAATTGAGCGTTACAATTAGTAATTGAAAAAGTTGACTGAACGTAATATGTCTTTTATCAAGGTTCATGGTTTTCTTACCTTTTTCTATTTGAATGCTTTCATACGCATCTAAAGCCCTATTACTATTTGCCCTTTTACAAGTCTTATATTACTAATATCTGAATTAGTAATATCCATATGATCATGTTCGAGTGCATGTTGTGCAACATAAAATTTTTCGTTTTTTCCGTATCTAATGTGGACAATCTGTTCTTTTTTTATATGGATTATTTAGTTTGCTCAATATACCTTCGATCACAATCTTAACAACTAATTTCGTAAATCCCCGACTTATCATGTCGATCTACTTTATCCTTTGGATGACCCAGGACATCTCTTAATTTATAATATGGTTTGTGGAGAATCTTAATGTCCCTATTAGGTTTTTAAAAAATAAACTTGTAGCTTTTTAATGTTTCAAATGTTTATTATAGATTTTACTCTACATATGTTTGGCCCTTATTAGGGCTTTCTCAAGAGTAGCTTATACTAATACTAACTGTCCTAGTTCAAGGCATATTTAGAGTAAAATCTATAATAAACATCTGAAATATTAAAAAAAATGTTTATTACAGTTAATATTAACATTAATGTCCACTTTTTTCAAAATCTTGTCTAACTCTCGTGTTAAATGGGCATTAAACTATATTACCAGGAAGTTATTTTTGTTCTGATTCTTTTGAAAACTCTAAGATTCTTTCAATAATTTGTGGCGTTTATAAATTATCGGTCGCTACAGGTATAGTCCGTTTCAGGAAATTTGGTTGCCCTTCGACAAAATGTTAATTGCCCCAATAAATCTCAATAAAAATATTCCTAGTTCTTAAAAGGCGCCAGAGCCGAAGTGGCTTAACTTTTGAATAATTTTGGGAAAAATCAAGTATTGTTAAATTATGATTAAATTATTATTATTATGTATGAGTAAAACATTGTTTATTGGTTTGCGTATTTTGAATTTATTAGTACAATAAAAATAAATAAATATATAAATAAATTTATCTATGCGTACAATAAAAATTAAAACTTAAATTTAATTATACATTTAATTTGGTTTCGCTCTCACTGTTACTTTGATCTACATTAATTATGCGAGGTTCTATATTATTAGTAAATGATACATAAGAATCTTTATTTTAATATGGATAATCGAATTTATCCAACATTCTTTGGCATTACTATCTACAACCTTCCTAATTAATGTTGCAGCACTTGCACTTAGAGTCACAGAAATGTTTTCTGTTCTAACAATGGATTTTAACTGGTACCACATATGCTCAATTGGATTAAAAATACTGTAATACGGGGGAAGGCGTAAAACCGTATGTCCCATATCGGGAGCAATGGTATCACATATATATTCCTTTTTAGTATTAAAAGTTCTTAATAGTTCTAGAAGATCTTTTATATGTATTTTCGAAGTATATATCGTGTTTTAATATATAGTTTTGAATTTCCAATTTAGTTTTATTTGCATTCGAAATTTTTTTTTGCGGCTATGATAACTGGCAATGTCCAATACAATTACGCTTTCCTTAGGTACATTGGGCAAAAGGCTATTTATAACCCAATCTTCAAAAAGTTCTGCTGTGGTATCGTCATGGTAGTCCAAAGATGAACGTTTAATATTTTTGGAGGACAACCGTAAACAATTTTTGGAGTTTTCGTACAAAAAGGCACCGGCAAAGGAGCGTGTGTCTGCAAAAAAATGTCCCAAAAATACAAGTAAAAGTTCAGTGTACAACATGTAACAAGTGGTATCATGTAGAATGTACGAAACTTAAAGAGTTTGAAGTGCGAATAATGATGGAACAGAAGAAAGTTTGAAATTGTGCTGCTTGTAAGCGTGCCAGTAAAGGTGAGGTTATCGACATTCCCGCAACTATTTCCCGTCAAATGATATTAGTAATACCAGGGCGAAGTTAGCCAACAACGAGCAAGAGAACTATGATACATTGCAGACATAAAGTCTGAAATTAACGGAGTGAAGAAAGCTATGGATTTCTTCAACGAAAAATTTGAAGAAGAAAAGCAGCGAAGTAAAGTTATTGTGGATATGGTGGAGGCTGTACAGAAGGAAATTGTGTACCGGAAAAACCAAATAAAACGTATGCAGTCTGTTGTAAATGAAATGGAGGGTGAAAGGAAGAGATGCAACATAGTGATAAATGGAGCATGTAAAAATGAAGACGACATGGCAAAGGTAAAGGAAAAAAGGTTCAAAGTAATTAAATACGTCGATGAGAGTACCACCGAGACCGACATTAAGGATGTAAGAAAAGTTACTGTAAAGGATAAATCGCCACTTATTATCGTCACTTTGCACAATAAGGAATTAGCTGAGAATATTTTAGCCAAGGGTAGAACCAGGGGAAAAATTGATTCAACTGCATGTAGCATAGATAATAAACAAACAATAATATTCTTGAACGAGGATTTTACGCTTGCCAACTATCGACTATTGAGGAAGGCAAAATAATTAAAAGGTGTGGGTTTTAAGTACATTTGGAATAGAAATGGTAATGCCTATATTAGGAGAACAGATAATGATGAGGCTATAAGATTGAGGAATGAAGACCATTTGATGGAATTCATTTAGGAGCAGTGGCATATTATGGAAAGTTCTGGGAAGAATAAAATTGACAATGGCGTATAAAGAGCATAGACAATTGTGGGACACCACAAAACTGGATGTGGATGATATAATTTGTGAACCATTTAGAAATTCAAATGTGCCTAAAATCAGATGTGCGATGGTATTTCATTTATCAATTTTAATTGTAGGAGTCTGAGAAGGAACTTTGATTTCCTGGTGCTGTACCTTAATTATCTTACAAAAAAACCGGATATAATACTTTTAATTGAAACGTGCATATATGATGAGGAGGTATCTTTGTATCATTGAGGATTTTCAGAGTTGTTTCTACTGCAACTCTGAGAGTAGATCGGGTGGGTTAGCTATTTATGTTGGTGATTCACTGACATGTGAGATGTAAGATATTGGTATATCAACTAAAACTTTTGATTATATTTCTATAAACATTGTAATAAGCAAAGTATGTTGTCATATTTTAGGAATTTTATAGGTATAATAATTATAGTATACAGTTGTTTAATAATAAACTCATTTCAATGTTACACTTGGTTGATTGCAATAATACCATTGATCTGAGCATTGAATCTGAGATCTGAACATTGATCTGTTTAGGCAGGATTGTGAACTTGATGAATACAGGTGCATCATGTTAGAAAGGGGCCTCTCTATATTCGCCCCCTGTGTAACTAGACCAGGTTTAACGGGTGAATTTGGCAATTGTCTTGATCACATACACATAAATTTAGGTGTGAGTCAAAGTGATACTAAAATAAAAATAATTCAATCTGATATAACTAATCACTACATCGTATGTTTGTGTTTTAGTAATATAGTAACTGGTAACTATAATATTACGATTGGCGCAAAATAAATTATAAGAGAATGTGTATAAGTGAATTTATGCAATATATAATGACATTCTGGATGCCAAATGCCAAAAAACGGAAATTGAAGCCATGGATATCTAATGGCCTAGTTAATAGTATTAGAACCAGAGCGTAATTATACCGAAAGTGGGTTAATCAGAAAGGCAATCTTGAACTTTTACATAACTATAGAAGTTACAGAAATGAAAAGACAAATTGCCAACTGTGATGGTAACATGAAAGAAATTTGGCAGACAGTTAATGAATCCGTGGGTCAAGGAAGGACTAAGCGCAAGGAGATTACTCTGTGCGATGGTCTAACAATCTTAGAGGGGGGGGGGGGGGGGGAGTGTCGGAGGCATTTTCTATGTATTTTGATGGTGTACCTGGGAATGTTACAAAGCAGGCCGAGCAAGAACAGCAATACATAAAATGCCAGAGCTTTTCTCTGCTGCATACGGTGAAATCATTTGCAATCATTCGTGTTGATCACGATACTGTGAAGAATGTTATCAGCTAATTAGATGCAAGTAAGAGTACGGGGTATGTTGAGCTTGGAACTCAAATGCTAAAAAAAATTACTTATATGTTTAATATAAGAATTTCAATAGGATAATATCCAATATCCCAATAAATGGCTACATTTTTACATTTGCTGATGACACAGGCCTGTTATACGCAGGGGATACAAAATTAAAAGTGCTGGAAAATATACAAAGCGATTTGAAAATATTGAAAAGTTGGTTTGTTGGAAATAAAATGTTCGTTACATGGATAAGACTAGGATGCTTATTTTTGCACTTCAGAAACCCTGGAACATCGATGAGCCTATTACATGGCATCATTTAAACTGTAGAGATTCATCATGTGATTGTATATTGGTGAAACAGTCTGCTGCAGTCGAGTATCTTAGTGTTACTTTGGATGAGCTACTTTCTTGGAAATCTCATATACTTAATTTAAAGAAAAGGTTCTTTGTTGTGATGGCCCATTTTAGGAAATCATCAGAATATATGTCATACGCATACTGCGCATACTGCGCTCTTGCTAATTCTATTTTAACATATGGAATGGTTGCTTGTGGTGCCACATACAGTAACCACCTTGAGTCGATTGAGAGAATGCAAAGAAGATTTCTAAAGATAATGTGCAGAAAACCGAGGGATCGCCCGAGTAGGAAACTTTTTATTATTACCGGAATTCTTTCTTTGAAATGCCAGTATTATGTGGCGATAGCTGTTCTCCTATATAAACATCTTGGCTCTCTGGGGTATACATATAAGCAACAAGTTCATCATGACACAAGGGCTGGTGGTGCGACTATTCTAAACATTCCATTCACTAACAGAACTGGAGTGAGAAAGTCCTCTTACGTCTTGACCCCTCGATTATTTAATCTTGTGTCGGAAAACATAAAAGATAACATTGTGAAGAAGAACATCAGTTATCTGTCATTTAAGCAAAATATAAAGAAATTATGCGCACATCATTCAGGTCGGTGTTATTCAGCATGGCTGAATTGATTTTATTTGTTCTTGAACCTTAATATATAGGGTGGGGTTGTGTCCTTTTTCATCCTTTTGTCCTATTTCTTGTAATGTGAATGCCTGTACTGAATGTTGAGACGGTCTTTTTTTTCCCAAATTTCTATTTTCTTTCTTGGGTTTGACCCACACACAAGCAGAGTTTTGTGGGTCGTAGGTTAGTATTTTTATTGTATTAGCGTAAGATATATTGTAGATTAAAACTGTATTAACTTTTAAATACAATAAAAAATTTGGTAATAATAAAAAAAAATGGAACCAATGGAATCTCGTAACCAGCATGTAAAATTGTAAATCTTTTTCCCTTGTCCGCTGGGGCTCTGGTTTGGCATTTTCTTGATGTATCTACCCATCCTTGCTGGCGCCTAATGTGTATCGATATATGTTTCATCAAGATAAATAATGGGAGGATAATATTCTCCAGAGGCTAGTTCTGCTGCAAAGAATGTTGGTTTCATCTTTCCTTAGTCGGTGTTACAATGAATGCAATGTAGGCACAGTTTGCTTTTTATACATAGCATACATTTTGCTTCGAATTAAGTCTTTGTCGCTTTAGTCAACACATTTGTTTTTACCAGAATCACTAGGGACTTCCTTGGCTTTAATTGGCTTCGCCACAATATCTTTAACTGTAGACAACAGAGTTTTCGTTAATGAAGACCTTTCTGCTGCTGCTGCATTTACATTAAACCCCCTATTGAATAAAGAAACATACACATTTTTAACGATTTGCTTAACATTGGGCGATAAATGTTTTCTTTTAAAATTAGCACTACCGGAGGCACAATGATCATTATCTTGCCAAGACCCGCACATTTTTAGCACGTTTGGAATAATAAAAAATACGATCGAAATTATAGAACCGCTAAGTGTTTAAGAAAAAGCTAACTATTTAATAAATGAATCCAAACTAAACTAAAATCTTTCAAAATCTTTCAAAAGAGAAACCAGGTTACCTGTTATTTTATTAGGCCCGGCCCTGTTTACGTTTCTTGCAACTTTACCGGCTTTCGTTACGGCAGGGGTTGTTAAGAGTTTATTGCAGCCAATCGGTAAACGATATATCTTGAAACACACTCCAGGCTGAAGGCCGAGTCGAACATCTCACCTAGAGCTGGACAGACGTCTTTACGCTGACAAGATGAACAGAGATCTAGTAAGTCGACGCCGCTGGTAGTCCTGTCTGAGTAATCTTTTCAGATCAGAAGTCTTTCAGTAATCTTTCCAATCAACATACCTCTAGTATGTTGATTAGCTGGCCAAGCCCTACTTAGGTTTATTTATTTGTATTTTTGCAGCCCGGTCAATTTTAAAATCCTCGCGTTCTGGGCACAGAATTGCTTAGTAATCAACCATCTTGGTAACTGGACAGTCCAGAGGCTGGATAATCGAACAGCAGCACAAAAGGATAGTGCCAGATATTATTTTATTATTTTATTGGTATTTTCATGAATATTGAACATTGATTGCTTAATCATTATCTTACTACCACCATTTAATAACGTTAGTTCATTTAATTTAATTAACATTAATATTTTTAATTACATTATTTTGATTAAATTTACATTAATTTGATTTAATTTACATTCAGTTGATTTGATTTGCTTTAATTTGATTTGATTTGTTTTAACTTGGATTAGTGTAATTAGGGGGTTTAGGATAATCTAGTTTAAATTCTTTTGTAAGTTGGACAAGAGCTCTTATATGGTAAGAATGTCTGTTAAGATCGAACCTTCCTCTTTACATTCCTAGTTTAGTATAGTAGTTGTGGACACCACCGCTAGACTCCTTTCCTTTTCCTTTGTGTTACAACTGTTTAATTTTTTTTATTTTGTTTTGTATATTGTTCTCTGAAATTGTGCTTGTGTTTATTAAATATCTAGTACTGTTATTGAGTCTTTTTGACAGAAATAATCCTTTTCCCAGTTTTAGAGTTTATTTTTATCTTTAGTGATTCTAAAGAACTGGATGGCGCCCTATTGATACGCCTGAGAAATTTATCCGCGACCTACAGCTGTAACGAAAGTCACTTATTTATATTAAGGATTAAAAAAAAGTTACAACTTGTCTAAACTTATGCTTTCTAATTTATTTATCTACAATATTCTTATTATAACCATTCACTTCGGACACCTGCCTAATAGATTTTAATTATTTGTCGTAATAAGTTTTGTTTAAAGGAATTTTTTCAATTTTTTCAATTTTTTCAATTTTAAAAATAGTTTAAGATCACGTGGAGCTAAATCAGGTGAACTGAGGGGATCGAGCATTATAATACTTATTTTAATCAAGAATAAAATATCGTTTAAGTGAAATATGCGGTGGATATAGGAACACTAATGAGCTCTTAGTTGAATCTGCTTTTTCCTGGTGTCCTGGTGTCCCTTCCTTCAGTGGGCCTTGACCTCCTTCAACCTTTACCCTCAAAGTTTTTCACCATATCTTCTTACATTGCTCTGTAAATTTTTTATCTGTTTTTTTTGTTACTCCATATTTACCCCTCCCCCTGATTTTCCTTAGTACTCAATTTTCTGGCATTCTCGCACGTGTTCTGTTCATTTGAGTTTCTGAACCATCACATAGTATACACGATTTAGATTTTTGTACAATTGCTTGAGTTCGAAGTTATCCTTATTATATTTGTTATCTGATTCTATAAATGCATTTTCGTATTGGAAAAAATTCTTCTGAGTACTCTACTTTCAAATATTTCAAGCATTTGTTCTGCTTTCTTTGTCCACGTCTCACAGCTATAAATGAATACGACCGGAATAACGTGTCTTAAAGATCTTAACTTTCGTATTCCTCTGAATAAATTTAGACTTTGGACATAATGCAACTATAACTGTGTTATCTCTTAAAATAAGATTTTTGGTATCTCCTGTGATGATATTGATTTTGGTAGGCGTTAAAAATCGTTAAATATAATAACTTTGATATGGTAAAAAATTATAATATTCATAATAGAAACAGAGGCTAAAATTAATTAATGCTGATGGTGAATTAAAACAAGTGATTCAGGAAGTTGCTAAAATGCAAATAGGAGAATAATTTAATCCTTATAAGTCAAAACACGTAAAATTTTGTTTCCATGCAAAAGTTCATACCTACTAAACTACAAATTTAACTCGTAAAAATACAACAGCAATTTCTGCCATCTGGTACACTGTCCGCAGTTTGGTGAACCTTTTCGAAGTAAAAGCTAGTTCCATATTTCAGGAATGGGACAGATAATAGGGCTATTAACAGCAGGGAGAAGTTACCGACAAATTTAATTTTCCTTAGAAAGTTTCTGGTGGTTTACAGTTTATCCATATATATATATATATATATATATATATATATATATATATATATATATATATATAAACTTTAAGAGTTTAAGATGTGTAAACAATTACGTTAGTTTTACTGTAAATCGTTTCCTGATGAAGCTCACCTCTTTAACGAAATCCGTCGAGAAATTTTAATGTGTTTTGGTGTCAGCAGGATACTGAATATAAAGTTTTTGTATAACACCAAAGATTTCAAAATTCAAATGGTTTATAACTATTTACTAACCATATTCTTTATATATACGAGGGTTGATCAATAAGCACCCGTGTTTGATAACAGATGGAGTTGACGAGTTAAATTGACATTACCATCGTGTACTGCAGACTGTCAAACGACTTCATGCTGAATTTCACATACATTCATAGGTTAGTTTTTTTTTAAAGCCAGTTGTATTATTTGTGTTTTGTATTTCTTAAAGAAATAAAAAAGAGCAATATCGACCCGCAATTCGTTTTTTATTTTTGGGTTGAAAAAAATGTGAAGAAATAAAAGTGAATTTGGATACTGTCTGTAGGGACCCTTCACCATCTATGACAACCATGAGATAATGGTTTAACGAGTTTAAGCGTGGTCGTACAACTGTGTTCGATAAAGATCTGCCAGGATGCCCGTTAGACGTGGTTTTCGAGGAAATCGTCGAAAAGGTCCATGACATAATTCTTGCTGATCGCCGATCGAAAGCGCGAGAAGTAGCTGAGGCCGTAGGTGTCTCGTATGGAACGGCAATCAAGATTTTAAATGATAAGATAGGTGTGAGGAAAGTGTCGGTGTGATGGGTGTCGCGATTGCTCACGGTGGACAACAAGCGGGTTTGACTAACAATGTTAAAGGACCGCTTGGACGCAAGACTTTTTAGATAAAACTTGGATACATTATTACCCGTCAGAGACGAAGAGACAGTCAAAACAATATATTTTTTCGGATGCATCTGCTCCGAAGAAGGCAATAACGGTTCCATCAGCCGGAAATGTTATGGCCACGATTTTTTGGGATTCCAAAGGAATAATCCTCATGAATGCTTCAAGGCAGTACTACATTGAGTTGTTGGACAGATTCGATAAGAAATTGGAGGAGACACGTACACGAGGTCCCATTTGGCTAAGAAAATATGTATATATGATGTATAAATTTAGTTTACCGCTAAACACCAAATCACATTATTTACCTTCTCGACGTGCGTTTTGTTAACCAGGTTAACATCATCAGTAGATGATTTAATCTATTGGCAACTTTTTGTATTATTAATGTAACCCTTAATTAATTAATTTTACACGCTTCATTAAGTATGGTAGTCATATAAATAGGACATAGTTTAGTTTTAAAATTTGATTGAATCATTTCCTGATTATGCTAACATGGTTAGCAAAACGCGCGCCGTGAAGTTTATAAAATTGATTTTGGTATTTAGTGGAAAATCTCTTCGACTTTAGAGTTAAAAATTAAACATTATTATTGTTATAATAATGTTAATAGTATATAGAATAAAACGGAAATAATATAGAATTTTCAATAGTTATTTAATTTTACAAACGAATTACACTATAATCCTTACTTAATGTGAGAACTTTAAAGCTTGTCAGTTTTGGTCATAAAGATTGTTAAAAAGGGTTTCATTACGGAAAACCTAAAACACCCACATACGAAAATAGAACAAAACCATCGTAGATGAATGTAAAATGGTTCAGGAAACGTGCCCAATCTAAATACTTTACATGTTGTATGTTTTATTTAGAAATTTACCCTACAAGAGATCGTATTAAAATTTAAGTGAATATTTTCGGCCCACAAAACGGCTCATAAGGATTAACTATTAAAAATTCCGGATTATATGCGACGTTGCTGAGATTCGGCGCCAAATCCTTAAATAAATGAAGAGGTCTCCTATTAGCAGTGGAAATAAAAGACTAAAGAAGACGGCCATTATTCTCTTTTTTTGACAGAGGCAACGGGATATTAAATGAAAATTAGATTTCAGATAACAAAATTTTCATTATAAATCTGGCGGAAAATACGAACAATTAACTTAAATGGATTAAATTATACAATAGATAGATTAGTTAAAAGATGACAACTCATACAAAAAACAATGGAAAAAATCTGTGCTAACTGAAGCATTATGGCTAATGGTTAATTCTTTCAAAAAATGTTCGTGAAGTAAAAATGTATACATATATATATATATATATATATATATATATATATATATATATATATATATATATATATATATATATATATATATATATATATATATACATATATATATTACAGTAATCTTTCACCCTTTCTCCACGAGGTGCCGAACTGTCACCATACGATGTCACGTGTCTCTCGGGACCGGTTTCTAGCCTTTCAGCCGTCATCAGCCGAGCTGTAGACGAACGCAAGGAAAGCAGTTCGGAGAGGCAATCGGGGCCAGACCAGATCAACTGGCCATTTTAATGACGGGTCGTGATCGCACACAACTCACGCCATCATACGGCAAATGCTCGTAGCAGTCAGGACCGCTCGTAACATTCTGCCTGGAACCTCGGGTATAGTACCAGGTATGCCCACAAGGTAGCGTAACGGAACCATGGAGGGAAAATATTACAGTAATCTTTCACCCTTTCTCCACGAGGTGCCACCGATCGCCTTCGCCGAACTGTCAACCATACGATGTCACGTGTCTCTCGGGACCGGTTTCTAGCCTTTCAGCCGTCATCAGCCGAGCTCTAGATGAACGCAAGGTATATATATATATATATATATATATATATATATATATATATATATATATATATATATATATATATATATATATATATATATATATATATACCCAACACAGTCCAAAGAAGTCAAAAAACTCGATTTATAAGCCATCCGACGAGAGGTCGGCGAAAATATGGGTTGTTTTCGAACGAATTTTTTCACGGATGTGAAATGTAACCATTAGTGATGGGAAATACGGATCTTTTTGGAGAGTGGGATCACCGGTTCCGAATCAATTCAAAGATCCGGATCCCTGAGCCGGTTCTCGGATCCCACTGAATCTTTTGTCGTATAACTGGTTGCATAACTTAGTTGCATAGTCAGATAAACAAATACTTTACGATTGGCAGTAGTATATAGCATAACATTTTAATTTCTGAGAATGTCAACATGCCCGTATATGAATTATTTTTCATATGAATTATTAAAAGGCTTCGGTATATTATTGACATCAAAAAGTAATAATTCACTCTCTAGGCAGCTAGGCAGCTATTAATGAAATAAAAAAATATTTAAATGAGCCCTTAATCGATCGTCACGAGGACCCCTTAATATGGTGGTTTCAAAGAAAAAATATTTATCCAAGACTAAAAACTGGTCAAATTGTGACAGAAAAAAGAAATCGATTGAAAACTAAAAAGATAAACAATTACATATTTTTACATGTAAATATGTAATTGTTTAAACATTTTAATTTATAAAAATTAATTTTAAAATTTGATGTACTTATTGTGATGTGTCTTACCTGATGTTGATCTTTATTTTATATATTTTGTATCTTTATGTTTTTTTTTCATATTTTTTATATTTTATATATTTTTAGTCTATTTTATGTTTTATATATTTTTATAGTTTATTTTATAATTTATAATTTTCGTGTTTTACAATTTAATCTATTTATGTAATGTATTTTGATGTATATTATATATATATATATATATATATATATATATATATATATATATATATATATATATATATATATATATATATATATATATATATATATATATATATATATATAAATCAATGTGAGCCATACGCTAAATAAATAAATAAATGTAATTGTTTAAAAATAAATTAATATATTTAATTATTATGTGTATTATTCTATATATTTGTAGATTTAGGTACATAAAACAATAATAGATTGCAAATTTTAAGCCACAGTACGGCTCCTTTCCCCACGAATCTTTTCTCTCACGGTTCACAAATCAACGGATCTAAAAAAGACCCGAGACCCGAGATCCATCCGACCCGACTATCTAAGATCCAACAGAACCGAGAACCGTCAGGGATCCGAGGAGCGTCTGGGATCCGAGAGCCATCTGGGATCCAAGAGCCGTCTGGGATCCGAGAGCCGTCTGGGCTCCGAGATTCGTGAATCGTAATTTTAGGAACCGGTTCATTCGGCTCTTTTAAAAGATCCGAATCTGGGAGTCGGATCAGATCCGATCCGGACAACTCTAGTAACCATAGTTTCTCGGGTATCCCGTGTTAGCTGAATGTCCACTTGTGGGCGGTTTCGTTGACGTTTCGACGGACTCTCATCAGTACTTCTACATTTTTTTACCGATTCTTTTAATACCGTTTTGTGATTGTTCCAATTGATTTTATATCCTCATTCCCATGCGTGTTGACAAATTCTAGATTTATTAAAATCGCCCTTTCTAAAAAAAAAAAAGAACGTTAACCTTCAAAAGTTTGAATTTATTTTAGAAAATTTTTGTATTTTTGAACATTTTGTTCGTTAGGTAAATTTATTACAGAAAAATAATCACTGAGAAATTTGTCTTCGTTTAGTTTTTTTGGTTTTTTTTATCCAGTGATTCTTTATTTACATAAGAACAGATATTTTTGATCTTTTTTTGAGTTTTAGATCGTGGCGGAAAACTGAAAATGTGAAAACACGCCTAGAGATGTCCGGATCGGATCTGATCCGACTCCCAGATTCGGATCTTTTAAAAGAGCCGAATGAACCGGTTCCTAAAATTACGATTCACGAATCTCGGATCCCAGGTGGCTCTTGGATCCCAGACGGCTCTCGGATCCCAGATGGTTCTCGGAGCCCTGACGGTTCTCGTTTCTGTTGGATCTTAGATAGTCGGGTCGGACGGATTTCGGGTCTCGGGTCTTTTTTAGATCCGTTGATTTGTGAACTGTGAGAGAAAAGATTCGTGGGGAAAGGAGCCGTATTGTGGCTTAAAATTTGCAATCTATTATTGTTTTATGTACCTAAATATATAAATATATAGAATAATACACATAATAATTAAATAACATTTATAACAAACAATAACAAACAATTACATTTATTTATTTATTTAGTGTATGGCTCATATGGATTTATATATATATATATATATATATATATATATATATATATATATATATATATATATATATATATATATATATATATATATATATATATATATATATATATATATATATACATTACATACATATATGTATATATATATATATATATATATATATATATATATATATATATATATATATATATATATATATATATATATACATTACATAAATAGATTAAATTGTAAAACACGAAAATTATAAATTATAAAATAACCTATAAAAATATATAAAACATAAAATAGACTAAAAATCTATAAAATATAAAAAATATAAAAAAAACATAAAGATACAAAATATATAAAATAAAGTTCAACATCAGGTAAGACACATAACAATAAGTACATCAAATTTTAATATTAATTTTTATGAATTAAAATTTTTAAACAATTACATATTTACATGTAAAAATATGATATTGTTTATCTTTTTAGTTTTCAATCGACTTCTTTTTTCTGCTACAATTTGACCAGTTTTAATGAAAATTCTTTCACATGGCACTGATCTAGACATAAGACAGAGTCTGTTTTGGACAAATTCATATAGTCTTGAATAAATATTGTTTCTTTGAAACCACCATATTAAGGGGTGCTCGTGTCGATCGATTAAGGGCTCATTAAAATTTTTTTTTATTTCATTAATAGCTGCCTACGTAGGGTTTCTGGAACTTTATACATTTATTACTTTGTTTTCAACATTTTTTCATAAGAGAGAGTGCATTATTGCTTTTTGATGTCAATGATATACCGCAGCCTTTTAATAATTCATACGAAAAATAATTCATATACGGGCATGTTGATATTCTCAGAAATTAAAATGTTATGCTATATACTACTGCCAATCGTAAAGTATTTGTTTATCTGACTATGCAACTAAGTTATGCAACCAGTTATACGACAAAAGATTCAGTGGGATCCGAGAACCGCCTCAGGGATCCGGATCTTTGAATTGATTCGGAACCGGTGATCCGACTCTCCAAAAAGATCCGTATTTCCCATCACTAAACACGCCATAATAATTCAGATAATGCTTAATGTGCAGATATTCCTAGATAATATGCTACCAGATGTTCCTGACAATTATACCACTTAAAAACAATAGAAAAATTGATTTTTTTCGATAAAATTTAAGGTTTTTTTTTTAATACTGGGATATTTTATGATTTCTGTTGCAAAATGTTACATTTCGCTACAATGTAAAAGGAACAAAAACATATTAGCATATCCGTTTTTATTTCTGATGACATAAAAAGATTCATAAAAGATCCTTCTGATTCCCTTAAACGAATAGATGTAATTTCTATTCGAACAGAAGTCATTTTCTCGGACGATTTACATGTCCCGACATGGCTTCGGCGCCGAATTGGAAATTCTTTTTAATAAAAGATCGGGCCAACACATTTATAAGTTTGAGAGTAACATTTGTGAGCGGGGATTAGGAAGACAGAGTTTGTCGTTGCGACCGAGGTCTCGGTGGCAAGTCGTTAAAAACAGGCAGGCTCTAAGTGATCGATGGTTATCGAGTTGAGGTTGAGTGGATGCGGGTGAGATATTCGACCCGAATAAAAAACTTTTGCCGACAGATGTGACAATAAAGGCTGATGAGTAGCAGACAAACCATTGCGGTTTTCGTCACTGAGGCAGTTTACTTGGGATACTATAATTTAGTAAATGTTATTTTATGCACTATGTTAATGACGATAAAAACTTTATCTGTAAGAATTTCTTTTTTGGCTTATCATTTTTTTTCCTTGTTATACGAGGATCGTTCGGAAAATTCTTGCCCTGACAAAGGCAAAATTTTGAACATTTATAAAATTATTGTAATAAAATATATTTAGACCAATGAATAATTTCTTCCGATTTGCAAAAAATCTTCCGAAAAAGGCAAATGTGGAAGGACTTTGAAGCGTAGGTCATGGAATTTTGCAACAAAAACCGGAGATCTGCCTTATAGTAGTGATAGACAATTTTCTGGATCTTTAATTTGAATAGCACTCTTTCAGTTGGGGTAATAGTCAAGCGTAATATTCTCCCGTGTTGGCTCTACTTTTTTAGTCCATGAGTAATGAGTACTAACACAGTCCACACTATGGCAATCTCAGAAAAGCCTAGACATAACTTTTACTGCAGACGATGACTGCAGGAACCTTTCTGATGCACTTTCAATTGTTTTCACCCACTGTGTGGACTGTAATAACGACTGTAATGTAACTCTTGTAAGCCGAATCCATGTTTTATTTAGTGTTATATAAATCAGCAGAATCGCGCTTAAATAAACCTAAATACAATTCACAAGTGTTCATTCGAATGCTGTTTTGGTTGACTGTTAACAATCATGGCACCCATCGAGCGGAAAACTTTTTTATATCCAAAAATATTATGTAAAATGTAGTAGACAGGGCCTATCGAGATGTTTACAATGTCAGCAAGCTCGACTAGCTTTAGCCGGCGATCAATTAATATGATATTGTGGATTTTTGGGACGATTTTGTTGATATTACGGTTTTTGGGAACCCCAAGCATTCATCAACTTAAATTTTATTCGATCGTTACAAACAAGCAACTAAACGCATCTGACACTTTGCAGCACGCCATTTAACGAATCAGAATTGACAAATATCAAAGTCATTTAGGCATACGTGTACCATCTATGTGTTCAGAATGAAAATTTTTCGACCCTCTTAGAAAACCACAAAATGTAATATATGGTATTTCCAAGTAGCTTCGGGGATACTTATCTTGCCTTTTCCTCAAATTCATCATATATTTATTCAAGTTTCCTCAAATCATTATATATTTAATAATTCTTGGTCTATATATTAATTTCTCTTCTCAGTCTTCTTTATTTGTTCTTTTACCTCAATTTTATTTAATCTTTAAAAACGTTATTAAGTTCAATGTTTTTGTTGTTGTTGTCCTGATATTTATTTTAAAAATAGTGTCACATTTCGCTTACATTTGCTTTTGTAACATTTATTTTATAACTATATTTACGCGCTATGTACCATATATCAATAATTACTAAAATAACAGCTTTAGTTAAGTAACAATTGTTAAATCAAATGCATAATACAAAATATAATCGTCAGTGGCGGCTCGTGGGTTTTTAAAGTGGGAGGATGTAGAAGAAAATAGTGCTGCTAAAGTTTTTTTTTGCTTTTTCCTTCCTCTTTTTTACTTTTTGTGCTATTGAAACCCTATACAGGAGGTGAACCAGGAAAACATTACAATTTTGTATTGTTACTACTTACAATGACATTGAAGTATCAGTTGTTGCTTGTTGCACAGATAAATGAATGAATAAATAGGTACTTAACGTTTCCCCCGTAAACCCCATTTAAACAGTATATTGTAACTGCAAATCAATAGAGAAAATTCGAAAAAATTCGAAAACAAAACTTAAATTAGTCATTATTAATTGTTTTAAATCAGACACGTTCATGTTTGCAATTAAAAGTTGATTATTTTTATTTAAAAAGTGCTATTCGGTGTGTACACACGTACCAGAAACCAAATCAAAACAAATATTCACGAGGCGAACTAAAAACGCTCCGTACCCGTCAAATAGACGTTTAAAACTAATTACCCATATGGTTGGTCGCAGTGAATCTACGTCCAAATCGCATGATTGAGAAAGCAATCAAACCCCCGATTTCTGGTAACCAACAAAACATGTAACGACCAACGACAAGACAAGATGACGTGGCGTACGGTCGTTGGAGATAAACGTCCAACCAACGATGTAAACATTGTGGCGAGAGAATGGAATTTAAATCCGCATTATTTGTTATGATGGATCGACAGACGTTCTTCTACATTTGGAGATTATTATTTTTAATAATATCTAAAAATGAGTTAAAGGAAAGAAACTGAACGGAAATAAAATATGATGTTTTGCTCTGAAAAATTGTTTACTGTGATAAATGCTGGAGGGGCGGCACCCCAACGCCCTCCATCACGAGCCGTCACTGACAATCGTACAAAATGCGCACAGAACAGATTTATTATATGAAAAAGGAGCAGGTATAAAGCCTCAATATAGAAATCGTTAGATAATAGATATAACAATTTGATTTTAGTAATAATTGTGTTTTAAATGCAAGATTGTGATAATGTGGACAGTGAACACATGTTAAAAAAATTTAATTTTATTACCATTTTTTAATATTCCTATTTCCTCCATATTTACTTTTAGTTTGACTTATTTGTAGTGCATATTACTACAGTAACTAGTAACTAACATTAACTACTAGGTATTATAATAATATACATTTTATTTTGAAGATTGTTCTAACACAAATCAATAATTTTGCAGTCGACGATTAAAATGTTATTAATGTATAAATGTAAAATGTGCAACATTTGCGTAGTTGTTCGAATCTAATGTTGTCTAGTAATTTTATAGTTTAAAGGTTGCGAATGGACTAGGGGGGGTTTTCCTTGTTAATCTGCAGGCAGAGTCGATATATTATTGTAATAATTTTTTGTTTTTAAACTTAAATTTACAAGTCAGTAACCAAATAGGCAAATCACTTAAATATTTATATATAAAGAACATATGTATGTGTAATATGCAAAGAATATATGTAAATGTCCAAAATGTTTTTTAAAACAAAGTGTTTTTTAACTATATAAAACACTTATTCCCGACAGTGAAACAGCTTATCAGCAACACTGCCCAATGTCGACCCTCTGACACTGCACTCTTATTATTTTCCAAGATTGCTAAACGCGGCAACAGCGAACAACGATAAAACTACGACCACGACTGTTATGTTCTATCGGTTATTAAATTCGCTATTTGTGATTTGTCTGTCTACCTGTTATTTGTTATTTTGCTCAGAAGCGGGGACGCGCCAACAGCGGCTGCAAAACTCAATATAATATTAACAGTGTACCTGTATTTTTTCGTACGAAATTGCGCTGGTAAAGGGTGTTTGCGGAGCGTGTGGTAAAAATGTCCCAAAAACACAAGTAAAAGTTCAGTGTACAACATGTAAGAAGTGGCAATCATGCAGAATGCACGAAACTTAAGGAGTTTGAAGTGTGAATGATGATGGAACAAGAGAAAGTTGAGAATTATGCTGCCTGTAAGCGTGCCAGAAAAGGTAAGGTTATCGACATTCCCTCCAAAATTCCCCACCATTTCCCGTCAAACGATGTTAGTCATACCAGGGCGAAGTTAGCCAACAATGAGCAAGAGAACTATGATACGTTGCGTCTATTGATTCTTGAGCTGAAAACTGAGCTACAGGACGTAAACTATGAAATTAAGGCAATGAAGAAAGCTATGGACTTCTTCAATGAAAAATTTGAAGAAGAAAAGCAGAGAAGTATAGTTATTGTCGATATGGTGGAGTTTGTCGAGAAGGAAAATGTGTACATGAAAACCCAAATAAAACCTATGCAATCTATTGTGAACGAAATGCAGGGTAAAAGGAAGAGATGCAACATAGTGATAAATGGAGCATGTAAAAATGAAGACGACATGGCAAAGGTAAAGGAAAAAACGTTCAAAGTAATTAAATACGTCGATGAGAGTACCACCGAGACCGACATTAAGGATGTAAGAAAAGTTACTGTAAAGGATAAATCGCCACTTATTATTGTCACTTTGCATAACAAGGAATTAGCGGAGAATATTATAGCCAAACGTAGAACCAGGGGAAAAATTGATTCAACTGCATGTAGCATAGATAATAATCAAACAATAATATTCTTGAATGAGGATCTTACGCTTGCCAACTATTGACTATTTAGGAAAGCAAAATAATTAAAAGGTCTGGGTTTTAAGTACATTTGGAGTAGAAATGGTAATGTATATATTAGAAGAACGAACGAATGATAAGGCTATAAGATCGAGGAATGAAGACCATTTCAATGAATTCATTTAGGAGTACTGGCATAGTATGGAAACTTGTGGGAAGAATAAAACTGACAATGGCGTATAAAGAGCATAGAAAATTGTGGGACACTACAAATCTGGATGTGGATGATATAATTTGTGAACCATTTAGAAACTCGAATGTGCTTAAATTTAATCAGATGTGCGATGGCATTTCGTTTATCAATTTTAATTGTAGGAGTCTGAGAAGGAACTTTGATTCCCTGATGCTGTTCCTTAATAACTTACAAAAAAGCCGGATATAATACTTTTAACTGAAACGTGGATATATGATGAGGAGGTATCTTTGTATAGCATTGAGCGTTTTCAGAGTTTTTTCTACTGCAACTCTGAGAGTAGATTGGGTGGGTTAGCCATTTATGTTGGTGATTCACTGATGAGAGATATTGGTATATCAACTAAAACTTATGATCATATTTCCATAAACATTGTGATAAGCAAAGTGTGTTACCATATTTTAGGAATTTATAGGTGTAATAGGTATAGTATAGAGTTGTTTAATAAGGAACTCATTTCAATGTTAGACTTGGTTGATTGTAATAAGACCATCTTGATAGGAGATCCAAACATTGATCTATTTAGGAAGGATTGTGATGTTGATGAATACAGGTGCATCATGTCAGAAGGGGCTTCTATTCATTCGCCCCCTGTGTAATTAGGCCAGGTTTAACGGGTGAATTTGGCACTTGTCTTGATCACATATACAATAATTTAGGTGTGGGCCAAATTGATATTAAAATAAAAATAGTTCAGTCTGATATAACTGATCACTATATTGTATGTTTATGTTTTAGTAATATAGTAACTGGTAAATATAATATTACGATTGGCGCAAAATAAATTATATGAGAATGTGTGATCGGTTACGTTAGGTAGATTATAGTAACATTTATCGACATAGTGATGTGAATTCGGCAGTTGGAGCATTTTATGCAATATATAATGATATTCTGGATGATTGTACAAAGGAGTATAAACCAAATGCCAAAAACCGGAAATTGAAGCCGTTTTTTTGGGGGAGAAAATGCAAAAATATTTCTAAGGATATTGTGCAGAAAACCGAGAGACCACCCGAGTAGGGAACTTTTTATTACGACGGGAATTCTTCCGTTGAAATGCCAGTATTATGTGGCGATAGCTGTTAAACTAAAATATAAACATCTTAGCCCTCTGGGGTATACATATAAGCAACAAGTACATCATGACAGAAGGGCTGGTGGTGTGACTGTTCTAGACATTTTATTCACTAACAGAACCTTGAATGAGAAGTCCCCTTACGTCTCTCGATTATTTAACTTTTTGGCGGAAAACATAAGAGATAACATTGTGAAGAAGAACATCAGTTATCTGGCATTTAAGCAAAATATAAAGAAATTGTACGCGTCTCATTCAGGCCGGTGTTTGTCAGCATAGCTGATCTGATTTTATTTGTTCTTGAACCTTAATATATAGGAATACAACCTCACGTGTCCTTTTTCATCCTTTTGGCCTATTTCATGTAAATGAACTCAATGTGAATTCCTGTACTGAATGTTGAGGTGGTTTTTTATTTATTTTTTTTTCTCTTAAATTTCTATTTTTTTTCTTGGGTTTGACCGACACACAAGCAGTGCTTTGTGGGTCGTAGGTTAGTATTTTTATTGTAATAGCGTAAGATATAATGTAGATTAAAACTGTATTGACTCTTAAATAGAATAAAAAATGTAAAAAAAATAAACTCAAATATTTCTTCACATCGATAACAGTTATTAAACGTTAATATCAAATAATGGTTATAAAATAACAGATCGTTACACCTCTACTAGTTTAGTGTTTCACATCGAAGATTCCAATTTGAATATTAGACATTTATTACAAATTATTTATTATTGTATATTTTCCAGTATTTTTTTGATTTGTATGGTATGATAACACAAACATACATTCACGTAACATTTTGTTTCAATGTATACAGAACCAAAACATGCAAGATGGTTCAGCATGCAAGATGGTTCTGTTTCTGACGAGAAAAATATCGTCGGATTCTTTTAAAAGAATAGATGTAATTTCTTTTCGAACAGAAGTCATTTATCGAACGATTTCCTGATGACCTGGCATGACTTCGTCACCGAATCAGAAGTTCTTTTTAATAAAAGATCGAGCCGACACATCTATAAGTTCGAAGGTAACATTTGCGAGCGGGGGTTAGAAAGACAGAGTTCGTCGTTTCGACCGAGGTCTCGGTTGCAAGTCGTTAAAAACAGACATGCTTTAAGTGATCGATAACCATCGAGTCGAGGTTGAGTGGATGCGGCTGAGATATTTGACCTAAATAAAAAAGTTTTTCCGGCTGATGAAGCAACAAACGCGGATGGGTAAATAACCAGTTGTTGTAGATCTATTGCAGTGTGCGGATGTTATTTATGTTGTTTTTGAGGCGGGATAGGAGATGCATGTGTTTTTGCATTAATTTTTATATATAAAACTTAAACTATAGGAAAGTTCTACTTGAAATTGTTTAATTTTTAAGCATACTTGAATATAATACTATAAATAATCAAATATTAATATCTATATATTTTTCACTATATTTAAAATGGTATATATAACAACTGTTTCGATGCACAGTGCCTTTTTCAAATACAAACTATGCTAAACTATCATAATATAATAAATAATTAATAAAATAATAAAATTAAAACAATATAAATATTGCTTTTAAAACAAACAATAGTCTAGGACGCCTCAATAAAAACAATAAAAGTCAAACAAATAAACTGTATAAATCAGGAGTTTATTTAATTGAATGCGGTCATGTCCAAAAGTCTATGTTGGACAAACAGGAAGATCTTTCTCTACTAGACTCAACGAACATATAAGAAGTATCGGCTACCTCAGTTAAAAAATATATTGTACTATGATCAAAAACTAAGGTGACTATTGTTTCATAAATTCGCGTGCTTTACGTATCGATAAAAATGTGTTTTTTTTAACACAGTATGACTGTTATTGACATCTGTCAATAGTTTTATCAAGTTTCATAGCATTTCAGTTGTTAAGTTAGAAATGATAGCATCTTTTATAATTACGAGGGTAAATCAAATATAAATCGGAATGTTACAATTACTTTCCTCAGCCAATCACGAGCGGGCTGTCAGTGTACGTCGTTACAGTGGAATATATTAGGAGTGGGGAAAACGCTACGTGAGCTGTTTCACTCAGTAGTTCTTTTCTCAGTACAGTCATGAGTGAGCAACAGGTACCACTGTCCGTAGCGCAATGGGTTATAATAAAGTTTTTAATCAAAGAAGGTGTGACATCATCCGAAACATTAACTCGGTTGAAGATTCCGTATGGAGACGATACCTTGCCTAAAATCCAAGTGTTTGGTTGGGCCAAGAAGTTTAAGAGTGGTCGAGAAAGTGTAGTGAATGTAAGTCATAACAGACTTCCCAGGTCAAGTGTCACTGCTGACAATATTGGTGCAGTTCGCGACCTTATCGAAGGTGACCGACGGCTCACTATTTATCTTTTTAAAGGTGGGTGTTTGATTTGGAAGTGCTCAAAGTATTATCAGAAATCAAGTTGGCTTCAATAAAATCAGTGCCCGATGGGTTCCGAAGTTGTTGACCGAAGATCAAAAAAACATCCGATTATTACATTATATTATTACACTCCAGAATAAAAAATTGCGAGCAAGGAAAGGCGAAGGAAAGTCAAAACCTGCCCTGTAAAGGACAAAGCTCGTCTCTCAGCCGGTAAAGTTCTCTCGACCATTTTTTTCGACTGAAGGGGAACTCCCCCTACAGGATCGACGTACGATTAAAGCTGTCTACTACTGCCAGCTGTTGTAGGAAGCAAAATCCGCTTACATGAGCAAATGACGCGGTGTTCCCAGCAAGGACGTCCTCCTCCATAACGACGACAGGCTACACACAGCGGGTTTGACGCAGTAAACACTAAAGAATATGCATTGGGAATTCCTTGAACACTCTCTATACAGCCCCGCTTTGTCACCCTGTGATTATTATTTGTTTGTGTCTTTGAAAGATGCACTTGGAGGGGTACTATTCGACAACGATCAAGATGTTGAGGACTTCGTGCGCAATTGGCTGATGACCCAAAACTCAAAATTTCTTCAAGCAAGGAATTCACAAGCTTCCAAACCGCTGCGAAAAATTTGTAGAACGTGGAGGAGAATCTCTCTTTTGAACTATGTCGAAAAATAATCAATGATTGTATTATTTTATAAATAACTAGCGCACCCGACACACGTCCTGCCCGAACGTTGGCTTTTCGTTTCGAACAACAAATTTTATCCCCGTCCCCCTTCACCCCATACTTTTCAATTTTGAAAAAAAGTTCGAACGTTGGCTTTTCGTGTGGATGGCATAATATATTTCGACAATAAAACAAATACTATGATATCATCACAATTACAAATTCACAATGATATCCAGTTAAGTCACACAAATATTACGAATTCCGGATTTGTGAAGATAATGAACAAAATATTTCGTTAATGGTCAACAATTACATACTACACACGGAATAAGAAATATACTTGTTATAAATTTAATCCGATTAGGAGATTAGACAGTATAATTTATTTATTTATTTTTTTATTAAATTAAAGACAAATGACGTATGCACCAATAGCTTGGCATTGTTTTGACGTTTTAATTTTTAGGTACATTGTGTCATAAAATTGAAATATACCAATGACGTACGCACCAATAGCTTGGCGTTGTTTTGACGTTTTAATTTTTCTGTACCCTGTGTCCTGGAACTCTATCGCAGTGCCCCCTACCGGGTATAATTGTGAATCTAAACCATCTAGGGATCCACTCAAACACACACAAATATATATATATATATATATATATATATATATATATATATATATATATATATATATATATATATATATATATATATATATATATATATATATATATATATATATATATATGTGTAGTGTTAGATTTTCTTATCCAATGAGACAGCAGTAGTTGAGTGTCATCACATACCCAACCGTTGGGTTCCACAATCTCATGTGGAACACACAACAACCTGCGGCATCGAACTGCACTGCAACTTCCGGCGTCGAAAACATGGGTTGTTGGCTGTGGATCGGTTGGCTGTGGATCGTTATTCTTGATGGTATGGTATATGTCGGCGCCCTGATGAGTCTGAACCCCGAGAGACGAAACATATGTAATCCAGTTGAAGGGATAGGTGGGGCTCATTCCCGGTCAAGCAACCAACAAAAATGTTCATTTAGGCGGAGACGCAGGTTGTTGTGTGTTCCACATGAGATTCTGGAACCCAATGGTTGGGTGTGTGATGACACTCAACTACTGATGTCTCATTGGACGCAGTCCAAGAAAATCTAACACTATATATATACGCCATCTGACAGGAAGTAGGCGAAAACATGGGTTGTTGGCTCTGGATAGGGTCTCCCTATTCTTCATAGTATGGTATATGCCAGCGCCCTGTTGAGTCTGAACCTCGAGAGATGAAACATATGTCATCCAGTTGAAGGGATAGGTGGGATATGCATCAGGTTGAAGGGATAGGTTTCCTTGTCGGTGAAAAAATAATACAATCATTGACAAATAATTCTAATAATACAAACAGTTCCAGTTTATATTTGATTCACTCTCGTATTAATTTTTGTCGGTGATTTTTTAAAGTTCTGTAACAAATTTTATTTTACAGCCACCATGTTTACAATATATAACACCGTGTGACTTTTCCTGTTCTATCGATTGAAGGGACCGTTTTGTGCATGCGGTTTTGAGCCATAAAATGTATTTAAGACACTTGAAGTGATCAGATATTTAGCAAATATAATCTACATTCATTCTGTATGATTTATAGTCATGATGAATTATTTTGTGTATCTGTTTGAATTGTTGTTGGCTTGGGATAATATTTTCATGTTTTCTCTATTTGAAGGATAGCAGAGCCAAAAATGACCATTGCATTAAAACAAACTGGCCTGAAAGAAAAGACTTGATAATTAGGAAACAAAATAGATTAATTGAAGCATTAGTTACTAGAGAGAATATAATTTTGCCTCCATTGCACTTAAAACTGGGACTGATGAAACAGTATATTATATTGGATAAAAATGGTTCCTGTTTTAATTTAATATCGAGGAAATTTCCTTGTTTGGGCAAGGAGAAACTTAAGACTGGCATTTTCGAGGCTAATTAGGTTTTTAATGAAAGATAACAATTTCGTGCATTCAATGAATGATATAGAATAATTAACCTGGTTTTCTTTCATAAATATTGTTAGAAAAGTCATTAAGGTATTATAAGTCCAAAAATTATCGCGAATTGGTGCAAAACATGCTGAAATATTCAGATTGCTTAGATGTAATATGAGCATCAAAGTCCACTACATACAAAATCATTCAGACAAATTTCCGGAAAACCTTGGCTCTTATAGTGTGGAACAAGGAAAGCGATTTCATCAGGACCTAAAAAATATGGAAGAAAGATACCATTGTCGATGGGATGAACACATGATGGATGATTACTGCTGAAGTATCACGCGTGAGTGCCTGGAAAGAGCTCGCTCGAAGAAATCACGAAAAAAAACTTTCTGCATGTTCAAAGATGTAACAAAAGATAAAAAATATGAAATAATCTTATTTGTTCGACATCTATCATATCTGGAAAACTACATGTACATTTAAAAAAATATATGTACCGTTAGAACCAGCATAACGAGCATATTCAAAAACAGTTTTAGTTTTTCCGGCACTAAATCCACTGTAAACTTGTGTTATCTAAATGAGTATGTTGGGCATTAGTGGCATAGTAGGTTATAGCCTCGTTTCGAAGCTGAAAGATGGAGCTTTACATTTACTATATGGTAGGAAAAAAATCTGATTCGAATAGGTTCTGCAGTGGATGAAACATACGGACTGAGTATTGAGTTGATCTAATAGTTTATAATTTGGAAAAAATACTTTTTTGAAGGTGAATTTGGCAACTTGATTAGCTCACAATATTACAATCTAGCTAATTTTTTACACTGCCAATTTCCTGGACATGTTCATTCCTTAAATGGTGATGAAGATTAATACACGAGATCCTACGAATTGACGATCCTGCATCTCAAAGAATACAAGAACTAAAGGACAATATTCCGACTTATCGTTGCTGAGGAAAAGACACAACTGTAAAAACATAAATATCAACTAACTCAGCTTTTCGAACTCCATATATAAAAATTTGGGTTAAGTAAAAATATTGGGTATAATTCAGTATTTAAATAAAAATATCGGTTGCATCACTCTATATTAATGAACTTTTATTTTAAAAAAATCACAGTACACCAAAACACTCTTTTTATATTCTGGAGGCACGTTTCGCTAACCATTTAGCATCATCAGCAGATGATTAAAACTAAATTCTTATTCTAAAAACTAGTTAGTTTATATAATGCTCGCTTAGAATTACCTAATAAATGTCGTAAGTTTAAACCAGCACTGTATATCAGTTTTAGATTGACATTCTTAAAACATGACATTTTTTAAGCCACGCGTTAAATTATGATGAAAAGGTAATGAAACAAATCTTGAGGTGTCTCTTTCCAATTGAAAAGTCGAGTTTTCACGAACTAAAACCTTATATCTATGTTTTCTAATTATGTTATCAACTAACGAGGGAGCAAATCCATTGCACTCGGCTACATTCCTAATATAATTCCTCTCTATTTCATATCTTTCGTTATTAAGCGGAAAATTGAGTAGTCTATGTATTAAGAAATTGAAACTAGCCATTTTATGGCTAGTTTCAATTTCTATTATTATATATATATATATATATATATATATATATATATATATATATATATATATATATATATATATATTTTTTTTTTTTTTTTTTTAAATAAAAGTTTGTTAGTGTAACGCCAAAGGTTCCAAACCCGCAATGTATTGATATTAATGATTAAATTAAGCACACTCTACAACAATGAGAGAGTCATAATGTGCAGCAGGTAGCTTCATATTCTTTTCCATATATCACCTAAAAAACAAGAGTAATTACAATACACTCTAATTAGTTAGTTTGGTTAGTTTTGGGATGACAAATTTACTTTACTATCACTATTTAAGTTTAACTTTCGTTTAACTGTAAAGCAAAATTTACTTAAGATTTAATCCAGATAATTTATATGCTTAATAGTAAACGAATATTTGCTTAAGTATTTGATTTCTAGTAAGTTTGATAATTTAAATAAATATACATGCTGTTTCTGTATACTTGTCTCTCACTTTGGGTTACTAATCTATATATTTGAATTTTATATTCAGCAGTTATAAATAAATATGCATGTTCTGGTGCTAATTTTCGACGTCTAATGAGAAGGGTGTTTAGTAACTGAGAATAAAAGGAACCATCAACAATTAACCACTAGATTGGATTTCAACAAGACTGTCTCCAGTAAATCTTTAGAATAAAATTGCAAGTATATCAGACCATTATGGAAATACTTGAAAGAGCCAACCTTTTGAACATAGAATCTCAGATTATAAATGCTCAGCTGAGGTGGATAAGTCATTGTCAAAGAATGCTGGACACTAGAATGCCAAAGCAGATCATCTCTGGTGAATTAAAGAAAAATAAATTAAATCTGGAAGATCTAAAAAGTAGATACAAAAGCCTCAAAAGATCATCTGTAAAAAACTTTATTACAAGCATGTCTGAATGGGAAAAGAAGAGGCACCAAACCAAACTACATACCTAAATGGCGTAAACAAATATACAGAGCTGTGCAGCTCCATGAAGAGAATAATTGGCCGGAGGCAGAGCCAAATGGTAGGTGCGAAAAGCTATACAGTTTTTCGCGTAATTTAGTGCTAAATGAAAATATTAGCCCAAACCAACAACAATTCAAACAGACACACAAAATAATTCATCATGGCTGTAGATCATACAGAATAAATGTAGATTATATTTGCCTAATATCTGATCATTTCAAGTATCAAAGTATATATATATATATATATATATATATATATATATATATATATATATATATATATATATATATATATATATATATATATATATATATATGAACATTGTTGGTTGCTTGACCGGGAAGGAGCCCCACCTATCCCTTCAACTGGATGACATATGTTTCGTCTCTCGAGGTTCAGATTCATCAGGGCGCCGACATATACCATACTATCAAGAATAGGGAGACCCTATCTACAGCCAACAACCCATGTTTTCGCCTACTTCCCGTCGGATGGTTTATATATGTAGTGTTAGATTTTCTTGAACTGCGTCCAATGAGACAGCAGTAGTTGAGTGTCATCACACACCCAACCGTTGGGTTCCAGAATATCATGTGGAACACACAACAACCTGCGTCTCCGCCTAAATGAACATTTTTGTTGGTTGCTTGACCGGGAAGGAGCCCCACCTTTCCCTTCAATTGGATGACATATGTTTCATCTCTCGAGGCTCACACTCATCAGGGCGCCGACATATACCATACCATCAAGAATAGGGAGACCATATCCACAGCGAACAACCCATGTTTTAGACGCCGGAAGTTGCAGTGCAGTTCGACGCCGCAGGTTGTTGTGTGTTCCACATCAGATTGTGAAACCCAACGGTTGAGTGTGTGATGACACTCAACTACTGCTGTCTCATTGGACGCAGTCCAAAAACATCTAACTAAAATCTACTAATCTAATCTAAAATCTAATATATATATATATATATATATATATATATATATATATATATATATATATATATATATATATATCTATATATATATATATATATATATATATATATATATATATATATATATATATATATATATATATATATATATATATATATATATATATATATATATATATATATATATATATATATATATATATATATATATATATATATATATATATATATATATATATATATATATATATATATATATATATATATATATATATATATATATATATATGAACAAGTTTTTCATTGCCGAAACAAGGATATTTCCTCGATATTTAATTAAAACAGGAACCATTTTTACCCAATGCTTTGACATACTGTTTCATTAGTCCCAGTTTTAAGTGAAATGGAGGCAAAATTATATTCTCTCTAGTAACTAATGCTCCATTTAATATATTTTGTTTCCTAATTGTCAAGTCTTTTCTTTCAGGCCAGTTTGTTTCAATGCTTTTAGCTCTGCTATCCTACAAATAGAGGAAACATTTTTACCATTTTTAAATCAACTCATATAATCCACTTTTGATCACGGTACTTGAGTTTTGCCAATACAAAAGATCTGGTTTTATAATCCTTCTTTAATTTAATAGAATGAACAATGCGAACAGCACTAGCTTATTGACTGCCATTATGTAATAAAACATATTTCAAACTCCACTTGGAACTGTTTACAAAAAGTCTGCATTCATTTGGCTGGTAGTTCAAGAAACCCATTTTTGATAAAAGACCACCAACATCATTACAAAAAACATAATTTTTTGAGCAAAAAACGCAAGCAGTTCTTTTTCTCTAATACGATATCATTCAATTTTAGTAGCTGGAGAAAGTAAATTCCTCTTACCTCTATTCGGATGTTCTACATTCTGTATCCTAGAAGATCAGATAGCTTTGGAATGAAAAACAGGTCTTTTAGATACCAGATCAGGATAGGTCATTCTTTTTTTTCGGTTAATACTCTATACTTTGACTAAGCAAAAATAAGTCATCCTAGTGATTTTTTGGTTTCCTCCAAATCATAGGCACCTCAAACTTCAATTGGCTTCTTTTCCCATTCGTTCAGTGCCTTAAATGTTCACTACACATTTTGCAAACATTGTTCTAAATCCATTTTTTATCAACGTCTTTGATTTTCAAGTTAAAGTAAGCAAAATGCACATTTCGAAACTTTTTCACCGTATACTCGTCACAGGCGTAACAAAAACTGTTCTTGTCACTTAAACACGATCATTTTGACGATGACATCTTCCAGGTTTTATTTACTATCTTTCTTAAATTTTATTCATTAACTTTTTTAAATGAACAAACCACAAAACTAAACAAGTTAAATGGCCACTGAGAAAAAATATTATCAATGTGAGTAGATTAAAAACCCAACTTACTTTTGATAATTTATTGTTACTGAGAGTGTTGCTAGACACTATACTTTAAAATAATGTTTAAGTCTCGACGGCCCCAACATTTTTTTATTTTGTAGACCTGCATAATCACTTCGTTATTTATTTGCTTATTTGCTTTATTTATTTATTATTTGCCCCTCCATGATTTTCTTTGGCATTCAGTTTTCTGGCATTCTCGCCACGTGCCCCGCCCATCTGAGTTGCTGGACTCCTAACATAGTCTACAATATCTAGATCTTTGTATAGTGCGGTTCAAGATTTATCATTGACCGATTGGCTGCCATAAACTGTTAACAACCCCTGTCGTAATGAAACCCGGCAAAGTTGCAAGAAACCTAAACAAGGCTGGACCTAATAAAATAAGAGATAAAAAGATAAAATTAATTTTATACCTGGTTTAGTAGTTTCGAAATATTTTAGTTTAGTTCGCATTCTTTTCTTAATCAGTGCAGTTCTATAATTTCGATCGTATTTTTTGTTATTCCCATCATGTTAAAAATGTGGCGTTCTTGTGATAAAGATAATTGTGTATTGTGGCAAGATAATTGTGCATAATTGGCATTGTACCTCCGGTAGTGCTAATTTGAAAAGACAACATTTATCGCCCGATGCTAAGCAAATTGTTTAAAATGTGTATGTTTCTTTATTGAATAGCGAGCTTAATGTAAATGCAGCCGAAGCGGAAACTAAGACTAAGAAAAGATGAAACCAACATTCTTTGCAGCAGAAATAGCCTCCGGAGAATATTATCTCAAATGGGTTTTGCATATCGGGCCATTAATAAAGACAAATATTAATATTAATGGAATGGGATGGAGGTTTGACTACTAAATAAATTTAAATCTATAAGAAAATACAGATTAGAAAATCGTCCCATTATCTACTTTGATGAAACATGGTTCGATACACATGAGACGCCAGCAAAAGGATGGATAGATACATCAAGAAAATGTCAAACTAAAGCCTCAGTGAACAAGCGAAAGATGCTTACAAATGTACATGCTGGTTCCGAGGATGGATGGGTTCCAAATTGTTTAAGGTTGTCCTCCAAAAATATTAAACATTCATCTTTGGACGACACTACAGCAGAAGTTTTTGAAGATTGGTTTATAAATAGCCTTTTGCCCAATGTGCCTAAGGAAAGCGTAATTGTAATGGACAATGCTAGTTATCATAATCGGCAAAAAAAAAGTTCCTAATGCAAATAACACTAAATTGCAAATTCAGACCTATATGTTAAAAAACGATATATACTTCGAAAATAGATATAAAAAATGTGATCTTCTAAAAGTATTAAAGACATTTAATATTAAAAAGGAATATGTATGTGATACGCCTTCCCCCGTATTACTGTATTTTTAATTCAATTGAGCCGATTCAATTGACATGTGGCATCAGGTAAAATCCAATGTTAGAGCAGAAAACATTTCTCCGACTCTAAGTGTAAGTGCTGCAACATTAATTAGGAAGGTTGTAGATAGTATTCCCAAAGAAAGTTGGATAAATTTGATTAACCATGTTATTAAAATAGAAGATTCTTATAGAATCGCTTATATAATATAGAATCGCTTATTATTAATATAGATCAAAGTGACAGTGAGAGTAAGACTGAATTAAATGTTTAATTAAATTTAAGTTAACAGAATTTAAGTTTAACAAATACATTTATTATTTATTTTTATTGTACTAATAAATTCAAAATACACAAACCAATAAAGATGTTTATATATATACAATGTACATACATTGTTACCAACATAACAATGTTTTAGTCATACGTAATAATAATAATAATAATAATTTAACAATATTTTATTTTTTCCAAAATTATTCAGAAGTTAAACCACTCCGACTCTGGCACCTTTGAAGAAATTAGGAATATTTTTATTTGAAAATTTTCAAAGAAATATCTTGAACTGGACTATTGGTTTGTGTCCTCTAAATTCCATTGTCATTTTCAAAACCAATATCGCAGCTATAAAAAATTACTGGACGAATGAGTGTTTTATAGATCGTAATTTTCGTGTTCCTTTGCACAAATTTAGTTCTTAGGCCAGAGTGATCAGAGTTTCGTCAAATTTGCTTCTCAGATACGTATATTCCTTCATAACTTTAATATTGTCATCGTTGATTATTCCGTTCTGTTCTTTCGTTAAATTCGTTTTTTTCCATTATCTTTACTTTGTCTATATTTATTTCTAGACCGGCTCTTTTGGCTTTCACCTTTTTTTCATCATATGATTTTCTTAATAACACTGATCTAAATTTTTTTTTAATATTTCCTTTACTTCATGTGTCAAACCTAACTAATTTTGGATTGAGAAAAGCAAATATGATAAAAACACATTTTAATTAGCCCTAGTTTCTGTTTTATATAATAAGTTGTTTAACACATTTTTAGTACACATAAGTGTATAACATTTTAACTACATATGCCAACAACATGGAAAATACATTTGAATGTTTTTAATGACAGTTGCGTTCTAAGAGTTCAAAATTGATGGAAGAATACATGGCAAATTTTTGGGTGTGAAGAGAATCATATGGTGGCTTCATGAGATCGTAGATTGTTTTCTTTGGCTTGCCTCTTGTAAGTGAGTTCCTGAGCATCCCGATACACCAGACCCTACACACTAGTCTAATAGCAATCTGCAAGCATTGCTTCATTCCAACCGCTCTGACATCTTTGTTCCATGGCAGAAATGTCCTGATATAATTTTTCTCAGTGTTCATCACTGACGCTCCATAACTAGGAAAAAGTCTAAGTGAGTTTTTTGAGTTGATAGTATTTGAGTTGATAGTATTTTTGCAGAAGTACTGTTACCAACTGAGTGTAGTTACTGAAATTTTTTTGTTGCGCAAAAACCAACGAGTAACTCTCTTTGAGGCTTCCTAAGCGTCCTTGTCTTTCCCCTCCAAAACTCGGTTATACGCAGAATTTCTTACAAGTTGTCGAATTTGTGGTTCAAAAAAAAATATCTTCCTTAACTTTTGCATCATTTAACATACGAAATTTATCTTTTAAGTTCTTAAAGGCCTGGGAAAAGAACATTTTTGTGGGTCTACGAAAGGCTCGGTAACGACATTTTCTCTCTTGGGTTAAGATTTTTTGCAGGCCAATATTAGTTTATCACACATATAACAAACATTATTTACTAAATTTAAACATTTTCGAGGCATTTTGATTTAACAATTTTTCCTTTCAAGACCAGAAATTCTGCACTAATTACAACAGAAACAATATGAAACTTACAGCTTCAGCAACAGTAATTATGTTTATAACCTACAAACAGCTGGAGAACGTTGTGTTTTGTCAGTTGACAAGTGTGACAACTCACGAAAACAAAATTTCGACTCGGAGCGACTTTAGGCTCTACAGGCGTTCAGCCTGAGCCCAGCTGATGACGGCTTAAGGCCAGAAACCGGTCCTGGGAGACGCTTTCTGGCGCTTTGGATGGCGGATGGGGGAACGACAAAGCACCAACGTGGAGCGCCGGTGTATTTTCTTTGTTTTATATATATATATATATATATATATATATATATATATATATATATATATATATATAGGATCGATATATGATGGAGCTACAGCCACAATTCACCTTGATGATCTTGAAGTGGGAATTAATGTAGAACGAGGTGTACGACAGGGTGACGCAATATCGCCTATTCTTTTCTCGGCTGGCCTTCAAGAAGTATTCCGTAAGCTGGATTGGGAACAGGATGGTGTAAAGATCAATGGTACTAACTTAAACCATCTTAGATTTGCAGTTGATATCGTTCTCCTTTCGCAAGACCCAGATGAGCTGCAAAGACGCATACAAGAAATGAATGGCTTGAAAATAAACCTGAAAAAGAGTCAGGTTATGTTCAATAACTTCGCTCAGGACAGATGAATTTCGGTTATAGGAAGGGATTTTGGAGATTGTGGACAGCTTTATATATCTTGGGCAGAGGATTTCAATGGAGGGGAATACCGCCCGGGAGGTGGAACGGCGTTTTAAATGTGGCTGGCAGGCTCAACATTGTGTTTAAGAGCAGACTCCCACTTTTCCTGAAAAGAAAAGTCTTCGATTAGTGCATTCAACCCGTTATGACATACGGAAGTGAAACCTGGATACTCACATCCCAGTCAATTCAAAAACTTCGGGTACCACAGAGGGGAATGGAAAGATGTATGCTTAGTATTACAAGACGAGACAGAAAGTCCTGCGCATGGATCAGGGAACAAACGAAAGTCTGTGACATCATTGGAAGAGTAAAGCGATTGAAATGGAGCTGGGCAGGCCATATAGCGAGGCGATGGGATGACAGATGGACCAAGGCAATCCTGGAGTGGATACCGCTTGATCGCAAACGTCCGCGAAGAAGACCGAAAGCACGATGGATTGATGACATTGTTAAGTATATTCGAGCAGAGTGGCAGAGGAAAACCCAGGACCGTGAAAGTTGGAAATATGCTGAAGAGGCCTTCATTCTGCAGTGGATTGACACGATCTGATGATGATGATCTATATATATATATATATATATATATATATATATATATATATATATATATATATATATATATAACACGATTAAATTAAATCACAAACTTTCTTCACAAACACATTCTAGTTGTACTGTACACAACTTGGTACTGTTATGTCTTTAGCTAAGAATATCGTCCTTTACAGCTCCGTTTACAGCTCTCCAAGTGCACACATGCGAACTTCAGGTAAACCACTAGGAAATGAATATATTCAATTTATTGTTTTTTTTTTGACAAATATATTGACCCTTTAATCTCATTGTCTTTTTTTATATTTTCTGAATAACTTATATACTATAGTTATTGCAAGCCTTTTCAATTAAAAACAAATGTGTATGATGCATTTTTTTCTATTTTACTAATTATTTAGTAACACTAGAGACTGAAAAAATAACTTAATAATTATTTGAAATCAATAGCAGAATAATTGTAATACTATTTTTGAAAAAAAACATTATAACAATGGTGAGGATTTAAACCCCAAACTGTAAGTCAGCACACCATGAAAAGTTTAAATTGATGACTCGGACACCTTGAGGTGGTGCCACCGCTTGACACATTTCACATCGTCCCTTGCAGGATTAGAATACCTTCTTATATTATCTTATCGACCAGGAGCGAATAATATGCCATCTGTCGGATATAATGTGTGTTGAGCGGTGTTCATCACTTTACAAAATAAAACAAAATATTTTTAATTTTATAAAAATACTAATGAATAATTGTAAAAAAAATGTCAATTTTTTTCAAAAATCGATTACAACTTCAATTATGAAAAAATAAAATCAATGCAAATTCTCCAGTGTCTCGATCGTGTTAATACGGTTAGGTCATCTGAAAAAAAAATCATCTACTATAATGTACTATATAAAAGACTAAACATCAAATTTTTCAATAAATATTACTCCCCTCGCTACAAATTATTGAAAACAAAAACTTCTCTTTATAAAATCTATTTTCCTTTATCCCTCTAACTAATGCATGTCAATGTTTTTTGTCTAAAAATTTCATTACGAAGCAGGTACCTTAAGCAATGCCATTAGCGATGGCAGGTAATAACCCTCCAAAGCGTAAATCAACCCCAATAAAAAGTATACAAAAACACTGTTTGGAAATATTAGATTCGGTATTTTTTGAGGGTATTTAGGAAAAGTACACCCTCAGGGACACAGTCGAGTTATATTTTAATATATGTTGTCCCCCCTTTCGATCTTGCCTATCTTAGAACTATATAAGAGCGAGGAACTGAAAGTGATTTATAAGGGACAATAATCCGGAAAAGATTTATTTATTTTAAAAGGACCGCTGGAGATATGGGACGGAAAATATACTTCGCTGCGTGGCGAAGCTTGGACGTTATTGGTTTTGAATTGTGATCTGATTTCTTTTTATACTTATTTAGATTTATGGAACCGAACGTGTGGGGTGTTAGAGTAATTTATAGTATAGGCTCATCTAAATTGAGCGTCCATCTTTACAATAACGCAAACCAACTATACATATATGGAGTAAGGAAAAGCACCCAATATACATATTTCAATCCCACTAAAAACACAACTTGAATACGAAAACTTATATTCTTTTTGTTTGTTTTCCTTTATGTTTCTGCAAGCGATTGCAGAAAATGTGGAAAAATGTTGTTTTTATTATGTTGAGAGGTATTTTTCGTATATCACTAAGCTAAGCAGTACTCGTAGGATTCTGTTAAAAATGTTGAAAATGAGTGGGTATACTACATTATTGACTTTATCATTTGAGATGATCTTGGTCATGAGAACCATTTCTTCAGAGCTTGGAAAGGGATGAAATATCTGATGATCAAATCGCTGATCAAAGCGTAGATCATGGAGTCTTGCAGTAATCTTACGAGACATATGTGCAGCCTGAATAACACCATTTAATTGGTCTAGAAGTGATGCGTAATACTCTTTGGTGATTATTTTGCCTTGTTCTAGGCAGTTTTTGAGCACCACACTGTACAAATTTCAGAAAACGGTAGGCATGACGTATGATGCGATTGTCTGGATTGCTGTTTCATCTCTGAAATGTAATGGTGGGTCCATATTTCATTTGTTGTTATAAGACATTAAGACAATTTTGTAGAATTGCGTTTAAATAAGTCTAAACAGTCATGAAAAGTGCGTCTTTAGTTGTTTGTTAATAAATGTGTCACCCATCGAGCGGAATGTTTTGTCATATCCGAAATATACTGTAAAATGTAGTAGACATAGCACATCGAGATATTTATAATGTCAGCAACAATTTAATATATCATTGAATATATTTGTGACGATTTAGCTGATCGTTGTGAGTTTTGGCCGCCCTGAGAGTGCACGGTCTTTGTTTTTTACAGTATGGATTCGGAAAACTAAATCGTTTGTCCATTCATTGAATATCCATAATAAATACATTATTTTAAGAGCATGAAATCGTTTTTCAATATGTAGAACAATATTTTTCGCCAAAATTGACTAACAAGCTTTCTTGATGCCATCCCGTTCAGACATACACGAGATGCAATAATAAAATTCCTTACGGAGTTTAATATGCCTCCACATACCTTAGCGCATTTCAAAGTCACAAGGGAATGGAATTATGCATGCACTGAGATTAGGACTCGTTCAACTTTAATAATGTAAATCTTTGTAGGGCTATGTAAAATAATAATGTAAATCTTTGTAGTGTTTGTTTGTTTAAATTTTATTAGTAACTAGAAATCTATATATAGTGAAGTGGGCTCATGGAGAAACGTATTAAAAAGCAAAGAAAGTTCACTCGTGCTCCACGTAGGTGCTTTGCCTGGCGTGATGATCACTTCAATATTTTTCATACATACTTGTTATTTACCCAAGGTTAGACTGGCCATGAACGGTCTCTCACAGTTTGACTGTAGCGGCTGTTTACCGCAGGATGGCATAGCAGCATGTGATTGCAGTCACCATTCAACATGGGCAATTTATATGGTCATGGCCTAAGTCGTTGCTTCATCGATTCTTCAGCCATTCAGCTTAATCCAACTGATGACGGTTTAAGACCAGAAATCGGTCTTGGGAGACACTTGTTGGCGCTTTGGATAGTGGATGAAGGAAAGTACCCATTTTTCTCATATCGGTATGTATATCCGTGCACTGTTTGATTTTTTGGTTTTCTCGAAGTCAGTATATTGTGCTATTTATTTGTTTGGATTTTTATTGGATTTATTTTATTTATTTTATTGGCCGCTTTTTACAACCCGTTTTCCATGATTATTTCACCCAAATATTTGAATTGAGAAACTCGTCTGATGTTACCATATTTTGTTTTTTGATATGGTGTTCTTAGTCTGTTGCAGGTCATGTATTGTGTCTTTCTAAAGGAAATTTGGAGTACTACCTTTTCTGCTGTTTCTTTTAGGATTTCAATCTGTTTTTGTGCCGTTAATATATCTTGAGCCAAAATTGCTAGATCATCAGCAAACGCTAGACAATCAGTTTTGGTGTCGGTTCTCCCCAGTTTAATGTTTTAAGTCAATATTCAGGGCCGACTTTTTTTTACGCTACTCCTGTATTACTTTTTCTAGAACACAGTTAAATAAGAATGGCGAGAGTCCTTGTTTCACTCCAGTTTTAATTTGGAAGGGCTCTGAGATGTCACCCATGAATTTAACCTTTAAATATATAATATATATATATATATATATATATATATATATATATATATATATATATATATATATATATATATATATTACAGAAATCTTTCACTCTTTCTTTTCTCCATGTGGTGCCACCGATCGCCTTCGCCCAACTGCCATCATGCGACATCAACGTATCTTTCGGGAACGGTTTCTTACCTTTCAGCCGTCATCAGCCGAGCTCTAGATGAACCCAAGGAAAGCAGTTGGGAGAGACGATCGGGGCCAGGCCATGTCAACTGGCCATTTTGATGGCGGGTCGTAATAGCACACAACTCAGGCAATCATACGGCGAATGCTCGTAGCAGTCAGGACTGCTCGTAACATTCTTATAGATAGCTTAACGAGGCCGTGGAGGGAAATATTACAGAAATCTTTCACCCTTTCTCCACGTGGTGTCTCTCCTAACTGCTTTTCTTGCTTTCATCTGGAGCTCGGAGGCTGACGGCACCTGAAAGGCTAGGAACCGGTCCCGAGAGATACGTTGATGTCGCATGGGTGGCAGTTGGGCGAAGGCCATTGGTGGCAGCACGTGGAGAAAGGGTGAAAGATTTCTGTAATATATTCACAGTAGTCTCATTTGACATTTTCAGGTTATTGCTCTCTTAATAGAACTTCGAATCTCGAATCTCGAAATCGAATAAGAGAGCAAAGACTAGATAATATCAAATGAGATTATTAATATTATTAAATGTTATTCAGCGCTGCAGGCTCCTTGGGTTTTTTGATATCCTTTATATCACCAAGTATCGGTTTGTCAGGTTGTCTATATTATGGTCACCCTTCCAGATATCGATCGCTTCCTAGGTGGCTTAACTTCAGTTATCGAGAACTGATATTCATTCTTGGCTACACCACTGGGGATACAGAAAATTAAATGCATTATATAAAACATGTTTTGTGTTAAAATATATGATACCAGGGTTTTTACATGTGGGGTTATTTTAAGGGACTAGTTTACATTGATCCCCAAAAAATGGGGAGCTGAAACTTGGTATTCAACATGAAATAACCAGAACTCCAGTAGAAATGTTGCGCGGTGAAATGAGTAATGTTCGCATGAGATTTTAAGATTTTTTTACGAAGAGACTGAAATCATATTTCACACGTTACCTTTCAAAAATAAGATATCTCTCCTCTCCCACCTCCTGTGCATCTTAATAAATGCAAAAGTAATTGAAATTTGAATTTTCATAGTTTTACTGATTTATTAATTATTAATTATTTAAATTATTAATTATTTAAATTGTTAATTATTATGATACAGTTATTATTTTTGTCAATCCTTCTATTAAAACCTTCGGTATGAAACATTAAACTCAAAGAGATTTATCATTAAACACCAAATCAATTTTTAAAATTTCTCGACGTCCATGTGCCTAACCATGTTAGCATCATTAGGAGGTTAGTTAATCTAGAGGGTGCTAGTATGGTTAGCGAAACGAGCGTCGAGACGTTTAAGAAGGTGATTTGGTGTTTGTAAGTCAGCACACAGTTTGTAAATCACAACAGTTTGTAAATCTCTTTTAGTATATTACTTTTAAAATAATTATTATTCAAGCTGTTAATTAAGATTGAACAGACCTAGGATTTCGACAAATCATTTTTCCTCTAATATTGTTTAACAAAGCTTGGGACTATATATATATCTCCCCTTTATATTTATATAATTTATTTTTATAAAATATTTATATATTTTTTATATTTATAGAATGATGTAGGTTAGTTTGTGCTTTCGCATTTATAATCTAACAAGGCTAACTTAACGGGATATCAACAAGACTATTAATATATATATATATATATATATATATATATATATATATATATATATATATATATATATATATATATATATATATATATAATTGGAATTAAAAAAAAAGAGAAAATTGACACCCTGTGATGATCATTCAAGTGTTGTGACTACAAATTGTTATTATTCTTCATTATTATTTTTTCACGGTCCGCGAAGCGGTTTCTTCAATAGAGGAAACAGGAAAAAGTCACACGGTGTGAATTTGGTGCTTGTGGTACGGTATTTGTTTGATTTTTGAACAAAAAATGACGAACAATTATTGGAGCGTGCAATTAATTATTTAGTAAGGTTTTTTTAATTGGTAGAGGTAGTTCATCTCTTCTTGGTTGGTGGTCCATTTTCAATTGCATCATCACTGAAGTCTTTGTACAACCTGTAAACATTTTTTTATACATAGCTTCATCGCCGTAACAGTTTCTTGTCATTTTTAATGTACTAGCACAAGAAGATTCGTTTTTGGATAAAATTTAATGAAAATTTTTGCTCGATAAATTTATCGATGTAATTTCTTTTAACAAATACAGAAGTCGTAATTTCTAATTTAACAAATGACATGATATGAAATTTCTATCAAATGCCAAGAATATATCCCTCATACCAACTCAGAAATGAAAAGGTTGTATTAAAACGTAAAATGCGTGAATTTTTAAAACAACTTTTTGGTTATAATAGTATATAAACGAATGTACCAGGTGTGGCGGATAATAATTGTTATTTTTTTCTTAAAAAACACGTCTAATTTGGGAGAAAGGTAAAAATGTTTTATTCAACGTATGCGCCATCGTGAACTGCACATTTTTCCCATCTCTCTGGCAATTTATGGATGCTCTCACAGAAAAATCGTAGGTGTTTTGAGGTCATCACGCTATTTTTCGTTATCTGCGTAATTGTTGTAGTGCTTGGTGGAAAGTGCGTAATACGGCGATGAAAATAAGTGGTAGTCGGAGGAGGCCAAGTCTGGTGAGTACGGTGGGTGGGGTCAGAGTTTCCATTCAAGTGCAGACATTGTGTCTTTGACCGCTTTTGCTCTGTGTGACGGGGCCATGTCCTGCTGCAAAATCACTTTTCCGTGTCTTATAGCCAATTCTGGTCACTTTTCTATCAATGCATGGTTCGAATTGATCATCGATGTCGATCGATCGTCGATGTTGATGGTTGTCCTGGGCCTACCCATGATTTCCTGCATTTTGGATTCTCGAAATATATCCAATATTCTTTTGCAGTCACGATCCGATGTAAAAAAATCTTTCGTTCATGCCGAGAAAGCAAAATTTCGTACACCGTTTTTTTAATTTTCCATCTGTATGTTATTTAGTTTATTTGGTACCCTTTGACCTGCCTTCTGGATCTTTCCCATGCCATGTAGATGATCACAAATGGTTCGACGAGCAACATTTTAACCTCTCTGCCATTTGTTGTTGAATGTGTATATTGTCTTCGTACAACAATGCTTGCAATTCGGCATCTTCAATTTTTTCCTGTTGACCTGGGCGTTCTTTAACTTTCAAGTCGAAATCAGCACTTTTGAATCATCTAAGCCAACGCCCACAAACGTCTTGCTTTTGGATATTATCACCGTAAGTTTTCACAAGTATTCGATGACTTTCAATCGAGTTTTTCTTTTGATTGAACAAGAAAAGCAGCACCTGTCTCTTAGTTTACTTTGCTTGAATTGCTTTTTATTTGGCTTAAAACTCGATATGTTTACTACAGGAAAAATATAACACTAACTCGAAATCGTTTAAACATCAATGGTGTTTTGAAAGTTACTCTCGTAGCAACAAAATGACATAAAAGATATGAACTGCGAACCGACCCTTATTTCCAGCGCCATCTCTTAAAAAATTAAGAACTATTAATTGCCACACCTGGCATATAAACGAAAAGGTTTATTGATGTTTAAGAATTTTTAGAATGCTTCAATAAATCTAAATTCCTTAATCATAAATTTCAAATAAATCGATGCAAAATTTTCACGATCGAAATTTTCTCGTTACCACCTTAACCTGAAATAAAGAAGGAAACGCGTAAAATCGATAATAAAAATAAAACGGGGACAGTCTTAGAAAAATAATTGGGTAATAAAAGGTCGAAATTCGATACGTCTCAGTTGTTATCTCACGATGGTTAGATCTAATACGGCCAGTTATTGTGTCGACCTGAAGGCAGCAAGAGAGAAAGGGAGTTGACTGGCGTTCCTTGGGGATGGGCTTAAGGGCACTTTCCATAACAAATTTATTTCTACCGAGGAGACTGCGTTTAGATTGCTTCTCAATATAGTTACCGGACGAAAACAAAGATTGAGGAAATATTTGTCAGAGTTGAAATCAATTTGTCGGTATGTATAAAGAAAATGAATGTTTTTTTTTATTTTCGATCAATATTTATTTAATGAATTTTGGTGTGCTTTGATTTGGTGACATCACTGAACGAATTAATTTATTTTTAATAACAATTTATTTGTAAATAAGGAATTAATGATAAATTTAAATTAAAAACAATGATCTAGCTAGAGGATTAACAGGTCATTAAACTTGAGAATAACCGGAAAGAGTTGAATTTGACCCACATAACTGTTCATTAAATGTTGCCAATAAATTGCGGATATGTCTGAGGCACATCGCATGTTTATTTACAACACTTTTATTGAAAATGGTCATTCTGTTACTCTGCTCACACAGCGACGATTTCGAAATAATTTTAACGTTGGTTGGCATGATCGCATTCCAAACCGCGATACCACTATGAAGTGGGTGAACAAATTTCAAACAACAGGATCGTTGAGACCTGGGACTGCACGGGGAGAGATCGAACAGTACGAACCCCGGAAAACATTTAAAGGGGCGACAAGCGGTAGAAACCATCCCCGTCCGTTCAGCGGTACGTCAGGCTTGCGCTCTTAGACTATTAGACAGGTCAGTGTGCAGAATCTTACAGTTGGAGTTTCATTTCCATCCGTATAAAATTATGGTTGTTCAAAAATTGCAACAAAATGACTTTGTGAGACGTCGTAGATTCGCTGGATTACAACATCTTTTTGTTCATGAGTGACGAGGTCCATTTTCATCTATCGGGGATGGTGAACAAACAAAACTTTCGATACTGGGTACCTGAAAACCCCCGAGAACTACATGATCAATCTTTGCATTCCGATAGAGTAACTGTTTGGGGTCCCGTATCTCGAACTTGCATTATTTAACCATATTTGTTTTCGTGAAAATAGACAAACAGTGTCTGTTAACACAGATCGCTATCTCACTATGCTGCGTGACTATTTTGTGCCAGAACTAAGAATACGATGCCTTAACCTCAATACACTTTGGTTCCAACAAGATGGGGGACTTACGTCAAGAGCAATAGGCCAAGGGCCATACGTCTAGAGCGACAATGGCCTTTTTAAGGGAGCATTGTCCTGGGTGCCTTATTTCGTTACGTGGAAATGTGGAATGGCTACCTTGGTCACCAGACTTTTTAGCTTGTGACTACTCTTTATGTGAAAGTAAATATAGTTTTTTGTATATGTCAACGATACTTACATTGACAACAATAATACTAATATACAACAATAATACTCTTTATGGGGCTACTTAAAATCCAAAGCTTACATAGACAAACAGCGAACTCTTGAAGCTCTTTCCGATACCATAACGCGCGGAAGGATTCCTCGTGCCATGCTCGAAAGAAATATGAACGATTTGCTACCCGTCTACAAGAATGCCTCGACAAAAATGAACACAAAAACTGTGTTATGAATACTTTAATGTTAACATTATAAATGTTAACATTTATAATAAAATTTGAAAAATGATACAAAACAAGAACCAAACAACTCCGAAGGTCTGCGTCTTGGCATAGGGCACGAACCATTACTACTAAGTCCGTAGATGAAAAAAATGTAACGACTTCAGAAACACCAATATTGGATGGACTGATGTCATCCTTGTCTTAATAGAAAAAGACGCACATTCAGAAGAATGGGTATATGGTCATAGGAACATAGTCATAAATATTTCTCACTAAATCGAGATATTCAGAGATCCTGCAGAAAGGCTAATAATGATCACATCAAAAAAACTTCAAACAACACTAAATACCTCTACAAAACTGTGAAGAAAATATACGCCACGAATAAATATAATACAGAACGCCCAAGGAGAAAAAACAACAGATATCGATGGAATTTTGATCGAATAGGAGCACAATTGTAGCAAACTTCCAAGATGGGTATACTCACAGCATAAGCAACACCTGAACTGAACATATTAAAATAGAAATCGAAAATGCTATACGTAGTCCAAAAACAATAAAGCCCCAGGTTTGAAGTCACCGTAAGTGACAGTTTAAACAACAATATGCTCAATATCAGTCAAATAGGGCAATTTATGGTAGTAGGTCGATTCGTCCATTTTGCGGTTTTAATATCGAACGAAGGTAGTATTACAAACCCGAATTTGCAGAAGATATGGAGAGATAGGAATATAATATAGAACACAAAGAAGCAGATAGTAAAAACCTTAGTTTTTTTAGTATTGCTATATCTCACTGAAACATGGACCATTAAAAAACAAGATGCGAAGCGCATTAATTCTTTTGAACTTTGGCGCTGAAGACGGGTCCTTCGCATTCCGTGGACTGACAGACGAATAAATGCATCCTTTATTCAAGAAATTGACGAACCCATAAGTGTACCTCAAATTATTTATGATGGAATACTAAAATTCTTTGGGCACATTGAACGCAGAGACAGCAATAACCTGAAAAGATTGGTAGTACAGGGATAGATAGAGGGTTCTAGATTACGCGACAGACCTTCAAAAAGATGGACAGACCAAATTAAAGACTTAACTGGTACATCTCTCCAATGTGCAACCAATGAAGCCATAAATAGAGAATGTTGGCGAGAAGTAGTCTGGATAGTACGCGAACGGAATGACTTTCCATAGGTCACGACTCTTCTGTAAAGAAGAATTCGAAGGAGAAAATAAAATAAAATGTTAGTAATGGGGACTCATCAGTAACCGATGCTATTATAGCAACTAGCTAAAACCCAACGTGGCCTAAAACTAGCAACATTTTGTTTATATTTAATCTTACAGTCTCTTAAAAAGCCTACCTAGGGCGGGTAGGTGATGTAGAATATACGTGCTGATGTAGAATATCAGTATTGGCGTGTCTCGGAAAGGTGATCCATTATTGGATTTTACACTCTTGTCTACTGAAATGTACGAGGGTTGCTATTTATATACCCGGAATAATAAATAAAAACAAATATTTATTATTGAAAATGGTTGTTTTTTTTCAAAATATTCCCCGCGATGATATCTGCACGTTTGCATACGTTTGAACCAATTTTCATAGCACTTTTTCTATTCCAATTTAGGTATTTCCAAAACATGCATTTCGAACACACCAACCGCATCTTTTAACGTCGAAAATCGTTGACCACGTGGTTTATTCTTCATACAAAAGGAATTCATTGGGTGCCAAGTAGGGGCTGTACGGCGGATGACCCATCAATTCGATGTCTTGTTCGGTCCGATGTATGAGAGCTCGCGTTGTCATGATTGATGAATGATGAATGGTTTGCTTCGAAGCAAAGAATGATTTGCTTCATGAAGAATGATTTGCTTCGAATTGCTTTTTGCGCGAACAACTTTTGTTGGGTTTAGATGACGCATAGATCCAAGATTTGTCATCTGCTGTTATGTCATCTGATGTTATACATGGTTTTTGAAGCACAATGATTGTATTTTTTGAGCATTTCTTTGCACCAATCGACACGAGTCTTTTTTTGACCGATTCTCAAATTATGCAGAATCCAATGTTCACAAATTTATTTCACGGCTAAATATTTATGTAAAATCTTGTGATTGTTTGACATACTAATGCCCAGATATGCCTCAATCTCACGGTATGTCACATGACGATCCTGCTTTATTAGTTCGGCCACAGTATTAATGTTTTCTAGCACAAGAACCGATTTGAGACGAGCTTTTTATATACGTTCGTGAGCAAACGATAGCCACGATTGAATTTACTAAACCAGTGATATACAGTAGTTTTAGATGGTGTTTCATCGTCAAACATCGAAGTGAGTCGTAGTAAATCATTGCACGACAATTTTCACGAGTTAATTCCATTTTTTGACAGATGAAAATTTTAAGTTACTAAACAACACAAATAGCGTTTGTATGAGAAAACGTTCTGAGTACGTATATAGTCAACAATGCCAAACTTGATGATGCATATGTTAGCACCATTGTTTAGCACATAAATAGCAACTCTCGTAGTATATAAGCCTGCTCTTTCCTCAGACGACCACCTAGCCAAGTACTGTGCCACATCCAATTAAGTCTCGCAAGATACGATTCATTTTGATAAGTCCCAGATAACAGGAAATGACACGTCCTATTCATTGATAATGAAGAAAAAATCAATATTGTTGTTTTGAATTAAGTTCTGGTTAGTAGGGCATTTCATTCAGGAATTCGGAATTATGGTTATCGAATGTGTGGTTAATAGTATTAATATGATGATTCAGAAAGAGCCCGGGAATGTCATTTTTTAGACATGTCGAGATCATGACGAGAAGGTTCGGCTTATGATAATGTGGCCGACTGGGAGGATACACTATTCAACCTACTTCATGTGTCGAACTCGATGCGTATTAAAATATATAATTGAACTAGAACATTTTTATTTATGATTTCTTAATAAAAATCAGAGTATTTACATGTAAAACAAAGAGTAAATTACAGTTGAAGTTGCTTGACGATAAATATAATTCCTTTGAAGAAACAAGAATTTTTCATTAATAAAAATCCTTAACCCTCTTTTAGAATTTATTCACAATCTTCCAAGAAATACCATAAAATAAGAAAGACCATAAAAATGTTTTTATGTCAAAATACCTTCTACTCATTACGGGGGTTTTACGACTGTGATAAGAGTTCTTTCTTACAGTTAGTTGCCTTTGAAGAATGAGTGATGATTTGAAATGATATTGCATTTTCTTGCTTTATCGCACTATTACGGAGATATATAATTTATAAAAATTTGAATTTATTTTATTTGCTAAGTAAATATGTTCTATAATAAATTATTTTAATAGCTCTAATTAAATAAATTGGTAAACTTTGTCCTTTTACATTTGGTATTAATTGGTAAATATTGTTTGAATGTGATGTGTTTTTATTTGTTATTGATGTTGTTTCTATGCTTATTTGGGCTTCTTTGTTTAACGTATTACAGAGAAAAACTAATAAAGTAAAATGTATCTAGCTATCTACTAATGAGAGTGGCCGCATAGTAGTGAATCTGGCAACAATGTTGGCTTCCGCTTAGGAGATGAGACAGTTCAACATCTGATGCATCCTCAGTACTAGTTTAAACTTCCTAGAGCAGGAGACATCAAACTCTTCTTATCCAAGGGCCAGATTTGGGTAACAATGGCAAAAATTTAACAGATATCTTTTAAAGACAGATATAAAATTTAACAGATATCTTTTAATGTGATTTTTGGTATTGTTTAGAATATGTTCTGTTTAGATCTATCAGTGTCATTTGTAAATTTCTTGGAAAATCTTCAACAGATACTTTGAAAGGTATTGCGGACGAGTTTAATAAATTTTCATTTTGAAATGAAGTCTTGAAATCTCGAAGTAAATTCTTCCTGTAAATGAGTTATTGTATATATATATATATATATATATATATATATATATATATATATATATATATATATATATATATATATATATATATATATATATATATATATATATATATATATATATATATATATATATATATATATATATATATATATATATATATATATATATATATATATATATATATATATATATATATATATATATATATATATATATATATATATATATATATATATAGTTGGTTGCTTGACCGGGAAGTCAAGGTATATGTCGGCGCCCTGAAGAGTTTAAACCTCGAGAGACGAAACATATGTCAACCAGTTGAAGGGATAGGTGGGGCTAACCCCCACTAACTTCTGTAGATGATTCCATGCATTCCTTTATAAATTCGCCATCTACGACAGGCTTTGACTTGGAAGCAACTTTTTTCCGATACAATATAGCTCACCTAAAACAATATTTTCTTAAGGACCTTAATTTCCACAATAACAAAATATGAGTTAACTTTGAACGAAGCTTAAACGGTAGGTATAGTACCGAAACACATTAATGTGATAAAATATCTTACGGTTACACAAGCCTAGATCTCTATATTTAATCTCTGAAATGTATATTGCTGTAACTCTAGTTGTTGGCAGTGTACTTTGTCTCATAATGTCTATTTAAACTGTATTCTTTGATAACAGCAACCTTCTCACGACATACCAAACACACGGGCTATTCTCGATTGTTTACAAATAAGTACAAGTTTGTCCACTTTTCTTGATAAACTCGCCACTCATCAGCGATTTAATCTTTTCGACTCACATTTATTATAGCCGTTATATCGCCATGGAAATAATTTGCGAAGGAATATTGTTACCAAAACTGCCGACGATGGCCGCGGGATCTGTTTATATACCCCTGCCTCCACCCTTCCAGAATCTCCTCAAAGAAGCCGAGTAGTGTCGAGCGGAACAGTGTTGTTTTCGCACGTCCTCTAGCTATTCGCAATTTCGAGTAATGGTGCGCCATCAAATTTTGTTTCAGACTTGAACTTGAACTTGAACGTCAACTTGAACTTGACCACATTGTGAGTGAAATTTTTACAAAACTTCAACAGGTATATGGAAACAGTGTTATGTCAAGGGTCCAGGTTTTCAAGTGGTTTAAGCCATCTTAAAAAGGCCTAGACTCGATTGAAGATGATCCTCGAATTGGATTATTTCAAGAGCTTGTGATGAAAATGTCCACAATATCTCAGACGACCCTTCAAAGTCTTGTATCATTTCAAAAGATTTTTCAGAGTTAAGGAAGCATGCTGCAAAATTCTTCCGAATTCTTATAAGTTCTAACTAAAAAGTCATGTCCTGTAGAATTTTCAAAAATGATCCACGCAGACAACATTGGAATAATAGCTGAGCTACCATATACAATATCCTACTCCAAATTTGGGCTTGATTGGTTAATAGTAACACGTGGTTCAAAAAAAAGATCTGGTTTTGGGTTTCTAGCCTAATAGCCGTTATCAGTCGGCTTTGAGCTGAATGTAGGTAAGCGTTTGAAGGAACAGTCGGGGCCAAAGACCATTTAAACCGGCCATATCGGAAGGCGGGGCTAATTTCATACGCCTCGCGCAATACTACGACATACAATTGCATAGTGGGTCTGTGGAGAGAAATATATAGAGATTAATATATTATAAGATAAATAGACACAGTATTTTCATCCCTATTCCACGTAGGTGCTGCTTCGGGTAACAGTTGAGCAAGGGGCAGAGCACAGATATGCACGAATACTACCACGTTTAAATTCAGCACTCGAATATTTAACTATTGCATTCTAAAAAACAACCTTCCTTGAGGTCAGTTTTCATAATTCTTCGAAAGCAAAGTGGATACCCAAAATACCCTTGCTTCATTTGTCTCTGGGACAGTCGAGTAAAACAAAATCACTGGGAACAAAAGCTGTGGCTTTTGAGAGAATCCTTAACTGTAGGTAAAGTTAATGTAGTAAATAAGCCATTACTGAGTAAGAACAACATTATACTTCCGCTACTTCATAGTAAAATGGATATCATGGAACAGTTTGTCAAAACATTGGATAAGAACGGAAAATGTTTTGAATACATTTGCTGGGCATTTCCTGGATAATTAATGGAAATAAATTATGGAAAAGCAAAAAGCTGGAATTTTTGACTGTCTTCATATTCGAATATTAGTTAAAGTGGAAGCTGAAGCCTGGAAAAGTTTCATATCTGTTATAAGTAATTTTCTTGGTACCATCAAATTATGAAGATATTGTCAAAACGATGTTAGAAAGCTTGAGGGTTTTAGAAGTAAATATAAGCATAAAAATGTATCATCTCCACAGTCACCTGTTCAGATTTCCCGATAACCTGGGAGATTTTAGCGAGAGCCAAGAAAGAGAGCTTTCATCAGGGTATAAAAGTCATGGAGGAGAGATTCAGGGTGGATGGGATCAACATATGATGGGCGATTAATATTGATCTCTACAAACACATTGTTCTCAGTCTTATAAGAGGTTTTTCTGATATGTAATGAACTTTTTCCCCTTTTTTATTTTTATTACCGTTCTGTACTTTTATATTATTCAAATAAAAACTTTAATAGAATGATTAAGTGACTTTAATAAACTATGCATGTTAAAAACAACAATTTAAATATATGTCATATCTATTGCTCAATTCTAGTGTAATACGAAAATGGCGATAATTTAGAAAACTGGAGCCAATTTTGGAAAACCATTTATAGTTCCGTAATTGTCAGCATAAAATCATCCTATAACCACTTCCATATCAAGGGCAACAAAGTCATTGTTGACCAATGTAATTTAAACATATTTTTGTTATAACTTTTTATCTCTAAATTGTTTTCGTTATTTTATAGTTCAAAAATCATTACGTAGTATACGAGATAAAATAGAAATGATATTTTCTCTTATTTCCTTTAAGGTTTCCTTTTAGGTCTATATTGTATATGTGGGATATTTTCTAATACTGTCCAGACTCACGACGCAAACAGCATTAAATTCACCACTTCATGTTCCAATTTTCGAAAGAATTTTCACTTTGATTTGTTTTATATACGGAAAAATTTATTTTTCGAGCTCATCCCGCAGTCCCTAATCAATTCCGGTTGTTATTTCGTCGAGTTTCTTTTATTCCGTTGGAGAGGGTTTCTGCATTCGGCTTCGAGTTGATTGCCTGCTGGCTCGGAGATAATTTTGATGGCGAGAGAATTTTTTGTTAAGCAGAGAACAAATAACACGCTACGTTTGAGCTTTGATCGATGATATGAACGATTCAATTATGATTCTGAATGTTTCTTAGTTATTTCGAATGCGAGGAAGTATTAATAAAGCTCTAGGTTTTGGTGTTGTTTTTTAAATATATCAAATTTGTCATATTTCTCGAGCACGCTTAAGGTTCTTCGACGGTCTAACATAGTTAAAAGTTAAAGTAATTACCCTATTACGACGTATTATTTACCCAGTCTCACGGTTGACCTTGCATTATGCTATGTTCGGCTAGACGTTGCGCGCTGTCTGCCGCTCTATCTCATCTCAAAAGCGGTTGAGCGTAAAAAAAATATTTCAAACAAAATTTGTAGGGAATTTTATGCTTTACAAGTTTCATAATAGATGCAAATATCTTAGAAACCATAGGTAGTGAACTTTGATCTTAAGATGCGGACACGATACTTTATGAGACCTTTGAGACAGCTTATTATCTCTCGTTCCGAGGTTAACCCTCTTTTTTGGCTTAAGTGACTGTACTATTTTTTCCAGCGGTTTGGAAGCTTGTGAATTCCTTGCCCGTAGAAACTAGAAACTTTGACTTTTAGTCAATTGTATTGCAACCAATTGCGAATAAAGTCTTCAACATCTTGATTGTTGTCGAATCGTACCCCTACAAGTGCGTTTTTCATGGGCGCAAACAAAAATAATCACAGGGTGACAAATCTGGACTGTATGGACGGTCCTCAAGGGTTTCTCAATGCACATTCTCTAGTTTTTGTTCATCAAATTTTTGGTCCTGTAAGTGGATTTTGTTGGCTCGAATAGCTGACAGTAGTAGGCAGCATTAACCATACGCCGACCATGTAGAAAATCTGGAATGTAATAATTATCTCGATAGACTTCAAAAAAGTTTTTTCGTTCCCACCGAAATCGGTTCAGAAATCTCTTACTGATTTGCAATCGGATGTTTTTTTGATCTTCGGTTAACACCTTCGGAACCCATCGGGCACATATTTTATTGAAGCCAAGATGATTTCTGATGATTGTTTGAGCATTTTTAAAACTAATACACACATTTGCAGCGATTTCATGAATAGTGACCGACTGGTCATCTTCGATAAGGTTGCGAACTGTACCAATGTTGTCTAACTTGACCTGGGACGTCGATTATGACTTACATTTACAACACTTTCTCGTCTACTCTTAAACTTCTTCGCCCAATCAAATACTTCGATATATATTTTATATATATTTCCCATCCATCATCAGTTGGGCTCAAGCTGGGCACCTAAAGAGCGGATGAAGGAATGACTAAAGCCATGACCATTTAAATTGACCATGTCGAATGGAGGCGACTATTACATGCAGCGACGCCATTCTGAATCATGTCCTGATGATGCTAATATGGTTAGCGAAACGGGCATCGAGAAGTTAGAGGAACGTTTATTTGGTGTTTAGTGGAAAATCTATTTGAGTTTAATAATCGTATCATCTTCAGTTATGGGCATATTTCTCTGTCAACACGATGGCCAGATTTGTTTACAATTGGTTTTATTTGTAGAAGACTAAGTCCTATGTTGAGGTTCTACAAAATATTGTGAAGCTGAAATTTAGAATTCGACAACATATAACCTAAATTTAAGCAGAAATGTTTAGAAATGTTGGATTGGAAGGATTTTAACTAAAAGACGGATGTCACATCTAAGTCATTACCTCTAAAAACTAAAATTATTTTTTCTTTCTGTGAAGTGATGTATCTCTATTTGTTCTTAATAACGCCCGTTAATGATTATTTATAACATCCCGGTTCTTTGGCACCTTCTAATATTTTATTAGATTTAAAAAAATAACTGTAGAATTTGTATTATCAAATCAATACTTTTTTACGAATGCAGTTCAAATTTCCTGTGTGAAATTAAAATATTTACTGCTACTTGGTTCGGTATATAGAAATACAATCATTTTAATCTACACGGAATATAATAATGGCCATGAGGCGTTTATCCTAACATGAAAGCCAGACTCCGTGAAAATAAATCAGTTTTTGATTTCCAGCATCTTGCCAGACGACAGATTCTATAGAAATACGTTCATTTTAATTCAGTCGCTTTTCGATTGTTAAATTATTTTTCACTCAAAATATGTTCGATTTATTCATTTTTTAGTTAAATTTAACGGAGCATGTCACATAGCTGTTTTTTTATTTTTGCTAAAGATTTATTTACAATTTTATCTGTAAAGATGTAAACAATTTCACTGCAGAAAGTATAATCTGGTATAAATGGCGATAGGTTGACTTTTGGGTACCCGGCAGCGCGATCTTTGAATGAATATGCGTGTCATCTCTGGCTTGTCTAGTTTAATAGTAAACTCAAAAAGATTTACTACTAAATACCAAATCACTTGTTTATAATTTCTCTACGCGCGTTTCGCTAAACATGTTAGCATCATCAGGAGATGAATTAATCTAACTCTAAGACTAAACTATGTTTGATTGATATGATAACCATACTTAATGGTGTGTAAGAATCATAAACCGTGAAGTTAGCCAAACGTTACATTAATAATTCAAAGTGTTGACTGTATGGTGTTATATTTGCAATATGAATGTTTTCATATGCATACGAAGCATATATTATTGTTTACATTTCTAACAATCCTTAAGTTACTAACATTTTTACAGAACCTACATTTTATTAATGTTAAATTACACAGGTCAACAAATTTAAACTTTTTTGAGGTAACATTGATGAAAATAGGGATATACGAAGTAGATTGCAGTTCTAAATCCTAAAATAATAAGCTAATTACTGTTACACGTACAGTTTTTTTGTTGCAGGAGGTTGAAACGTGTTAAATCTATGCCAATGTATTACTGAGGATTATGTGAGTAAAAACTATATTACATCAGATATCATACAGCGACAAAAACTTCGACTTTTTCCTCTCGTATTCTGTAACATTATCTCTTTTTAAAAACCAGCAGTAGTGGCCTAACATAAATAGGTTCCAGTGTCTTTGCTATCTTATTTCCATCATCCTGATGCCCTGGTGAAACCTCTCTCCTTCTTGATCGTTTACTGCACCCAATTTTTCCAAAAAAAAAAACCAAATGTGACACCCTAGTATGTCCTAGGCCTTCAATAGTTCATCTACGAGGTTTTTTTTATAGTTTTGATCTTTCTTCTTTTCCAGAAATCCTTTCACTATTCTTACAAAACACTTCCAAGCTGCCAGTTCGTTTTCATTTAATTTTTCTTGAAAACGGAAATCATCTAGAAGCTTTCTTATTTGAGGTCCAATAAATAAGCTTTCACTTAATTGAGGAAATATTTCTTTTAGGTACTTGAAACTATTACCTTCTTTGTTCATGGCTTTGACAAAGATTTTCTTTAGTCCAAGCTTAATATGGAGAGGCGGAAGAATTTTATATTTTATTTTTGAAGTAGCAGGTTCAAAAGAAGTTCTATGAGGCGAATCTTTCTTACTACAATGTTCTTTTGTTGCCCTAGTGTCCCATATATACAAAAAACAGCAATACTTTGTAAAACCCCCTCTTGAAGTCCTAGCAATATGCCTATTAGTTTTAAATCCCTACTAATATCCCACTGCTACTGTTCATGTTTAACGCGATTCTAATTGTTGCTAAGTTGTAATAGGTTTCTTTCAATATCATTGAATGGGCTAAAGGAATAAATGAGTTTTTGTTTCCATTATGAAGCAAGAGTGCTTTTAGGCTATATTTCGACAAATCTATGAAAATACGCCATTCGGAAGGGACATGTTCCACATTAAGCTTATTCATTAAACCATCAGTATCACAACAGACACATAGCGATTCTTTCATTTTATAAAAACTTGAAAATGTTACTCATTTTTTAATTTCATTTTCGATAAAGTGAAACACTTGCATATTTATCTAACAGGTTTCACTGTTGAAGTCTGGAACTAAGAAGTTCCGATTTTTGTTCAGACAATCCCGTACTAAATCATTTACGTACTAAATCATTTGCTTTATTCTGAGTTATTATGAGGTTTTCTGGTAGTGTTAAAAATGTTGAGTCACAACTGTTGTTTATCAATCACAATTCTTTTATATTTATGCAGAACCATGTACTTAAATATGGGACGTGCTTGGTTATTTTTATAAAAAGATGTTTTAATAACTACCTAAATGAATCGCAAAAAGACCATTCTCCTCAATGTTACAAGCATCACGTCGACCTGTGTTATTTAATGGTGGTATCATTTCATCACATGAGTATAGGAGTACGTCATGTCTACTTTTTATTATTTCTTTAAAACATGTGATTTCGTAAGGCGCACTATACGACTGCTGAAATGCCACCGAGCATTATTTTATTTTGGACTATTTAGTTCAAATAAGGTTTAGAATAATGAAAATTCAGTTTGTACTTTACGCTACTTACAGTCTAGCACTGGTAGCACAGTGTTAATATTGGTTTGCTCCAAATCCAAATCCAATGAGACTAAAACTTCACGTCACATGACAAATTAATGTCTACCGCTAAATTTTCAATATCGAATTCAATATTTCCATTTTCAAGCCAAAAAAAAAAAAGGAAAAAAGGAAAGGATTTACGGTTAGAGGCGCATCACCATCTAAGGCTATTTAGCGACTGGACCTACAGCTTAACGTGGGTTGCAAACCACAGTCATCAGCTACCGATAAATCCAGGCCAGCACCCCCTCAGGCTTTCAACTCTCGGTTATGTGCCTACCCATAAGTCTATCAGGAAGCCTACCGACTGGCGAGTAACCAACGTAAAACACTTCTCAGATGGCATCCGGCCTTACCCAGCCTTTAACTGGCGTGACTGAGGGGTAATTCGTCGGATTTTACACTCTTGCCTAGAAACAATCACAGACATTTATGTATGGATGTGTGTTGGCGTGTGTGTGTGTGTGTATGTGAGTGTATATAAGTGTGTGTAGGGTAAGAAGTAAGACGGACAGAAGAATTAAAGAAAAACACCCATCCGAGTGCTGAAATCGAACAAGCTACCTTTGGCTTGCAAGGCAGGCTACTAACCCACCAGACCACTGCGGCCGGCAAGTCAAAAAAGGACAGGTGCGATTTTGCAATCTACTGCAATGTCAGTCATTGCAGTAGATTGCAATGTCATATTCAAAAAAGATACTGACAAAAACCTTACAAAAGGAACTATTGCGAATATTTCATTCGATATGCAAAAGGTTTTTGCGTTCCCTAAGGCTAATGTGTCCAATTTCTTTTACAAACGGAAATTACCGTGAATATAGTCAATTTTTTTAACGTATTGCACGGTGAATAACAAAAAATTTATTGTTGGATATGATATAAAGTGACGGCAGTTCGCGCCACATGTCATAATATTACCTGCACCTTGGTAAAAATTCTAGAAGGAAAACTTTATGATAATCTGGACATAAAACAAAACTTATTCTGTGGTTCCACAAAATCGGAACAGCCGTCATCTTCCTTGGTTTATTTCATAAAGATACAAATAATAGCGATTGAACAAACGTTTTCTGAAGCTGGTCATGGAAGCATCCAAGAAGTGGACTCTATCCATAGCCTTATTGAACGAAAACTTAGGTGCTCCCAAATATATAGCCCAGCTATCATTGATTAAATCTCTCAAGGAGATTAAGGACAAGCAGATTTTTGACTCAAATAGAAAAAGAAGATTTTTTGATTTTCAGAAATACAGTCAGTCATTTTTCTACAACCTAGTACCATACACCCAAGTAAAGTATCTGCAAGTACAATCGACTTCAATGTACTACGTATCTTACAGAAATAATTTTTATGGCGAGATAAAAAGAAAGCATATTTACAAGAGCTAAAAATATAGCTAACGAAACTATGAAGGATGTATTAGGTAAAAAAAAATCAGCTCTATATTGCTAACACCTGTTATGGTCCAAGCAAAGAAGGACTTTGCACCTATATTAAAATATTTGCAGGAACAGGAAGTAAAAATTAATTTTTTTTTGTAAAATGTGAATGGTACAATTTTTGTACGAAGTGAACATTTTTCTGTTAATTTTTTATTTTCATTACGTCAAGTCCAAGCCATATATTCAAATATCTCGAAGAAAACAATATTTTTTTTCTTAATCTATTATAATTTATTTTATACTATCTGTCGTTGATGTTTAATACTGGGAAAAAATATAATATTATATAATAATGATATTATGTTAACCGAAATTTCATATGTTATTTTCGTCAGTTTCACTTTTCTGGACTGCGCACACTCCACTACTCAGATGACGATTTGTCACCAAAAATATTATTAAAATTTACCCTAGTTTTTTATTAGTTACTAGTTGATCCGACAAACGTTATCCTATCCAAATTTCATTAAATTTGTTTGTGATCGTTTTCTGCATATGTGAAAAGCTATTGGAAATCTGTAAACAAAGTCAAAGAAGGGAAAAACGTATTTCTGAGTGATCATTGTATCTACTAACGATTGTGGCATCGTGGACATGGATATTTAGTTTGAGGAGGAGTGCATTCAGAAGTACGCCAATGGGAAATTTTACATGCGGGATGAATTCTATCGGCAGTACACCGTTGAAATGCTGGAAATTTGCGATGTGCCTAGAATGTGATCGGTTTTGTCCCAAAATTTAAGTCACAATTTGAATTAAGTCAGAATTTCATGCCAAAAGATGATTTTACATTTCGATTTCGATTGAAAGATCGATGTTCAAGTAAACAATCAAAACAAAGAAATGTTTTGTTTCGATTGGTTTGCTGTGAAATCACCATTTTGTTCATTGCAATACTTTATGATATATATTTTTTGTTTTGTTGTATGGTGCGTAAACAATCAAAGCTGATGGTTTTCTAACACGAGAACAAACATTCAATGGACTTCCCTTGCGATTTGTTTATGATAATAATTAAAACACTTGGTATTTGTTTCACAATATATTCAAGATATTCTCTAACATGTTTCGGTCTCGCGACCATTCTCAAAGAGAGTTATGTATAAACTAAACTAAAGTTTCAAAGTGCTGTCTAATGGAAGTCGGTTTTTTCATCTCGTTAAATTTATTACACTATCAATAATTGGAGTATTTCCGAAGTCTAGCTGGGTGTTTGTTAGGTTTTTGCCGTCGTATATGGCTTTTTTAATTTCGAAAATTTCCAAGTAATTTAACAGCCTGTTTTTATTGCAGCTATGTATTAATTTGGTATTATTAATGTTAAAAAAATGGTTCTGGTCTATACAATGTTCGGCAAAGCCCGTCTTTCTCTGATTGTGTAAAATTGAATATTTATGTTCTTTTAGCCTATCATTGAGCGATCGGCCCGTTTGGCTTATATAAATAGCGTCACACATATTACATTTAATTTCGTATACTCCAGATTTGTCACAAAATTTTGCTCTTTCTTTGTTATTGTTTAACATCGATGCAAGATTATTCTTATTAACAGAGATAATATTAATATTTTCGTTCTTTAACTGATTTGTGATTCTTGAACTTAATTTGTGAATATAGTTTATAGCATGCCAATTTTTGGAATCTTTTTCGGGTGTTGCGGCATAAAAATGTTTGGTGTTGTTTTTCTTAATCTTGTTTTTTATCATTTTATCTATGATGCTTGGCTGATATCCATTATTCCTTGCGATATTTTTGATAATATTAAGTTCTTTTTCATAGCTGTCTTTTTTAAGTGGAATCGTTAGAAGTCTGTGGGTCATACTATGAAAAGTGGACATTTTTACATTCCATGACTGATTTGAACTTGCGTGAATAATTGTATCGGTATACGTGGGTTTTCTAAATATTTCGAATTCTAATTTATTCGGTGTTCTTATTATTTTTAAATCTAAGAAATTTAATGCATTATCCGTCTCTGTTTCTATTGTGAACTGGATTTTTGAGTTTACACTGTTTAAATATTCAAGAAATTGACCCAATAGTCTTTCTGTACCGGTCCATATGCAAATAATATCATCGACATACCTGGCCCAAAAATGTATGTGTCTTGTATAATTAGTGTCGCTAAATAAATTGTTTTCAAAATTAGCCATATAAATTTCTGCCAGGAGGGGGCTCAGGGGGCTTCCCATTGGTAATCCATTCGTTTGTTGGTAAAATTTTGAATTGAACAGAAAATAATTTTGTTCGGTACATACATTGATAGCTTCTATGAGAGCATTTTTGTGTAGGATTTCAAGATTGCATTCATGAATTCTTTCAGTGAGGATATTTTTAAGATCTTGTACCGGAATGGAGGAAAAAAGGCTTTTTATATCGAACGAAACTAACTTTGCATTGGGAGGTATCTGTATGTTTTTTAATTTTGTTGTTAGTTCTATTGTATTTTTGTTTATTGTCATTGCGAATGTAAGCCGGCACCGGAAACTGCAAGCTTTTAAAGTCGAATAGCATGCCGTTCGGAATCTTTAAAAATTGTAGCTTCGATGACGTTGTTCATCAGTTTCTGCTTCACCGCAAGCCGGGTGCCATTACAAAGATGTGGTTGGTTGATATTTCGCAACATTATGATAACAGATTCGACTTTCAATTGGAGATTGTGAGGCGGCAATTCGGGCAATTCCAGAGAGTTTAAACATTCGGTTGGATAGTTCACGACATCATCTTGGCTAGTAACGGAATCCATCGATTTGTACGTCATCAGTTCGCCAGCAATTTCATTTTTGAATCACATCAATGTTTTTCGCAGCCAATATAGCACGTTCGCTCAACCAAACATGTTTTTTTGTAATTTTAAACAATGTTTGGGAACACTTTTCGGATGAATTTGGTCTTTGATTCGGTGAACTGGCAAAAATTGACGGGGAATGTAATGAAACCAGTCGATATGTCAACTGATATTTGCCATTGCCAATGTCCAGCAATTGATTTAAAAATATTTCTTCGTTTGTAGCATTGCGTTAGGTTTGTAGCATTGCGAGTTCTGCGACTGCGAATGGACAATTGTTTCACTTTGTTGTTACTACATAACTATTTGTCACTTCAAAACTCACCGTATTTCGTAGGTAAATCTGTAAATTTATTTGAGATAAAACGACACAACTTAATTAATTTAGTAAAATAATTGCTATGAACTTACAACTGAATCACAATTCAACTGAAAATAAATAACTGAATCACTTTTTTCGTCACTATGTAACCGATTGACTTGATTCACAATTTGACAATCAACTGTCAAATGACATTTCGCATGTAGCGAAATAAATTGGAATAGAAATAAAGTAACTATATTTGTAGGACAGATCGCGAAACAATAAAAAAAGTAAAAACAAATGTAATTTTAATTTAATTTTGCCTGGAATGCGTTTTTTCACATTTTTCTCCAGATCCTCTAGATTTTTTTTTCAATTGAAAATCTTTAATTGAGTTATTTTCATCCTGGAAGCATAACGAATAAAACAAAAAAAGAATTAATCAAATATGTGGTTCCTATTGTCAGTTCTGATCGAGAGTGCATACAAAAATTATAATTTTTCCAGTTTTTCCGAATTTACCGACTTCCTTTTGTAATCGTATCGCTTTTTTTCCTGAAAACTTTTCCAAGACCATAACGAACAAAACAAAAAAAAATAATTACGCATCATCCATCGTTCGAATTGTGAGTTATGGTCTCAGTGGTGAGTTTATAGAAAAATCCAATAGAAAAAAGCACTTTTAGTTCTTCCGGAATTTTCCAATTTTCCGGGTAACATTTCTAATTTTTCTTTACCTAAAAACCTCATTCGGATTATTACGAATATTAAAAAAAAATTAGATAAACTGCATTTTATTTTTATTTATGATTATGCTTCCTAAGCGATAACAAATATTTTAAAATCTCCTCTTAAACAAATTTGATTATTTATAAGAAATAACTTTCGTTGCTTGCCTTTCATCAACACTATTTTCCATAAAAAAATTACGACTTGCGCTTCTGTTCTTTTTTTTCTTTCCATGGCAGCTGTTCCGATAGAGATATTTTAACGTTTTTTTTACTTTAGGTTCAATATATTTTTATACATTAAAATATAACACATAAACATATAAATTGTAAAAGACAAAAAGATGCCGGTCGCGTTGGTACCGAAACCGCACTGGAGCGGTTGTTGGTTCGATTCCAGCGCTCGGATGGTTGTTTTTCTTTCTTTCTTCTGCCTGTTTACTTCCTAAATGTCACGCCAGTTAAAGGCTGGGTAAGGCCGGATGCCTTCTGAGAAGTGTTCTACGTTGGTCACTCGCCAGTCGGTAGGTTTCCTGATAGACTTATGGGTAGGCATATAACTAAGGGTTTATAGCCCGAGGGGGGTGCTGGCCTGGGTTTGTCGGAAGCTGATGACCGTGGTTCGGAACCCATGTTAAGCTGTAGGTCCAGTCGCTACCTTTTTACCTTTTACAAAAAGATATAAAATATAAAATAAAATATGAAAATATAAAAAATATATAAAATAAAGTTCAGTATCAGGTATATACATTAAAATATAACACATAAACAGATTAAATTGTCGAAATTTGTAAAGATAAAAAAAATACAAAAAATATATATACAGAACCGAAAATACATCACTATAAGTGTATCAAATTTTAAAACTTAAGGCCATTGATTCGTTCCAAAACGGAGTGTGTGTGTCTTAAAAGAAATGATTTATTTTACCACCATATGCTGTAAAAGCGCACTCAGCTACTATGCGAGGAAGGGTTTGGCGGGGTTCTTCACAATCACAACCCGGTGACCCATTCAGTCCCCATTTGTAGAAGGAGCTAGGGCATATGCCGTGGGACGTTCTTATTCTGTTAAGTATCGTCCATTCGTGGTAGGGAAGCTTCATTCCTGGTAAGGGTTAATGATATGAGCCGCCAGACCCGGTCCCGAAATGTTCCGGAATTCCATCCAATTAGCATTAAGGTTGAAATTTACTCCGAGGAGTTATTCTGCTAACAGCAGTGGGAGGAATCTAGATTCCTTCGCAGCTAACAGGCAAGTTAATGAATTTGAGAGGTGGGGATTTGATAGTATTTTATTGTATTCCTTGACAAATATTTCCTGTCTGTGGATAATAGGAAGGGCAATGTTACTCAGAGAGGGAAGTCAATGTAGCGGTGAGCTTTTGATTGAGACATTGATTATACTCATTTAGGTTCAAAATAATGTAGGATTGGTCAAATATTACGTTTAACATTGCTAAACTATGTATAGAATTGAAAGAAATCGCGTTGTGCAACACTAGATATTTTATTTCTGTCATATCTAACATGGGCAATATATTTTGTATATCTAGTTACTAATGATTTTTTAGTTTGCCCAATATACCTTCGATCACAATCTTTACAACGAATATAATACATCCTCGATTATTCATTTTGGTATACTTTATGCTTTGGGTTAGCCATGACCTCTACTAACTTAGCTCAGGGTTTGTAGACTGCCCACTTGAATGTCTACTTTATTACAAAAACTGCCTAGACCACGTATTAACTGACCATTAAACAGTATTAATAGGATTTTTTTGCCCTGTTCCTTTTGAACATTCTTTAAATAATTTCTTAAAATTATGTTTTCTAATTAATCTGTCTAGAATATTCCTACATAGTTATTTAATGATTATAATAATAATAAGATTATATGACTATCTTTGTTGAAATAAAAATTAATTAACCTATCTACTATAAAGTTAAATGTATAAGAGACAGTAAACTGTAAAAAAAATAAGATGCATCATTATTAACTTCGCGTAGGTTTTGGCGAAACATTTTTAAAGGAGTTTTCCCCTTTTGTTTGGACAACAAATTTAGGGATAATTGCAAAGCAAGCCCGGTCATATTTTCACAGAGACATCGGCAGAGTCGTATGGGTCTCGGAGGACGGGGCACGATCTCCTGGGGCCTCGTGTTTGTATACATCACGGGGAAGAACGGCTGAACCATAACACTGCCTAACTTTCTGTTAAATAGCATTAGTTCGGTTAGTCCGAGACCGCAGTGAATTTTCAGCCACCTGAACTTCTCCGATGGCCCGAACATCCGTTTTGTAACACCTGGAATTTCGAAAAGTAAGGAAATTAAATTAGAAAGTTGAATTAGGTCTTGTTGTTAGCGGAGCGAAATTTAAAAAACTTAATTATTATGTGCATTAAACATATATTACTATTATCAAAAAGTAAAGTGACTTTAAATAAAATAGAAAATATTTATTCATCCAAATTAATTTTGTTTCCTTCAATGTTATGCATTCGCACTGCAATAGACTTATTCCAACGATTTTTCCAGTCTTCGAACTAGTTTTTATAGGATTTTGGTATTTCTTTCAATGGCCAGCCAACTCTATTGAATACTGGACGGCGTTTATGAAGGGGTTTTTTCAATCGAGAAAACATGAAAAAGCTTGCGGTGTCGTATCTGGTAAATATGAGGCTTGTCGAATGGTGCTTGTTTGAGTTTAGAGAAAAATTAACTAATAATGATTGCCTATGCGATCAAAGAGTGTTGACGTATACACGAACAAGAAGCGACACTACGAAATTTACATTGTTTTCCGATATCCAAATTCTAGGACCATTCTATCTCCAAACCAGTGTTGGTCATCAGTGCACCTGACTACCAGCGAAAGGCGTAGGTAATTTCCATTTAAAATAATCCATAGGCGGCGTCGAATCTTTAAAAATTGAAAATTAAGTTAAATTTAATTAAAACAAGGAGGTATTTTATTATTTATAAGTTACCGTAAATGTTAATACTTAATAATATTTCTATTGAAACCTTTGGTGTGAAACACTAAAACTTGAAGAGATTTACCACTAAACATCAAACCATTTTTTTGAATTTCTCGACACACGTTTTGCTAACCATGTTAGTATCATCAGGAGATTATTTAATTAGAAAATTTAGATTAAATCATCTCCTGATGATGCTATCATGGTTAGCGAAACGTGCGTCGAGAAGTTCAAAAAAAGTGATTTGGTGTTTAGTGGTAAATCTCTTCAAGTTTTATACCTACGTTTAGGGCATTTTATGTTAATTTTAGATAGTTCAAACGTTTTATTTATAATAACATGATGAAGTTTGTTATTTAATCTTATTAGGCAATGAACGAGAAACCTGTTAGTAATTCTCCTCAAAGATTGTTAATGTTAAAACAAATTTGAATATCACTGAAATTGAAAAAGCCATATTCTCATTGCATCGACACTGTCGATCAATTTTATCAAGCAACAGTATCGACCGACAAAGTGAAGAGGCTCTGCCTATCCACCTTAGGTGGACAAAATCGATTTTGACTTAAAACTGACGCTGTTGATTGATATTATTCACTCAGCGAGGACGTGGCTTAATATATATATATATATATATATATATATATATATATATATATATATATATATATATATATATATATATATATATATAACATATGCAAAATAACTTTAGGGAACTTGAAGACTTACCAAACTCTTGAAAAATTCCGCATATTTATTTAATTTATATGCAACATAACATGTCTCACACTTATTTCATAAATAAGTTATATAAATTTTCAATAAATAAAACACATACAAAATAATGCATATAAATTTTACTATAAAAAATCAGTGGCGACTCGTGGGTTTGGCGTTTGGACTCGTGTTGCTGAAGAATTTTTTTTGTTTGCCCCTTCCTCCTTTTTACTTTTCATGCTATTGAAACCGTATACTGCAAGTGAACCAGGAAAATGAGTTAAAGAAAAGAAACTGAACGGAAATAAAATATGGTGTTTTGCTCTGAAGAATTATTTACTGTGATAAATGCTGGAGGGTGGGCGGTCACTAAAAAATATATAAAAATTACACAACAAAATATAATTAAAGTAATAACTTTATAAGTACATAAGCCTTATTGAATACATAAGCTTGTGAATACACAAGCCTTTAGCAACTTGTAGATAAGAGCGATTGCAATTTCATAGTTTACAATTATAGAAGGATAAATAATCGTAGTAATGCTGACAAAATTCAATTCAAATGACAAAATATTTCTACTAATCGTAGAAAAGCTGCGGTAACATGTTGATTTTGGACTAGACAATATTTTATATATAAATACGTATGTATAAAAAATAAACAAATATATTATTACTAAGGTTATATTAATGCAGTATAGTTTTTTTTATAAAAATTTTATAAACTTAATATGTTGATCAGTTTTTTTATTTTTCTTCGGTGTATTTTGTATTTGACTGTTGTCATGTTTAAGAGTGTGAAATATTTTCATCCTACAAAATAATTTTGAAATATACAGTCTTGGGAAATTTGTACAAGAAGGTTCAAATGGAATTTCATTAACGTAATTAATTAATTTCAAAATGTAAGAAGTTGCGCTAATATGCGGCAAAGTTGATAGATTTTTAAAATGTTTAGTAAATACATTATCCATTTCCCTTACAAAATGTATGAAGTTCTGAACAGGCATTTTTAAATAGTCAAATGTATCTTTATTTTTTGTTACATTTGCCTTCAGGTAGGAAAAAGATTTCAATGTATCATCTCTGGATGCTATTATACAGATCTCACAATCATGAATATCTAAACATTTTTTAAACAAATAACCACACACATAAGGTAAAGCATTTTCCGTCATTAATCAAGTTCGCGGTAAAATTAAACTGAAGAATTTCCTCTTGATTGGAAACTTCTTCTTGGAATGTTGTATTGATACTCTTGTATTGATTTTTCTGTAAATTCTGTCGAAGTCTTCAGCCCAGTTTGCACTCTCACTATATTGTAAATAAGTCAGCGAAAATAACTTCTTAAATGCATTAATAAAATTTTGTGGAGTAGGTTTACTGCTGTAACCTCCCTGACTTCTTATTGAACCAAAAAAATTCTCAAGGCAGTCCTGATTGACACGTCTTGTTAGAAGAAAAGATCATTCCTCACTTTTCAAATCCAACTATAAAGACTTGGATATGCACTATCCGTGAAAACGTCTAATTTTGTTACCAACAAGTTTGTTGCAACGGGTTCAATGAAAGCAAAATATGTGTGATCTACATTGACAATCATCGATGAATCTGGTGTGGCTGCATACTTGTTCAGATCTAAAATGTTAAATATCTGATCATAATACTTATTCTTCTAAGGAAGGTTGTTTTGAGTTGGTACAATCTGACATTGCATTGTCTAGTGGAACACTGAAATAATAATTAAGTAGTATATAAATAATCATTATGGGAAATGGGATAAGATAAAAAATTCTGATATAATTACGATTTTTTTGAAGAAATATTTCTGTGAAGTAGGTGAAAAACTAAGTGGTAAAATCAATAATTCTAATAGTAATCTTACACCACCAGATATCAATCTTCGGTCAATATTTTTATATCCAACTGTTTCAAATGATATAAACTTTATAATTAATAATATGAAACCTAAAGCAGGGTGAGTGGGTAAAATCAATTCAAAAGTTAATATAATTACATATGATATTGTTGAACCGTTAACTTATATTTTTAATTTAAGCATTGAACAAGCTACCTGGCCGATCAACTATCAAAAAATATTAGAGGTATATTTAATATAAAATCCAATTCATCAAAAAGAGCAGTCAAAGAATGGGTAAGGAATATATAAACATTTTCTACAAATGTAGTAATAATAATCTGTTATGAACAAGTTTTGCTATATATTTTTTTCTTTATTTGGGTTTTTCGCCACGATCTAAAACTCAAAAAATATCAAAAATATCTGGTCTTATGTAAATGTAGAATCACTGGGTAAAAACAAAAAACCGGAAAAAACGGAGACAAATTTCTCAGTGATTCTTTTTTGTAATAAATTTGCCTAACGAACGAAATTTTAAAAATATAAAAATGTTTTAAAAAGATATACAAACTTTTAATGTCAACGTTTTGGGAAGTATTCACCTCGCGTTTTCAAAACGAATCTAAAAATAAATTATATTAATTTAAATACATTATGAAAAGATAAGAAAAAGAAAGTAAATATATTCTTTGTGTATGTCAATGATACAATTAGTTTTTAATGACAGTGACATACTACCAATATATATATATATATATATATATATATATATATATATATATATATATATATATATATATATATATATATATATTATATATATCCCCTTTGTGGATCAGACCTTGACGTGGTAAAGGGGTTTGAGAAGGGCAATGAAGCTTTGAGTTATGCCGTCTGGAGTCTATGCTCCTGGGAGGGTCACCCCTGGCGGACAGGTCAAGGCGGAGGCCTCAGACTAACATGATCCAAAATCTGCCAACCCGCATTGGACCAGCGTGGCAGAATACGGTCCATACCTTCAACATGGTATTTCAGTATGTTGAACTATGACAGTACAACCTCAAACACGGCCCTCATTCCCCGGAGGCCAAGGGGCAACTACCTACGGCAGCGGGAAGACCTGCCCCAAGGCAGAGGGTGCTAAGAATCACCGGGTTAGATCAGGCTGCCATTGGACTTTTGACATTGCAACGTTAAATATACGGACTATGAAAACAGAGGCCCGATTGCAAGAACTGTTAATCGAACTTGACAACATACATTGGGATATTATTGGGCTCTGTGAAACACGAAGGAAGGGTGAAGAGTTAATCAAACTGGAACCAACTGGACACGTACTCTACACTCGAGGTACGGAAAATGGCCGATGTGGCGGAATAGGATTCCTCATCAATCGAAAGCTGAAGGACAGTGTGGTAAAATTTGAAAGTACATCCGACCGATTAGCCCAATGCGTCATTCAGCTGAATAAAAAGTTTAGGCTTCAAATCGTCCAAGCTTATGCACCAACTATAAGCCATAAAGATGAGGAAATTGAGGAATTTTATGATGATGTGGCCCAGCTTTTATACAAGGAGAAATGTAGGTACAAAATCCTGATGGGTGATTTTAATGCCAGAATTGGAACAACAAGAACAGACGAAAATGCAACTGGCCCATATGGAACTGGTGAGCGAGACAATAGAGGTGACAGATTAGTTGATTTTGCTGAAGGACAAGAACTATATATTATGAATTCATTCTATAAGAAAAATATCAGCAGAAAATGGACATGGAAAAGTCCATCTGGGCTCACAAGCGAAATTGACTACATCATGACCAACGATAAAACAATATTTACCAATTGTACTGTCCTTAACAATTTTAATGTTGGAAGTGACCACCGAATTGTACGAGCAAGGGTTCGGATTGACTGTCGAAAAGAGCGCGAAAAAATGGTGAGATCAAAGAAGGGCAAGGTGGATTCTGGAAAACTGCTGGAGAGAGGAAGCGATTTTGAGATTGCTTTGTCAAACCGGTTTGCTGCGTTACAAGATCCAGAGGAGGTGGAAATATCAGTTCAATATGAAGAAATCGCCAACAATGTACTTCAAACGGCTGCTTCAATAGCACCAGAGGAAAAATGTCTCAAACAAACAAAAATCTCCAGTGAGACCATTGATTTAATGAAGAAACGGCGAGCAATGAGAAATGCAGGTAGTCCTTTTGGCAGGGTCGAGTACACTGAGCTCTGCAAAACTATAAGAAAACGTATCAGAGAGGACACGCGCCGATTCAATATGCAGCTAGTGCAAAAAACCCTGGAAGAAAACAAAGGAATTAACAAAGCTAAACAGAAGCTGAGAAACAAAAGAACGCAAATATATGCTTTAAAGCATGAGGATGGCACAGTGTGCAGGACGCGTACCCAAATGTTAGAGATTGTCAGAAGGTTTTATTCCCAGTTATATGAAGATCAGAGCCAGTCAGGGACAGCAATACCCACGGAAGAACAATATATAATACCAGATATCCTAGTGGAGGAAGTAACAAATGCTATAGAATTGATGAAGAACGGCAAGGCTCCAGGAAAGGATAGTGTAACTGTCGAAATGCTAAAAGCTGGTGGTCGGACGTTACATAAAACACTGGCAAAATTATACTCAAAATGCCTCAAAGAACAAAAAGTACCTGACTTATGGAAAAATGCAGAAGTGATCCTTTTACATAAAAAAGGAGCACAGGAAGATTTAAAGAACTACCGTCCAATAAGCCTCCTATCAGTGATGTACAAAGTTTTCACTAAGATAATTTCTAAAAGAATATTAAAAAAACTGAATGACGCACAACCAAGAGAACAAGCAGGATTCAGAAGTGGATTCAGTACAATGGATCACATCCAGGTTGTACAGCAGGTCATAGAAAGGCACAACGAATACACCATGCCACTGTGCTTGGCTTTTATTGACTACGAAAAAGCATTTGATTCCATCTCAAAGCATGCGATAATGGATGCACTGCTTAGCCAAGGTGTAGAGAGAGCCTATGTAAACCTATTAGAATCGATATATGATGGAGCTACAGCCACAATTCACCTTGATGATCTTGAAGTGGGAATTAATATAGAACGAGGTGTACGGCAGGGTGACGCAATATCGCCTATTCTTTTCTCGGCTGGCCTTGAAGAAGTATTCCGTAAACTGGATTGGGAACAGGATGGGGTAAAGATCAATGGTGCAAACTTAAACCATCTTAGATTTGCAGATGATATTATTCTCATTTCACAAGACCCAGAGGAGCTGCAAAGACGCATACAAGAACTGCAAAGGGCTGGCGAACCATTTGGCTTGAAAATAAACCTGAAAAAGAGTCAGGTTATGTTCAATAACTTCGCTCAGGATAGAAGAATTTCAGTTTTAGGAAGGGATTTAGAGATTGTGGACAGCTTTGTATATCTTGGGCAGAGGATTTCCATGGAGGGGAATACCGCCCGGGAGGTGGAACGGCGTGTTAAATGTGGCTGGCAGGCATTTGGTAGGCTCAACATAGTGTTTAAGAGCAGACTCCCACTTTGCCTGAAAAGAAAAGTATTCGATCAGTGCGTTCTACCCGTTATGACATACGGAAGTGAAACCTGGACACTCACATCGCAATCAATTCAAAAACTTCGGGTGGCACAGAGGGGAATGGAAAGATGTATGCTTGGCATTACAAGACGAGACAGAAAGTCCTGCGCATGGATCAGGGAACAAACAAAAGTCTGTGACATCATTGGAAGAGTAAAACAGTTGAAATGGAGATGGGCAGGCCATATAGCGAGGCGATGGGACGACAGATGGACCAAGGCAATCCTGGAGTGGATACCGCTTGATCGCAAACGTCCGCGAAGAAGACCGAAAGCACGATGGACTGATGAGATCGTTAAGTATATTGGACCCGAGTGGCAGAGGAAAGCCCAGGACCGTGAAGGTTGGAAGCATGCTGAAGAGGCCTTCATCCTGCAGTGGATCGATACGGGCTGATGATGATGATGATGATATATATATATATATATATATATATATATATATATATATATATATATATATATATATATATATATATATATATATATATATATATATATATATTAAATATAGGTGAGGTTTATTGTGTGATTGTGATTGTTGATTAATATTCTTAAATGTGTTTAATTGTATTCTTTAGAATCGGGAACCATATTCTATTTAAATCTACCGAAGGCATAGCAATACAGTTATTTTGTAACAGTGATACACTACAAAAATAAACAAATCACATAAAAGACATTTTGATAAAAAACAATTACCCAAAAAATTTTGTTGATAAATCGTTTAAAGGTTTTGATACCAGACAAAACAGACAAGTTATTAATAACAATAATAACTCTCAAACAATTAACTTCACTATTCCTTGTATCCGCGGTATTTCTGACACAATTTAAAGAGGAGTAGGAAATAAATACAACATAAGAACGACATTTAAAACAAAAAATACTCTTAGATATCTATTAACAAAAACTAAACCAAACAACACACAACAAAATACGAAAAATGTGGTTTATAAAATTCCCTGCGTGTGTGGCAAATTCTATATAGGTGAGACATCTAGACCGTTAGATATTAGAATAAAGGAGCATAAAAACCTTCTTAGAAAGGGAGATTTTAATAAATCTAGAATTTGCTGAATTGAACACGCATGGGAATCGGGTCATAAAATCAATTGGAATAATTCCATAACGGTATTAAAAGAATCCGTAACAAAATATAGAAGATTAAAAGAAACCGCTATAATTATTTGAAATAAAAATAACTGTATTGCTATGCCTTCGGTAGATTTAAGAATTTCAATAACAATCACAATCACACGGTAAACCTCACCTATATATATTTCTTTCGGTAGTGTTACTGTCATTAAAAACTAATTGTCAATGTAAGTATCATTGACATACACAAAAAATATATTTACTTCCTATCTTTTCATAATTTATAGAAATTAATATAATTTATTTTTAGATTCGTTTTGAAAACGGGAGGAGCATACTTCCTGAAACGTTAGCGTTAAAAGTTTGAATATTTTATTAGAACATTTTTATATTTTTAAAATTTCGTTCGCTGGCAAATTTATTACAAAAAAGAATCACTGAGAACTTTGTCTCCGTTTGGTTTTTTGTTTTTACCCAGTGATTCTTTATTTACATAAGAACAGATATTTTTGATATTTTTTGAGTTTTAGATCGTGGCGAAAAACCTAAATAAAGAAAAAAATATATGAACCCGCCACAATCATTCAGACATTATTTAAGTTTTACTATAATTTTTCGGTAAATTGTAAAATAAGTAAGTTTAGTTTTAAGTTCTTACACCATACCTATGTACAGGTAAATACTTTTATCTCTGTAGGAATAATGCATATGTATTCATGTAGTGTGTATTGTAAATCATTTTAAATAAATACATATTAATTAGGACAAGATAGTTACTTACTTAGGAAGGGAATATGTTGGTGTTGCATTGGATAGCAGTTTATTTTTTAAATAATTTTGAAACATGCTCTCTTTAAAATGCTTTCCGTATACTCGCAATTTATTGTATAAATAATTACAATCTTTATTAATTAAAATCCATTAAATCCATCCACACAGCTGCAACCACTGATACATCTTATAGAAAAGAAATTCGATTAATTAGAATTTTTTATTTATATGAATTTACCTTCCACGATTTTTCTTGGGAAACCTAAAAAAAAACTAATTTGTTCATCATATTTTGTTCTGCACCACAGCACAATGCGAAAATAGTTTAGCTTTCGACATCTTAGCCTATTGCAAGATGCAAAAGTAATAAAATGAAAAAAAAAGGGATCTGGTAAAGTAAACTGTACTATTTGTGGTAAGCTTTTAAACAAATCAACGAAAAATGTAAAATTCTGAGGGTCATCAAGTTCACCAGAACCAAAAACAGTTTAACTTTCCCACAGTATAGAATTAAAAATTGCTCTATAGTTAATAATGTTATTATAACGTAAACACTTAACATATAATATAACCCGGAACTGAACGACCGTTATACTGACGTTCCTAGTAGTCATGCGCAGTTGGCTGATTTCTATTACATACTCGAGTGACGCTTCTTGTTCGTATCTATACGTAAATATTCTTTGGTGCGATGATGTGTTATCATAATTGTTTTGCTACAAATCTGAAAGTGTTTTTCGAATGGACTTTAATACTTCGGCAAGTATTCGGCAATTAGTACAAGACTCTTGATTTGGTAAGGTTTTTTTTATTTATAGTACGAGGAAGGCCTTCTGAGACGAAGTTCATCTTCAACTACTTCTCTAACATCATTAAAATCCATGTGTCAGTTTTTTGACAGCTTCATTGTTATAAGTTTTTTTGACACTTTTAGTGCATGAGTACAACAAATTTCGTTTTTCAGACAAAGTTTAATGTTCAGACAAAATTCAGATAAAATTTTAAACCCATTATAAAAAATTGCCTACAAATGACATGAAGTATTTAACAATAAAAAATAAATAATTATAGTTGTATCGATACTTAAAGTGCGCAGATTTGTAAAATAAAAATCATCTTACTTTTTGATCATAGTAGTACTCTACATTTAGACTATTAATTTTAAGGTATTTGATCTTTTGATTTTTGTTTAAAGTGTTATTACTGTATTGTACGCGAGGGATCTGATAGGAATAATTGTTTGTTGTATTAATATAATATTAATTTCTCCTGTTTTTTTTGTTCGAAAATGTAAAAATATATCATTCTATATAACTTTTTCTCCTCCTGACAGCGTAATTTTGCAGCTGAAGGGCGACTTATCCTGTTTAGTTATAATCCGTTTGTCAACCCATTTCCGGACTTTTTGATAATTAGAAAAGTGTATGGCACTAAGCCAGTGTTACAGTTATCAGAATAATGGGCAATCCAATAGTATCAAGTTGGGAAAATAAGTTGGGTGTGGTGGAATTTTCTATTGGAGTTGGGAGCAGTGGAGTTTGGAACATGTGGCTGCGCACTCTCAGGTATAAGAATTACTTTTCACTGAACATTGACTTTATCCTATTTGAGTTAGTAGCGTAATTCAGGAACAGTTCTTTATTAGTTCTAATAGCTGATGCGGTCTGTGGGTTTCCCAGTATCATTCTGAATAATCATCATTGCTCAAATTATATTCAAATATACATATCGTGAGCGGAATTTGAAGACGCGCTTCGGTGGTCATCGTTCTAGACACCTAGTCTACTTCGGTTGATTCTGTATGCTGGTGATGACTTATGAGCTTAGGTTTGGTGACCTATGAGCTTAGGTTATCGAAATATGTATATATACTTCTTATTTTCAGTCAAAGAGATTTGTTTTTTAATTATTAATACAGGTCAATAAATTTAAACTTTTTTGAAGTAACATTAATAAAATTAGGTATATGTGAAGTATTTTGTAATCCTAAATCTGAAAATGATCAGCTAATTACTGTAACACGTACAGTTTTTTTTGTTACAGGGGATCGGTGGTGGGAAAAAAAGGGGACGACAACTTTTTCCGCCGGTCGCGTTGGTGCGGACGGTACGAGCAGCGGCCTGCCGCTGCTGTGCTGAAACCGCACTGGAGCGGTAGTTGGTTCGATTCCAGCGCCGGATGGTTGTTTTTCTTTCTTTCTTCTGTCTGTTTACTTTCTAAATATTTGTGATTGTTTCTAGGCAATAGTGTAAAATCCGAATATACGAATTACCCCTCAGTCACGCCAGTTAAAGGCTGGGTAAGGCCGGATGCCTTCTGAGAAGTGTTCTACGTTGGTCACTCGCCAGTCGGTAGCCTTCCTGATAGATTTATGGGTAGGCACATAACCAAGGGTTTATAGCCCGAGGGGGGGGGGGCTGGCCTGGGATTGTCTTAAGCTGATGACCGTGGTTCGGAACCCACGTTAAGCTGTATGTCCAGTCGCTAAATAGCCTAGTTGCTGATGCGCCTCTAACCCTAACACTTTACCTTACCTTTTACCAACTTTTTACAATCTAATATTTTTTAATATAAACCTGTAAACATGTAATGTTAAATCTATGCACTATTGTGGATTATGTGACTAGAAAGTATATTACATGAGATGTCATACAGCGACAAAAACTTTCACTTCTTTCTCTTGGGTTCTGTAACATCATCTCCTTTTAAAAACCAACAGTAGTCACCCAACATAGATGGGTCCCGGCGTCCCTGGTATCTTGCTTCCATCATCCTGATGTCCTAGTGAAACTTCTCTTTGTTCGTCGATTACTGCACCCAAATTTTCCGAAAGAAAATCCTAATGGGAGTGTAAAAATGTATTTTTAAATATATGTGATACCCTAGTATTTCCTAGACTTTTAAGAGTTCATCAGTTTTTTAATTTTCAACTCTCTTGTTGCCCAGAAATCCTTTCACTACACTTACAAAACACTTCCAAGCTGCCAATTTCTTTTCATTTAATTTCTCTTGAAAATGAAAATCACCTAGAAGCTTCGTTATTTGAGGTCCAATAAATATAAATTTTTCTATTGGAACCTTTGTTGTGAAACACTAAACTTTAAGAGATTTATCACTAAACACCAAATCACGTTTTTTGAATTGCTCGACGCACGTTTTGCTAACCATGTTAGCATCATCAGGATATGATTTAATCTCCTGATAATGCTAACATGGTTGATGATTAAATCATCAGGAGATGATTCTAGCATGGTGAGCGAAACGTGCGTCGAGCAGTTCAAAAAAAGTGATTTGGTGTTTAGTGGTAAATCTCTCCAAGTTTAGTCCAACAAATATGTATTTTTTTAGTTTTGCATTATTTAATTGAGAAAATATTTCTTTTAGGTACTTGAAACTATTACCTTCTTTGTCCATGACTTTGACAAAGTTATCCATTAGTCCAAGCTTAATATGAAGAGGCAGAAGAAGCACTTTTTTTTGGTTAACAAAGGGGGGTATATTATATATTTCAAGTACCAATCAGGAAATTGTGGATCAGATCCTGATGAAGAATTAAAATCACCGGGAAACATGTTGTCCAGATTTAAAGGCACAATCGGTACCGAGAGTTTCTGGCTATAAGGAACTGGTCTAAGTGCAGAAGGCAATTTTGGATATTTTGTCCTTTTGCATTTTTTTTAAATCCTTTCTGTTTTAGTGATATAAAAGTAGCAATCAGTTACATGGTCAGTGGTTCTCGCCACATCATAGGAACAGCAAACGGTATAAAATTTTTCTCGAGAGTAGTGATTAGCCCAACTTTTATCTTGATCTCCAATTTGGTACTTAAGATATTAAAGATAGGCTTTTTTTATTTGCTAGGATATATATCTAGTACGGATCTAGACTTTAAAATAAATCGTGCGCATATATAACAAAATTTATCCGCTGGTCTTTTGCAAAATCGACGACTAGAACTTGGTATTTTATATAAAATCGACTAAAACACTCGACTATACTGTAAACGAGACAGAAACAAACTAAACTATAGAAAACAATAAAACTGCTCTTAAAGGTTCGTAGAATACGGTGGAAATACCCCTCTACGGCCTTGTGGTAATTCCTACATTGTCCAGTCTAAAGTCAGCTACAAGTAATTTCAATGTCCTCATTGATATAAAGGAGAAGCTGGTGCTTGAAAATTGGACTACCTAGGCCATTTCTGTAAAAAGGTGTTTTAATAACTACCTAAATGAAACGCAAAAAAACATCAGATCAGATATGTTGTATAAGACGGTTGTTTCTACGTTTTATACAATATTAGATTTTTTATAAATAATGGAAGGGAAATTGTGATTTTTTAAAACTAATACCATTTGTTAAAATCAAAAAAATTGGCAATGAAAACGAGATTGTTTTCGTTCAATAACAGCAAATTGTTGACGACCATTTCAGATTTCCAGGTCGGAACTACACCTCGATTCGTCATTATCCACTACGAGGTAATTTTCTCCATAATTGAAGCCAAAACTAATCGAGAAAAAAATCCGGTCGGAAAACGGTCTTTGGGGGTTATTTCGAAGGCGTGACGTCATTTTGCTTCGCCAATTTTAATTCCGTTTCGCAATTGGTTCGGGGAAGATTCTCTAAACAAATGCATTTAAAGGTGATGGCATTTTCGAGACCATTAAGTTCCGAATTAGCGCCAAAAATTCCTTTTAGCTCTTAGCACGGACCAATAAAATGTTAGGTGATAAAAGTGGAGAAGCTGGAAATTAGTTCGATTAAACTTATTTCGGAGGAGATTACTTTGTTGTTTCATAACGTTTCGGTTGTTTTTTTTATCTTTCATTTTCTTTATGTAATAGTACTTTATGAAGTATTTATAATATATATATATATATATATATATATATATATATATATATATACATATATATATATATATATATATATATATATATATATATATATATATATATATATATATATATATATATATATATATATATATATATATATATATATATATATATATATATATATATATATATATATATATATATATATATATATATATATATATATATATATATATATATATAAAACAACCGAAACGTTATGAAACAACAAAGTAATCTCCTCCGAAATATGTTTAATCCAACTAATTTCCAGCTTACCAATAGATATATTGGTTGAGTGGTCAGCGTCTCTTCACCAGTGGTGCGGCTGATATTTAAATTCTGGAACTAACCCCTCCAGTCTTAACCTCTGAACCGTCATGGTTCAAACCTATAATTCAAAGTACAAGATGAAACGTTCTAGTAATTAAAAAATTACCCCAGGAGGTAGACAATCCTCTGCCAGCTTTGCGGGTACAACCGGACTTTCGGATTTTGTGGCGTCCGGGCTTAAACGCAAAATCTTTCAGAGGGAGTCGGAGACCTCTGGCCAACGTCTGAAACCGAAAACAAAAACTTTCTTTGGAACGGTAAATATCAATCCTCTCCTGCGTCCAGGAAAACTACACGAATTGGGGCGAACATTGAATCAGCAAAAAATCGAAATTTTAGCTTTGCAAGAAACCAGATTGACAGATGATAACACCTTGGAATTCGGCAACTACATACTTTTTAAAAGTAAAACGGACACAAGAATACTCAAAAATACACCACATCTCGGTGTTGCTTTCGCTATTTCAAGAAACATTCTTGGTTCTATAACTAATGTCCACCCAGTAAATAATCGACTTATGACATATCCCTCAAGTGTGCTAACAAAAACTATACATTAATTAATGCACACCTCCCAGTTAACGAAGAAAATAAATCTAATCCTGAAAAAGTAAATAAGTCCTGGGAAATTCTGGAAAAGACTCTCTCTAAAATTCCCTCTAACCATGTAAAAATCCTATTGGGTGATTTCAACGCCCAACTAGGGAAAGAAAAAAAGTATAGGAAAACAGTCGGCAGTTTTTCCGCTCATAAATGGACTAACCATAATGGTAGAAGATTGGTTGAACTATGTTCGCAGTTTAATCTAAAAATTATGTCAACCCATTTTAAGAAGAAAATAACAAAACAAAAGACCTGGAGCATGTTGGCATTTCATACCCCAATTATAAAGAGATTTTGAATGTTCAAGCCAGGAAAGGAGCTAACATAGACAGGGATCACTACTTCACTAGAATCAAACTTAGCTTAAAACTTATTAGCTCGAAAACTTATTCAAAAGAGACTGCTAATACCAAAGTTCGACCCAACGAAAATAAAGCCAGCCTTAACAGATAAAACCAGCCTTAAACAACCAGCACAGAACTGGCAAGAATTGAAACAAAAAATTATTAAAACAGCCTTAAAGTTGGTCCCTTTACAAAAACGTAGAACACATCCGTGGTGGGATGAAGTTTGCGAGCAAGCAGTATTAAACCGAAGTAAAGCATTCAAAGATTGGAACAGTAAAAAAACAGCAATAAACTATAACATCTTTTTGGAAGTAAGAAAAGAAGCATTTAATTAAACAAACTAAAACAAAATATGAAAACAATCAACTTAATGAAACAGAAAAAGATTTCTAAAAAAATAACACGCGAAATTTTATAAAACATTTAAAACTAAATTAACAGGCTATCAACCCCAAAGTCTTTGCTTCCAAAAGGAAAACGGAAAATTAGCTCTAAATAACCAAGACAATTGCAAAGAACTTGCGAAATATTTTGAACAAATACTAAACTGTCCTGAGAGTTCAAACAAATTACCAACACTAAACCCTAAATAAACAAATACACATTCATTACCACCGAATGAAGATGAAATAATTAGGCAAATCAAGCGGCCTAAAAATAACAAAGCTTCTGGTGAAGATGGAATCACTGCTGAACTTTTGAAATCCGCTGGTCCAGGTACAATCAACGAAATAACCAAAATTCTACAAGAAGTTTGGCGAACCGAACGGATTCCGGAAGATTGGAAAGATGCTCTAATCCATCCACTACACAAGAAAGGAAATAGAGCGGATGTAAATAACTGTAGAGGGATATCTCTTCTCCCAGTTTGTTACAAGATTCTATCTCAATGTCTACTAGACAGAGCACAGGGACAGTTAGAACCTAAAATTGGTGAATATCAAGCAGGTTTTCGACTGGGCAGATCCTACCCTCAACAGATCCTGAATCTAAAGTTGATTCTAAGACATCATAAACTGTACAATAAAAATCTCGTCTGTACATTTCTGGATTTCAAAAAATCATATGATTCTATTGACCGCGAATCTCTATTCTGAATCTTAAAAGAATAAGAACTAGATCTGAAAACAGGCAATTATTAAAGCAACATTAACTAACACAAGGTCAAAAGTTAAATTCATGCGTGACATCTCAGAGCTCTTTGAAATTAAAACTGGAGTGAAACAAGGGGATGGACTCTCGCCACTCTTATTCAACTGTGTTCTAGAAAAAGTAATACAGGAGTGGCGTGAAAAAAAGTCGGCCCGGAATATTGAACAGCCCATTAAATTGGGGAGAACCACATCAAAATTGATTGTCTGGCGTTTGCTGATGATCTAGCAATTTTGGCTCAAGATGTATTAACGGCACAGAAACACATTGAATTTTTAAAAGAAAGAGCAGAATTTTTTTTTTCCAAATTTTCCAAATTTTCTTTGAAAAGACACAATACATGACCTGCAACAGACTAAGAACACCATTTCTAAAAACAAAATATGGAAACATCCGACGAGTCTCTCAATTCAAATATTTGGGTGAAATAATCATGGAAAATGGATTGGAAAAAGCGGCCAATAAGGGTAGATGTCAAAAAATGGAAACTGCATTTAGGCTTACACAAAATATTTACAACAAGAAATGCCTATCTAAAAACACAAAACTGAGATTACAACACAGTTATTAAGCCAGAATGGGTCACAAACGCTCATTTTGAATAAAAAGAGAGACATCGAGGACATTGAAAAGAAGGAAAGATAAATCATAAGGAAAATCTTAGGCCCCAAACAAATAAATACAACAACATACCGACTTCGAGAAAACCAAGAAATCAAACAATTCACAGATATACATAGCGATATGAGAAAAAGAAGACTTAAGTTACGGACACATAAAACGGATGAATCCGAGTAGGCAGACAAATAGGCGAAATTTATGAAAATAGGGGTAGAGTTAAAGTAGAAATAATTAAATGGATTGCTGCAATTAAAGAGGACCGGAGATCAGCAAATATTACACAAAGTGAAATTCAGGATAGAGGCTGTTTCAGACACAAGGTTGACGTTTGGAAGGTTGGCCAGAGAGAAAAATGTAGGAAGACTGAAACAGCTTGGTCTGACGAAAGGAAACAAGCTCATAGTGAAAGAATGAAATTAGTATGGGCGCAAAGGAAGACTAACAACAACAAACGCCTCTAATTGTACTTCGCGTGGTCCACCAGGGCCCATACGTGAATAATAATAATATTTATATTGTCAGAAATCTACTATCAAGACAGCAAATGTTGTAGAATAACCCATGTTAATTTATCTCTTTTTGAGAGAATTACCTTTGTTGATTTTTGTTGTCATTAAGTCGCCGCTAGTCACCGGGAAAGAATCTGTGAAACGACTACGTCGTACCGATCTACTTTTTGTAGGGATGAATCACGGATTGATTGTTTTTTAGGGAGTGTGGACGTGTCGAGAGATTCTATTCTGTGCTCGGACAACGTGCCGCTGTTGTTTAGTTTTTGATTAATGTGTTATTTTGTATCCCAGTTTAATTATGTATAATGTTTATATCTTTATTTCTAACGTCAGATTGAATTCCGGAAGTTCTGATTTGGGGACGTGAGTGTGAATCAGACACAGAATATCGGTAAATTTGTTTCTGATTTTTGTACGTACTTATTGATTGCGTCGTATTTTAGCACTACTATTACTATTAACTTTTGTGGTACCATTGTGCAAAAACTAAGTAATTATGGAGTCGACTGAAAGTGCTGGAGATTCGATCCAAAATCTAATAAGTGGATTAGTGAAAACGTTACAATCTCAGCGTTCTAGTGACCAGGTTGATTTGCCGTATTTTTGGCCAGAGGTAAATGAATCTATCAAGTGGGTAAGTCAAGTAGAAACTATAACAAATGAACTTGCATAGTTAGATGTACAAATTTTAGTCAACGTTGGTTGATTTTTGATAAATGATGCAAGAAAATGGTTCGAGCGTTGGAATCCTGAAATTAGGGATTGCACCACTTTTCGGTAAGACCTTCTTCGATTGTTTCCAACGGAAAGAAATTTAAGTAATTTGTTTGAAGAGGCGTCGAAGTTTAACAGTTCGCATGCGAATACTCATGAAACAATGTTTACGGAAAAGTAGCCATGTTATAAAATCTACGTGCGCATTGGTCTGAAGCTGATTTGGTAGAACTAATTGTGCATGAGAATTCAGAATTAGATATACGCAATGCTACAACTAATGCTAATTATCAAACTGCCTCTGAACTTTTGCTTGTCCTGTCATCTTACGTAAAACCGTTAGGAGTTATTTTAGGAAATTTGGGCCAAAAGCAGGATATCGAAAAGGACGAAATGTTGTATCAAAATCAAATTAATTCTGATGGGACTCAAAATCTACAGTGGTAAGTACCACGACAAAGTCATTTAATTTTAATTTTAAATTTTTAATTTTTAAATTTTAAATTTATAATAATTTTTAATTATTAATTTTTTAATTTTCGTGATGAACAATGTCATGTGGGTTTTGATAAAACTTATCAATCAATAGTCAAACATATTTGATTTCCGCATGTGAGAAATTTTATCAAATGCTGCATTAAACTTTGTTGTGCTGTTAAGAACACTATTTTTCCGAAGTATCTCGATCAATGGAAAATTGATCCTTAATTTTATTTCCTCAGATATTCATCGAGGTAATGGTCAAGTGGAAAGGTATATGAGAGCAATTAGGAATCTTCTTAGAATTGAAACCAATAATTAAGTTAGAATGGTCAAGCAGAATATGGAAGATTCAATTAGTGCTAAATACAACTATTCAAAAATCAACGAAGGTTACTCCCCAGTGCTGCACTGAAATCCATGCTGTACTGAAATCTATAGAGTTTGACAGGGTTCGATTTACTGAAAAATTATCATTGAGTCGGTCGATGAAGGCCTCTAATTAAAGAGGGAAGGACAGTATTTAATATTCGGTAGGTGATTTTGTTCTGATGCACGAGATTCCCCAATACATATAAGCAAGAGTGAGTATGAGTTTTTAGGTCGGTATGAAATAGTAAAAAGACCTGAAAGTGCTCGTTATGAAATCAAAAAGTTTAGAACTAATGTTATTACAAAAGTAGCAAAATAACAGTTAAGAGACTGGTCATCAGAGTGGCCTTTAAAGTGTGATATGGAAGAGATACTGTAGTTTTAAGAAACTGATGATAAACTGATATAAGTGAGTCGGGTGAGTCGTAATGTAAATTTAAGGTTGGTCTCTATCCCACTGAGGGTAGAGCCGGGTGAAGGCTGCTGTCTCTACAGATAATTTTTAGGTTTACTGTTGTGTCTCTGTCTTACTAATGGCAGGGTGAAGACTTCGGTCTCCACAAATAATTTGTATGCATATTTTTCTGTCTCTGTTTTACTAATAGTAGTGCAGGGTAAAAACTGCAGTTTGCACAAATAATTTTTATGTTTATATTCCTGTCTCTGTTTTGTTAGCAGCGGTGTAGGGTGAAGGCTGAGGTCTCGACAGATAATTTTTATGTTTATATTTCTGTCTTGGTTTTGTTAATAGCGGAGCAGGTTGAAAACTGAGGTCTCTCCAGAAAATTTGTATGTTTATATTTCTGTCTCTGTCTTATTAATAACGAAGCAGAGTGAAGGCTGAGGTCGCGTGCGTGGCTTATCATCCACGAAATCACCTATTTGAAATGTTTCGTATAAATGTAAGTATCTTCTGCATGTTCTATCAGAAATTGTACCTTCACCAAACACTTTCAATACATTTCTACACCCTTCTGGAGCATTTCTTCCTTGCTGGAACTCGTACAAAATACAGTGGCATAAATGAACTTTATCAGTAGCCATGGGTACAAGATTGCGTCTCACCTAATATTAACATGAATCATCTTCTTAGTTACTTTGCTAGATCAGTATATATACATTTAGTACAAAAGATTTATTGAAACACACTATACTTTTGCCGATTTCTCATCGGATGGCTTACACATGCAGTTTTTGATTTCTTTGGACTGCCTTCAATGCGACGACAGTTGTCGGGAGTTATGTACCCTAACCACAGTCTCATGTAGAATACATAAAAATCTGCGTCTCCGCCAAAATCAGCATTTCGTTACCTGCTTGATCGGGAGCGAGCCCGACTCATTCCTTAGATTAGAGGGCATATGTTTCGTCTGTTGGTGGTTAGACTTATCAAGGTACTGACATATACACATCTCTCGCCAAGAATGTCCATTTATATTCAAGAATATCGACATATGCCCTCCAATGTAAGGGATGGGCGGGGCTCGCTCCCGATCAAGCAACTAACAGAATGTTCATTTTGAAGGAGACGCAGGTTGTTGTGTGTTTCACATGATATTGTGGAACCCAGCGGTTGGAGTGCATATCTCTCGAGTACTGTTGTTTCATCGGATGCAGTCCAAAGAAATCAAAAACTGCATATATATTTATATCCATGAGGGTGCTTTCCTTGTTTTGTTAGCCGCCACCATAATGTCTGCAAGTGCCTCTCGAGACCAGTTTCTGATCTTATACCCTACATCAGTCGAGAACGAGTTGAACGCAAGTAAGTAACTGACCGAACAGGTAGAGGAGAGAACACCTTACTGTCAAGGTTAACCAGTATAGACCGCTGTTAGGGTACCGGGTATGAATAAAAACCTGCATGGTGGGCCCGCAGAGAAAAATATTTACAAGGAAAGGATTTCCACCCATACTTCATACGGGTGTTCTGCCGGTTGCTTTAGTTGCTACCATGACGCCAGTAAGAATCCCCCGAGACCGGTTTCTGGCCTTATAGTCTTCGTCAGTGCCACCATAACGCCAGTAAGAATCTCTCGAGATAAGGTTCTGGTTTTATAGTCTTTGTTAGTTGGACTGAAGCGGAATGTTGGCCACCGTCTGATAGGACAATCAGTGCCAAAGATCGTTTAAATCTAATTTTTCGGAAGGTGGTGGTAATCGCAATATATCTCGTGTTATCATACGATGGACGTTCGCAGTATAAACCGCATCATACAGTCACAGTGGAATGTTAGTCGTCCAAACATCCCAGTCTATAGTTCTAAACTTGTCACTATGCTAATATATTATCTGAGCGCCTACGTGCACAGTAGAAGGTTATAGGTGACAGAGACGATTCGTACATTATACTGGGATATCTTGCAATCAAGTCTAGGGGGATATCTAGTCCAAGGCCAGATTCCTATATTTGTCACATTGGCGAGATAAAAAATTATGTTTTTCTTCTGCAAATGGGCTCATTTTGAGACCGTTTTTTTTTTCATCCAACATATCTAAATAACCTGCATATTATAATCCATACATAAATTTAACATCATCAAGAAAATCACCAATCAATAATTCTTTTTCTTCCAAAATAACTTCATGCCAATGGAACTGTTTTACAATACTTAATTCCTTAGTTAAAATTTCAAAATTCGATCTATCGGAGATACCATAGATTCCAATAGTTTTAATAATTTCTGATATTGACACTTTCTGTGTGTTTTGGAAAGATATTTTTATTCGCACGTCTTCATATTCGATGCTTGTTGACCACGTTAAAATTTACCTACCGAATTTTTAACTGTTGCATAAGAAGGAGGTTCTTCTAAAATATTTACCATTTTAAATAAATACTCGATGACTGGGCAGCTGATAAAATATGACTCATACAAGAAATGGAATATTTTACAATACTGTTTTTTTTTGGTTAATATGGCTATCTATATATCTTTGGGGCGGCACTGTGTAATTCATATTATATATTTTTCTTATTAAAAAGAAATTTAACTCTGGAAAGTGTGGAAAATAATTATCCACGTGTTCGAGCGAGTTTTGGAGTTTTACATATTAAATTTGTTATATGTTAGAGATATATTAATAAAAATTTGAACCCCTCTGAACAAAAAAGAAAATTTTTGTTCATTGCTCAGATCTGAGTCGTAAAAAAGTTATTATCTGAAAACATTTGAAATTTTCTTTTCGGTTGCAAATTTATCTGTATAAAGTTCCCCACGCTCCCGCTTAAATATTCGAACGATCTAGAAAGGGCACCGGCCTTGGGGTCAAACAAGAACGGGAGGAAAGTCTCTAACGCATTAATCAAGCGGTGACATCGTCTAACTTTCAATATCCGCGTTCGAACACAAATCAGCCTTCATTTTCGTGGCCCAACCACGAATCTTTGTCATTATCGCTCGATTGCCCTTCATAACTTAGTGAAAGGGTTATGAAATTATTTTTATCAGTTATGCGACGACATATTTGTGATAATGATGTTTACAATACCTGATATGATTTTGGAGGGTGTTAAGTACAATTTGATTTTGATTTGTCTTTAATGTTACACCAATATACTACTATAATCAACAAGTAAGGTGACTTTTTGTTTAAAACTTTTCTTTTGTTAACTTTTTGTTTTTTTGCGCGCTTTACGTGTTGTACCAGCAATTTGTTTTTTAAATCTGAATGACTGTTTTGAATATCTGACAGAAGTTGCATATAATTTACGAGTTTTAAGTTGTGAGCATATAAGTTTTGAAAATGTATTTGCAATAAATGTCTAAAAAAGTCAATTTCTTACGTTGATGCAGTAAAAATATTAAGAAAGTCTTATGGTTAGGCTTTGCTAAGAAAAGTTTATAGTAGTGAAGAAGCTGAAAATGAGCCTCGTTCAGGAACATTTATATAGGAACATATATATATATATATATATATATATATATATATATATATATATATATATATATATATATATATATATATATATATATATATAATCGAAAAATTGTGAAATGGGCCCGTGGAGAAAAGTATTAAAAAGCTAAGGAGCCCAGTTCATAATTTTTTGATCATACCTGGTACTTACCCGAGGTTAGACGGGTCACGAACGATTTCGCACAGTCTGATTGCAACCTCCATTCGACATGGCCAATTTAAATGGTCATGGCTTTAGTCGTTCCTTCAACCGCTCTTCAGGTGTCCAGCTTTAGCCCAACTGATGACAGCCTAAGGCCAGAAACCGGTCTTGGGAGACGCTTGTTGGCGCTTTGGATGGCGGATGAAGGAATGGCAAAGCACGGGTGAACTTCCTTAGCTTTTTAATATGTATATATATATATATATATATATATATATATATATATATATATATATATATATATATATATATATGTGGTGTGGTCCATCCTGGAGCAAAAAATCTCGGCTACACGTTACATCACATTTGACCAGCTGAAAGTGGCTTTGACGCGCGCCTGGGGCGAAATTACAGTGGATCAGCAATGAATGAGACTTGGGTTTACCACTATAATTCTGAACTGCGACAACAAACCACAGAGTGGACTGAGCCCGGTTGTTTAGCTCCGAAGCAACCGAAGTAGTCAAAATCGACCAAAAAAGTTATGGCATCAATTTTTTGGGATGCAAAAGGTATTTTGATAATTAATTAGCTTCAAACCGGTAAAACGATAACATGACAGTAGTAATCGAACCTTTTGGATCAATTGTATGCAAAAATTCGTGCGAAAAGACATGGTTTAGGGATGAAAAAATAATTTTTCATTAAGACAATGCACCGCCTCACAGAGGTGTTCTTGCAATGGCCAAATTAAAGGAGTTAGACTACGAATTGTTGAAGCATCGCCATATTCATCAGATTTGGCCCCCTGTGACTTTCATCTGTTCCCAAGCCGCAGGAAAATCCTAGGTGGTAAGGGTTTTTCATCAAATGAAGAAGAAGAATCGTTTTCATCAAATGAAACATTTTTCAAATGAAGAAGTTATAGGAGCTGTAGATGAGTATTTTGAAGGACCTCCAGAAAATCACTTCAGAGGTGGAATAAATGAAACGAATTGTACGAACCATATATACAAGGTGTCCCAAAATAATGTTTCGTTTTGATATAGAGATATAAATAAAAGAAAGACGTTTATCCAAAAAACACACATTTTGGCATTTTTTTTTTAAATGTTATCCAATGTAAAGCTTTATGCTCACGGCATTCATCTAAACGAACAGCAAAATTCGTATGGTTCGGTTACGGCCCGGTACATAATCTCTGAAATCGTTTAACTGCACCAAAGAACTCGGTATTAACGCAAACTTAAGCCCACAAGAAAATGTCCGTAAGGGTCAAATCAGGACTAAGTGGGAGCCAATTTATGTCACCTCTCCTGAAAATCAATTTGTTTGGGAAAATGTCACGAACTCGTGCCAGAGACGTATTGGAAGTGTGTGATGTTGCTTCGTCCTGCTGAAACCATGTTCTTTGATATAACCAGCAAAGTTTTGCAGTTCAGATATCAAAAAATTATCCAACATTTCCACATAACGCCCTGAATTGGCGGTAACTGCGCATCCCCTGCCGTCTTTAAAAAAGTAAGAGCCGATAATTCCTCGAGCTGACATCGCAGCCCATGCAATGACTTTAGGCGAATATATGGGTTTTTGATGTTTGTGTTTCGGGTTCGTTGCACTCCAGTAACGACAGTTCTGCTTATTTATATAACCGTTGAAATGAAAATAAGCTTAATTCGAAAACAATATAGTGTTGAATGCTGCTAAACACTCAGTTACCTGATTAACAAATTAAAACCTCTGTCCGGCAATTTGGGCCGTTAACTCTTGCACCAGTTGAATGTCGATAGGTCCAATTTTAAGTCCGTCCGAAGAATGCGGTACAATGACGATCGAGGTACATTTAAAGCTGGCGCTCGCTTACGAACGGAAAGGTGGGGATTGTCAGAAATAGACTGATTTACCATTTCTACATTTTTGTCAATTCGTCAAGACCTTGATCGCCCAAGCTTACCGTAGTTGAACCGGTTTCTTCAAACTTCTTAACCCATTTCCTGCTTTTCCTGCAATCCACGATGACTGTAGAACTTTATCTGCACTACAGTCGCTGTATCATTGTTTCTGTAAAATTTTCTGCTCCCGAGAAACGCTCCATACAGAACAAATTCCCAAACGCGAGACTCCGCGCCCAGTTGTTGTGATGGTTTATGTCATGTTATGTTTGTGATGTCCTTATGTCATAACAGATAGGGCGCACTGATCACAGACTTTGACGAATAATACATATATATATATATATATATATATATATATATATATATATATATATATATATATACATATATATATATATATATATATATATATATATATATATATATATATATATATATATATATAGGGTGTCTCAAAACTCAAGGTCAAGCGGGTGCAGGGCGAAAGGCCAGATTATACCAGTTCTGGCAAAAATAAGAAAAAATCCATATCACTGTATTAAGTGATAATGGGTAAATTTTTTAAAATCCTGAAATTCGACAGCCTAGGCTATATCTTTGTACTGTGATCATAAATTTCTCAATTTTTCAGTGTTACTTTTTATAACGTGATCCTAAGTAACCATGCTATTAGTCACAGTCATAATTCAAACAATGAGCGTTGTTAATTTATCAAAAAAAGAGTTTCCTTGAGTCGTTCGGTCGGTTAAAGAATTATGTCAGCTAACTTTGACACTTCATCTTTTAAAAACAATGTATTATACTACCCTAGGCAAGTTATTTCAAAAGATGGCCCGTTTAGTCAAGAAAAGTGCCAATTGATGTACCATTTTGAAATCTATACTAAATGGGCCATCTTTTGAAATAACTTGCCCAGGGTAAAAGTTAGCTGACATAATTTTTTTAAACCACGTCTGATTGAAACTTTTTTCACTAAATTGTTAGGATCACCATATAAGAAATGGAACAATGGAAATGGAAAAATAGAAAACTCTGGAAAATTGGAATTCCAGATTTTGATGTTTCTAAATAATTCCGGGTGTCGATCCGTTGGTTCTGTGAACAGTTACAACGTTTCGCCAAAATATTATTTGGCATTTTCAAGTGTTGTCCGCTTCGACTGAAGAGTCCAACTGACTGACAACTGACAACTTCAACTTCAGTCGAAGCGGACAACACTTGAAAATGCCAAATGAGATTTTGACGAAACGTCGTGACTCTTCACAGAATCAATAGATCGACACCCGGAATGATTTAAAAATATTATCTACCATCCGTATATATATATATATATATATATATATATATATATATATATATATATATATATATATATATATATATATATATATATATATATATATATATATATATAAATATGTTGATAATGTTTTCATAATTGATCGATGTGGAAAATGTTCCTGAACGAGGCTCATCTTCAGCTTCTTCACTACTATAAACTTTTCTTGGCATAGCCTAGCCATAAGACTTTCTTAATATTTTTACTGCATCAACGTAAGAAATTGACTTGATATATATATTGTCTGATATATTTTTTCTAAAATATCGTGATATATTTAAATTTAATAGAAGCTTGTTAATTTTAAATTTGTGTGAGATATATCAAATATCAATTCAAATTTAAACTTTTTCTAAAAAGAACAACTTTTCGACAAGGAAAAACTTTTCGTTCTAACAATAACTGAAAAAGGTTTCGTGTATCTGAGGGGATTCTATTTCGTGGAAAAGGAATGGAAATTAAACTAAGAGATAATATCTAGGACTGCTGTGCCGCAGTATTCAGATCTAACAGTATAAACTGTCGGGTTTTTTAAATGGGGCATATAAGAAATTCTGTGTTGCAGTAGCGTCATATTCGCTATATGGTTAGGTAAGTTTTGGTATGCATTTCGTAATAAAAACAAATTGGTTTCGAATAAAACTTCTCTGGATGGAATTTTTTTGTTTAACATCAAATTATTTCACTGTCTCTGATTAATGGATGGTATTGCCTGTTGAATAATTTTTTTGGGGTGTACATCCGTTGATGGGTATCATTTAGGTACTGAAAATTACTTGGCTGTTTACGATATTTCAACCAGATTGCACTCGTTATTTGCAAGCGGAACGACCGCAGGTTCGAGAAAGATTAGTATCAGGTGAGTTTGGTGTTTTTTATATGCGATCGGAGATTGTATCGTTGTGTTTTTCTATTCCTTGTGTTATTTGCATCCCCGTCCATGTTGTTTTTTCGGTATTTCGGTATTTGCGTTTCTTGTTTTCAGTGTGTGTGTTGTGCTTCAGAAGGTATATTTGGAGAAAATTTTATTTCAACATCTAATGCGTTTTTTGTTGTGGTTTGCTCTTGTGCTGTAGTATTTTGTGTATGCTTTTTGTTAGTAATTGCTAAAATTTTTGTTGTCCTGTTTTGCGATAGTGTTGGAACAGGGCTGATGTAATTTGTTTATTGCGGAAAGAAAATCTATGTTCTTTAATTTGACGATTATAACGGGTGTTTCAAATTGAGCGGTTTTAAAAATTATTGAATAAAACACAGATGGCTTTTTGAATTTTCCTATGTCTATTCTCATTTTAGAAGTGTAACGTATGACATTTATACAAATGGAGTCGTACAAAATACAACAACGCGTTAAAATTGTTGAATTATTTTATGAAAGTTGGCGTTCAATAAAAAATATTTTCTGAAAATTACGTGATATTTACGGTTTGCAGAATCATCCATCTGAAAGCACTATCAATCAACTACTGATTCGGTGGAACACAAAAGAAGAGCAATATATATAATTAGCTCTGAAGGTTCAAATAACATAGGAACTAAAGCCACTGAATCAATCAGAACGTCGTGTATTTGTTAATTGGATCAAAGAACAAACATATGATTTTTCCCAAAAAAACATATTTTCAGATGAAGCACATTTTAAAATTGTGGCTATGTGCCTACAAAATTTTCGCATTTGGGGTGGGGAAAATCTACTATTGATTCATGAGAAACTTTTATATCCTAAAGAGTCACTGACACACTGTCTAATGTGCATTATGGTCAGGAGGTTTATCAGGGCCGCATACTGCAAATCGAAGTATGTTAAATTTACACACTTATAAGTGTTTTTTCTTGTAGTCGTTTTATATACACAAAAAGACATGTTAAATTCGTAACAGGTGTTACAATGTTTCTCATAATGTACTACACGTGTAGCTAGAAATAAATATTCCTAAAAATTTAAAATAAGAATACATTTTTATTTATATTTTTCAATATTTTTATTCATGAAAAAATTTTTCGTGTATTTGACAGAAAACATTTTTAAATAATTTTAAAACATAAACTACTTTTCCATATATATGTGAATTTTTATTTTATAGACGTATATCTTTTTTATTTTGACAAATTACCAATATCCCTAATTAATTTAATAACTGGTATAACTTTGTTACTGACAGCAGTTTGAAATACTTCATACTCAATATACTGGAGTGTATTAGAATACTTACTTGAATCTTTCCGGTGCCAAACGATTTCAGTGGCTATCAGTCCATAAGTAATTTTTGTAGTTCTTGAATTTTTGATCTCCATTTGCATTTCCTCATCAGAAACTATATAAGCACATGAAATTTTATTTTCATCAATATAAACAATTCTAACTACTAAACAAAAAAGTTTAGTAGTTAGAATTGCTTTTGAACTGTAACCTATCATAAAATAAAAATAAAAATTATAATTGTTGCTAAAAAATTATTACTTCTTTTAGTCTACTAAATTACCCCTTTCATAATAAATAATGAAATGTTCTTATTTTTAATATCTTTCTTACTCGTCAATCGCTCATTGAATGTTATAATTGTTGATATTCTGGAAATTTGACCATTTTCTTCTATAGCAAATAGTTTCTTTAATTCACTTATGATACGATAAACTTTGTCAAGAATTAACTGTAACCAATTTTCTCCAGATTTAAAAATTCAAAAAGTACCTATTCATAAGTATTTATGCTGATTTAAACACGTGTTATTTTAAATTTCTCAGTTTTGAAGACACACTTAAAAGTATGTATTAGTGATAAGCGTGTTATTCTCTTGCTGCGCTACCAAATGTGTTTTATTTAACATATTTTATGACATAGTATTTTTTAACATAGTAAAAAAATCAATTGTTTATTGGAACCTTTGATGTGAAATACTAAACTTGAAGAGATTTACCACTAAACACCAAATCACTTTTTTTAAACTTCTCTGCGCAAGTTTCGCTAACCATCTTAGCATCATCAGGAGGTGATTTAATCTAATTCTAAAATTAGATTAAATAAATAATTATTAGATATAGAATAATAATTAGATAAATAATTAAAAAAACTCTAACTAACGAAGCGTGTAAAAATCATGAACCGTGAAGTTTTACACTTTTAACACATTTTTAATTAGTCTTAAATTACTAATATCTCGACTGTGGTCATGTTCGATTGCATGTTGGGCAACACAAGAGTTTTCATTTCTCCCTTATCTAATGTGGGCAATATGTTCTTTATATCTTGTCAATATGGATTTTTTTGTTTGCCTAATATACCTTCGATCACAGTGGATGGATGCATATGAAAGCATTCGAATAGAAAAATGTAAGAAAATCATGAACCGAGATAAAGGACCTATTCCTATCTTTCAAATCCAGGTCTATAAGAACAATCAACAATGGATTTCTGAACTAAAGAATGGTCATTGGTAATAAAGAGTCACGGTTATTCCAAATATCATCTTAAACTTCAACGTAAGTGTGAATGTCTGGGTGGTCATTTGGCAGATATTGTCGTGTTTAAACATCATTTTCAACATGACAATTTCAACGTTTCTTGAAATCAACCAAATTCTGTATTTCAAAAAATGTAAAAAAGGCTCAATTTGAAAGAACCTTGGACTTCTCGTAGTTTCTGCAAGTTATTTTGTATATGTACTAATTCTTTTGGGGCATTTTGCCTTTGGGTTTTCCAACATACTCCTGATCGTATTTACGGCTTTGTAAGTGGTGGAAATGATGTTTCGTCGGAGAATTTTTTCTGCCGTGTCTGTTACCCTTTTTATGTATGGTAGCGTGGATTTTCTTGTGTTTTTTCTTGGATTCGACTTTGTGGCTGTAAGGCTTTGTTTTCGGTTTATTCCGGTGCGGTTGTTTTTGTAATTGCTTTATTGTAAGGCTCTGAATATTGTTTCTATATTTCGTTTTTTGGTCTCGTTGATAGTTAGTTTGAAAGATCTTGATATTAACGTATTTGTGTCAGCTGTTATTGTTTATGGATGATGGGTGACTCTGTATATAGAGAATCGTTGTTATGTGAAAATGAAATCTGAACGCGCACAAACAACTTCTCCTGACAATTCATTACCACAGAGAACAATTTAAAAAGTACTAACACTATATGCACTTGCAATTATATTTCGTTGTATTGCTTAGAAAGATTTGAAATGACCTACGAACGCAAGACAACAAACTGGAACTCTTTCCTTGTAACTTGTCTGATGAAAAATTAAAATGTATTGCTTTTATCAGGTCGAGATATAGAGATGACTTTTTCCATAAATAGTTACTGTGATAAATTTTCGTGGAATCAGATTCAAGTTTCCAAGAAGGGCCGTGAAAAATATATAAGATATCCAGTAAGTCGTATATTTTCAACATTAGGAATCGTCTTCAAGAACTTAGACAAAATTGACAATATCATATCAATTTTCCTTTAAATTAAAAAAAAAAGATCCTGAAAGGAAAATTTGAGTTTATTTTCTGTATCTCAGGATATTTCCTTTCGTACGTAATAAATTGTAAATATTAAATTGAAGTTGGAGATTGATTTGGTTCAGTGCTCATTTCAAAATTATTGGATTTTTTATCACTTATGTTACACCGCATCATAGATTGAATCAGTTAAAAATAACTATTAATGATCTCCCGATGATGCTGACTTGTTTAGCGAAACGTGGGTCGAGTTATTTCAATGCGTTTTGATGTATGCGGAAAATTCATTATACATTTTACTGATTAAAGATTTTACTGATTATTTCCCCAGCAAGAGGTTTAGTTCTTCTTGTATTTAGTCCTAGTTCCACATTAAATACAATGTATTTATAAGGGATTCATAATGAATTGTATTTTTAATATCTTTATCTTTAGTCTCTACTATAGTGGACGCTAAATAGGGACTCGTGCTTTTATGTTAAGTGGGTTTTTAAACGTCACCCAAACATTCTCTATTATATGTTCAGATAATTTTTCTTATATTTCCTTTATGTTCTAGTAGCTTTCTTCGCACTATATTACTTCTATTTTTCACGCTCTTCTATTTGGTTATACTACTATGATCAAAAAGTATGGTAAAATATATTTTAAAAATTCAAGCGCCTTATGTATCGATAGATCCATTTATTTTTTCAGTTTTTCATTAAAAATGTTAAGAAAGTTTTACGGCGATGAAGATATGTCAAAAAAATGATTGCAAGCTTTACAAGGGCTTTAGTGATGATAGTAAAATGTTACCAAAGTGAAGGATTTTTTACTGATTAATCGCCAGTAAATGTCGCAGTACAACATTCAGATTTGTGACAAAATCCAACTAGTAAACTAATTTTATATAAAACAAAAATATTCCATTTGGAAAATTCACTTCAATTACGAAATATTATATTTTGTTGTGCATCGTCTTACTGAATCTAGCTCATTCATATAACTAACAATAATGCTACTGCATCGGATAACTTTATCTCTGTACGCCCCATTTGAAAACAACAAAGTTTATATCTCAGAAAAGAAATATTCTTACAGATAATAGGATCTCCTATTATTTTCAATTCTATTAATTTCACTTCGTTTTCAAAGAAATAAAATCCCCTTAGCTACACAGAACCTTTTTCAGTTATTGTAACAGCGTAAAGTTTCTCTCAAAGCGAAAATTTAATTTTTTAAAGGAAACAAAAGTTATGACTATATATATATATATATATATATATATATATATATATATATATATATATATATATATATATATATATATATATATATATTATTTATTTCGCGGATGGAAGAATACATTAAACTATTAGTCCGGCAGTACATACGATCTTTTGTGGAACGTTTCACCCATCAGAAGTCTCAAAGTTCAAATCATTCTAGAAAATCCGGATGTATATAGCATATCGTGCGGGACATGTAACATGGCATACGTCGGACAAACCAATAGAAGAATATCAGCCCGGTTGATGCCGGACTATGAAAACAGAGGCCCGATTGCAAGAACTGTTAATCGAACTTGAACTTGAACATACATTGGGATATTATTGGGCTCTGTAAAACACGAAGGAAGGGTGAAGAGTTAATCAAACTGGAACCAACTGGACACGTACTCTACACTCGAGGTACGGAAAATGGCCGATGTGGCGGAATAGGATTCCTCATCAATCGAAAGCTGAAGGACAGTGTGGTAAAATTTGAAAGTACATCCGACCGATTAGCCCAATGCGTCATTCAGCTGAATAAAAAGTTTAGGCTTCAAATCGTCCAAGCTTATGCACCAACTATAAGCCATAAAGATGAGGAAATTGAGGAATTTTATGATGATGTGGCCCAGCTTTTATACAAGGAGAAATGTAGGTACAAAATCCTGATGGGTGATTTTCATGCCAGAATTGGAACAACAAGAACAGACGAAAATGCAACTGGTCCATATGGAACTGGTGAGCGAGACAATAGAGGTGACAGATTAGTTGATTTTGCTGAAGGACAAGAACTATATATTATGAATTCATTCTATAAGAAAAATATCAGCAGAAAATGGACATGGAAAAGTCCATCTGGGCTCACAAGCGAAATTGACTACATCATGACCAAATGGACATGGACATGGAAAAGTCCATCTGGGCTCACAAGCGAAATTGACTACATCATGACCAACGATAAAACAATATTTACCAATTGTACTGTCCTTAACAATTTTAATGTTGGAAGTGACCACCGAATTGTACGAGCAAGGGTTCGGATTGACTGTCGAAAAGAGCGCGAAAAAATGGTAAGATCAAAGAAGGGCAGGGTGGATTCTGGAAAACTGCTGGAGAGAGGAAGCGATTTTGAGATTGCTTTGTCAAACGGGTTTGCTGAGTTACAAGATCCAGAGGAGGTGGAAATATCAGTTCAATATGAAGAAATCGCCAACAATGTACTTCAAACGGCTGCTTCAATAGCACCAGAGGAAAAATGTCTCAAACAAACAAAAATCTCCAGAGAGACCATTGATTTAATGAAGAAACGGCGAGCAATGAGAAATGCAGGTAGTCCTTTTGGCAGGGTCGAGTACACTGAGCTCTGCAAAACTATAAGAAAACGTATCAGAGAGGACACGCGCCGATTCAATATGTAGCTAGTGCAAAAAACCCTGGAAGAAAACAAAGGAATTAACAAAGCTAAACAGAAGCTGAGAAACAAAAGAACGCAAATATATGCTTTAAAGCGTGAGGATGGCACAGTGTGCAGGACGCGTACCCAAATGTTAGAGATTGTCAGAAGGTTTTATTCCCAGTTATATGAAGATCAGAGCCAGTCAAGGATAGCAATACCCACGGAAGAACAATATATAATACCAGATATCCTAGTGGAGGAAGTAACAAATGCTATAGAATTAATGAAGAACGGCAAGGCTCCAGGAAAGGATAGTGTAACTGTCGAAATGCTAAAAGCTGGTGGTCGGACGTTACATAAAACACTGGCAAAATTATACTCAAAATGCCTCAAAGAACAAAAAGTACCTGACTTATGGAAAAATACAGAAGTGATCCTTTTACATAAAAAAGGAGCACAGGGAGATTTAAAGAACTACCGTCCAATAAGCCTCCTATCAGTGATGTACAAAGTTTTCACTAAGATAATTTCTAAAAGAATATTAAAAAAACTGAATGACGCACAACCAAGGGAACAAGCAGGATTCAGAAGTGGATTCAGTACAATGGATCACATCCAGGTTGTACAGCAGGTCATAGAAAGGCACAACGAATACACCATGCCACTGTGCTTGGCTTTTATCGACTACGAAAAAACATTTGATTCTATCTCAAAGCATGCGATAATGGATGCACTGCTTAGCCAAGGTGTAGAGAGAGCCTATGTAAACCTATTAGAATCGATATATGATGGAGCTACAGCCACAATTCACCTTGATGATCTTGAAGTGGGAATTAATATAGAACGAGGTGTACGGCAGGGTGACGCAATATCGCCTATTCTTTTCTCGGCTGGCCTTGAAGAAGTATTCCGTAAACTGGATTGGGAACAGGATGGGGTAAAGATCAATGGTGCAAACTTAAACCATCTTAGATTTGCAGATGATATTATTCTCATTTCACAAGACCCAGAGGAGCTGCAAAGACGCATACAAGAACTGCAAAGGGCTGGCGAACCATTTGGCTTGAAAATAAACCTGAAAAAGAGTCAGGTTATGTTCAATAACTTCGCTCAGGACAGAAGAATTTCAGTTTTAGGAAGGGATTTAGAGATTGTGGACAGCTTTGTATATCTTGGGCAGAGGATTTCCATGGAGGGGAATACCGCCCGGGAGGTGGAACGGCGTGTTAAATGTGGCTGGCAGGCATTTGGTAGGCTCAACATAGTGTTTAAGAGCAGACTCCCACTTTGCCTGAAAAGAAAAGTATTCGATCAGTGCGTTCTACCCGTTATGACATACGGAAGTGAAACCTGGATACTCACATCGCACTCAATTCAAAAACTTCGGGTGGCACAGAGGGGAATAGAAAGATGTATGCTTGGCATTACAAGACGAGACAGAAAGTCCTGCGCATGGATCAGGGAACAAACAAAAGTCTGTGACATCATTGGAAGAGTAAAACAGTTGAAATGGAGATGGGCAGGCCATATAGCGAGGCGATGGGACGACAGATGGACCAAGGCAATCCTGGAGTGGATACCGCTTGATCGCAAACGTCCGCGAAGAAGACCGAAAGCACGATGGACTGATGACATCGTTAAGTATATTGGACCCGAGTGGCAGAGGAAAGCCCAGGACCGTGAAGGTTGGAAGCATGCTGAAGAGGCCTTCATCCTGCAGTGGATCGATACGGGCTGATGATGATGATATTTATTTATTTCGCGGAAGGAAGAATACATTAAACTATTAGTCCGGCAGTACATACGATCTTTTGTGGAACGTTTCACCCATCAGAAGTCTCAAAGTTCAAATCATTCTAGAAAATCCGGATGTATATAGCATATCGTGCGGGACATGTAACATGGCATACGTCGGACAAACCAATAGAAGAATATCAGCCCGGTTCAAAGAACACAAATTGGTGATTAGAAATAAACTAACTATATCGGCCTTGTTCCAACATCATCTATAAACAGGACACAAAATCAATCTCGACAGTTGTCGACATATTGCAAATATCTGAAATTAAAAAACAAGAACCATCCGAGAAACAATAGAAACAGAAAAAATCGAACGCCTCAACAGAAGAGATGATGCCTTGAATCTGCCAGACACGTGGTAACCAGTAATCAACTGACAGACCGAAGTTCACCGACCGCAGTCGGAAGAGTAACAGGCTTCCACTGTGACCCCCAAACAACGATTGAGGGGGCGGGACCAATAGCAGAACCAATAAGAAGTACGCAGCACTACAATCTGCGACCCAGAAGAATATAAATATTACCAGACGGTTTCCACAGCTTTCAGTCTTCAGACAAGCATTGTCAATACCAAGTGTGACCAAGTGTGAACAAATGGGACACAAACGATCGGATGTACTCCCGGACTAATATATATATATATATATATATATATATATATATATATATATATATATATATATATATATCCTTCAACCAGATGACATATCATATATATATATATATATATATATATATATATATATATATATATATATATATATATATATATATATATATATATATATATATATCACAAGACCCAGAGGAGCTGCAAAGACCCATACAAGAACTGCAAAAGGCTGGCGAACCATTTGGCTTGAAAATAAACCTGAAAAAGAGTCAGGTTATGTTCAATAACTTCGCTCAGGACAGAAGAATTTCAGTTCTAGGAAGGGATTTAGAGATTGTGGACAGCTTTATATATCTTGGGCAGAGGATTTCCATGGAGGGGAATACCGACCGGGAGGTGGAACGGCGTGTTAAATGTGGCTGGCAGGCATTTGGTAGGCTCAACATAGTGTTTAAGAGCAGACTCCCACTTTGCCTGAATAGAAAAGTATTCGATCAGTGCGTTCTACCCGTTATGACATACGGAAGTGAAACCTGGACACTCACATCGCAATCAATTCAAAAACTTCGGGTGGCACAGAGGGTAATGGAAAGATGTATGCTTGGCATTACAAGACGAGACAGAAAGTCCTGCGCATGGATTAGGGAACAAACAAAAGTCTGTGACATCATTGGAAGAATAAAACAGTTGAAATGGAGATGGGCAGGCCATATAGCGAGGCGATGGGACGACAGATGGACCAAGGCAATCCTGGAGTGGATACCGCTTGATCGCAAACGTCCGCGAAGAAGACCGAAAGCACGATGGATTGATGACATCGTTAAGTATATTGGACCCGAGTGGCAGAGGAAAGCCCAGGACCGTGAAGGTTGGAAGCATGCTGAAGAGGCCTTCATCCTGCAGTGGATCGATGCGGGCTGATGATGATGATGAGGATGATGATGATATATATATATATATATATATATATATATATATATATATATATATATATATATATATATATGATCTTCAACTAGATGACATATCATAGGGATATCTATCCCTTCAACTGGATGACATATGTTTCGTCTCTCGAGGTTCAGACTCTTCAGGGGGCCGACATATACCATACTATTAAGAATAGGGAGACCCTATCCACAGCCAACAACCCATGTTTTTCGCCGATCTCCCGTCGGATGGCGTATATATGTAGTGTTAGATTTTCTTGGACTGCGTCCAATGAGACAGCAGTAGTTGAGTGTCATCAGACACCCAACCGTTGGGTTCTACAATCTCATGTGGAAGGATTCCTTCCCGGTCAAACAACCAACAAAAGTGTTCATTTAGGCGGAGACGCAGGTTGTTGTGTGTTCCACATGAGATTGTGGAACCCAACGGTTGGGTGTGTGATGATAGGGATAGGGTCTCCCTATTCTTGATGGTATGGTATATGTCGGCGATAATATATATATATATATATATATATATATATATATATATATATATATATATATATATATATATATATATATTATTGTTATTATTATTTTATTATGTCGCCAGTCGGAAGCTGATGACCGTGGTTCGGAACCCACGTTAAGCTGTAGGTCCAGTCGCTAAATGACCTAGTTGCTGATGTGCCTCTAACCCAAACACTTTACTTTTTTTTATTTTATTATGTTTATTTTAGAAATGTTCTGAATATGGTTCGTTATTGAACCGAAACGTCAATAAACAATAAAAAATTTAAACATATTAACTGATCGATAGTTCCAACAAATAAAAAAATAATATTCAAAGGTCTAGAAAATATATGTAATAAAATATATACAATACTGATGGCTGAAGTTAGAGGAAAGGTTTCAGTAGAAGAATTGAGTGCATAATTTAAAATTTATTATATTTATACAGGGTGTCTGACAAAACCGTAGCGGGGTATAGTTTTGTTTTCTCTTATCGAACATCTTATATGTTTCTCCATTTTTGCATTCTGCTATTGATTCTAAACATATTTCGTGAAACAAGTCCTATACCTAAACTTAATGGTTTTATCGATATCCGCCATTTAAAAAAAAAAAATCGGAGTTGCAGATTTTATTTTGCACTGTCATATATCGTTTAGTTTTTGATGTAGGATTATCATTTTTGATAGGAATATTAATGAAACTATGACTTAATGCAAACAAAATTTGTTTACGTTATACAGGGTGTTCAGGACAACTGAGATGAATGGAAAAAAATCAAAACATCATATCTGAGTTTTTTAAATGGAATGTCTTTTTTCATTTTACAATATTCCTAAGATAAAATACTTCTGTTCTTAAACATATTCTATATGTACAGATAGGTAATCTGTAATAATTTTCGAGATTTTTGCATTTTTGTTTTTAATATTTCGTTTTTAATGAAATTCACCTTAGGCTTTAATTATTATTAAACTAATGTATAAATTTATGAAGTCATAATATATTAAGAATTTAGGTCATCAAATGCTTTAATATCTGATTAGAAAGCAATTATTCTAGAGTAATAAAACTTATTTTTGTAGTTTTGTAGTTAATAAAACTTTATAAATATTTAGTTTTTAATAAGACAGTTTAAGTACAAACATTTATAAAAAAGAAGTCACTACAATCATTTAATTAAATGTTCAATATGTCTACCATTTTGTGCAATACAAACTCTAAGTTTATGTTTAAAATAACTATTGACTGTAATGAGCATTATTTCATTAATATTCATAAACATATTTCTTATTCTAATTTGCATGTCCTCTATTGTGTGCAAATATTGTTTTACCTGTCTTTTAAAAAATGGAGGAGCGCCGTCCAGCTGTAACGACATTCATCTCCCTACAGTTAAAATCAATTCTTTAATCCACTCTTAAAAAATTATTTTGCAAAAAAATTAAAAAACCATTTACATTATTTTAAAGAAAATATGGCCTCAGGAGGCGATCTCTGATAATGCGAGACCAAACATTAAAAAAACTATTTATGTTGATAATCTAAAGGGATAATGCATCTTGAATTTTCACTGCTGTAATAGTTGTGGAAGATATTTCGGTTGACGTATCCATTTTTGTGGAAAGTTGTCTCATCCGTGAATAAAATATATTTGAAAAAATTCGGTTCTTCTCTATTTTTTTCTATTGCTCAGTTACAAAATTTAAAGTTTCGACTGAAATCATTTTGATTTAGTTCTTGAACCAATTGTATATGATACGGATGAAATTAATATTTGTTAGTTATTCTGTCCATTGTGGATTTTTTAACGCTTACCTCGTTTTCTATCTGCCTGCATGAAATATGTCGATTTTAGATTTACGACGTGAAGAACTAAATATTCGTTTCCTTCACTCATAGTTCTTTTTTGCCTTTCCAAGTTTTTTTCGTAATTGACACATCCATTTCTTTCAAATCGCTCTTTCAGTCGTATAAACGCTAATGCATTAGGATGGCGTTCGGCATCAGGGAATCTTTGCGCATAAATTCTATTTGCTAAAAAAGAGTTTTGATTACTTGTGCCCAAAACGTAGATCATGTTTATCGATTTCTCTTTAGAAAAAAATCATTTTCGTTCCACTTTCTGTTCTAATGAACACCGTACTACACAATTTGACAGTTCACAAAGTTCAAATATTTGACCGTTTGGTTCATTTGTTTCTACACCATGATTGTCTAGGGCGTCTAGGCCTTCTGCGTGCTTTAAGTTCTAATTGGACATTCACATTTTTTTTCGATAGCCAAAATAATAGATTAAAAATATTTTTTCTTATTTAATGATGAAAGAAGTATATTCTTTTTTTCTCTATCAGATAAAAACTGTTTAAAAGCTATACTAGAACGATATTTGCCATTTGAATTGAATTTTATGACGTTATTACTAAAACGTCTGATGTGATTTGCATTAAAAACGAGATATTAAACAGAAAAATGTAAAAATCTCGGATATTATAACAGATAGGTATAGGACATGTTTAAGAGGAATAGAAGTATTTTATCTTAGGAATATTGTAAAATGAAAAAATATTAGATATTCCATTTAAAAAACTGAGATATTATATGTTTATTTTTTTTTAATTTATGTCAGATATCCTGGGTACCCTGTATAACGTAGCCACATTTTGTTTGCATTCAAAGTTAAGTCATAGTTTCCTTAACCAAAATGATAATTTTCCTACCAAAAACGATAATCCTACATCAAAATGATATATGACACTGCAAAATATAGTCTGCAACTCCGATATTTTTTACAAACAGGCGGATATAGGTAAAACCATTGGGTTTAGGTATAGGATATGTTTCACGAAATATGTTTAGAATTAATAGCAGAATGCAAAATATGAATGAACATATATAGTGTATTTGGTATGAAAAAACAAAATTACACCCCGCCACGGTTTTGTGAGGCACTCTGTATAAATAAAATTAATTTTAAATTATGGAACCCAATGTCAGCATCCAAAGCAAGTATTTGTTCAGCAATTTCAACATGACGCTGTTTTAAAAAAATCAGTGTTTTCTGGACAAGACGAGAAAACATGCGAGATAAGTCGAAATTGTTCTTCAAAATTGATTTAAATAATCCTATTGATATTCCAGTAATATCTGCAATGAGATACTTAATTAGCCATCACTCAGTATAAGATCTTTGATTTTGCCCATGCTTTTTTTATTGGTTGACGTAGAAGGTCGTTATGAACGACGTTCATCTCCAACTGCTTCTCTACCATCACTAAAGCCCTTTTACCAGTTGTAAAAATTTTTGTTTGACATGGTTTCATCGGTCTAATATTTTTTTTGGAATTTCTAATGCATCAGCATAAGAAATTTTATATTTTAAACAATTATCGAGTAAGATAAGTTCACTTCAGATAAACGCTAAAATTCCAGTGTTGCCAGGAATATAAAAATGTAATTAAAATATAAACAGACACTAAAATCTTCACTTGAATTGTGTGTGCTGAGCACATGTTCTCATTGAAGCTTAATTATGACGGAAACATCAAAAGGTCCTTCGTACCTTAGTAGCTAAATGATGAATGAACGTTTCATGGAAATAGTACATTTTATAGAAAGCTATTTTTAGTTTTCGTAATTTTAACTTTTCCTGTAAGATAAGAGTTTGCCATCTTACAAAACTGAAAATAGATTCGAATATTTGAGGCAATTCTTTTTAGCTCGAACGAACTGAGATTAAAACTGGGAGATATTATCTATGTGGTTTATTTTCCCGCAGTGTTTTGTTTTACAGGTATATACTGTTTTGTGCACTTAAATGGAGCATGTAGCAATAATTTTATGTGTTGCAGTAGCTTTCTAGTTTGCGAAATGGTTAAGTTAGTTTGGCATAACAGTGCATTGCGAGATAAAAACGGATCGTTTTGAATACAACTTTTCTAAATGGACTATTTTTGTTTTCTGGAAACTTAATATTACTATCTATATTAGATATTGCAAATTTTATGCTTAACATTATAACTTTTTTGCCAGTATGAGCATCTGTATTAGAAATGGGTAAATGAAAATGAAATGAGGTAAATGAAAATGAAATTAAGATAATCATTTGATAAGAAGTGAAATGCTTTTATATTGCCAAAGTATTTTTTTATAAATACTAAAAAAGCACTGTATATAAATTACAGTTTTGCAAAAATATACGGTAACATTATTATAGGAACCTAAGAAGTTAGGAAGTTGAAGAAGTTATAGAAGCAGAATTTGAGGCTTTTGCTTTTTTTGCATTCCAATTGAAAAATAATATTGCGATAGCTCTGGACATGATTTGGGCGACCTTGGGTGATAATGCTGTTTCGTAAAGTTCTTGTAAGAAGTGGTTCTAGCAATTTCGAACTGAAAATGCTGACTTAAATGATGCAGAACGAGAATGAAGAATTGGAAGTGCTGCTGGAAAAAAACCCTTGTCGTACCTTGCTAGAGCTCGAACAATAACTAAGAAAAATACCGCAAGCTATTTCTAACCGTTTATACAAATTATAGAAAATTCAAAAGGAGAGTCTTTGGTTTCTCAATGAACTCACATCTGAGAATAAGATTAGACGCTTTGATGTTGTGCAGATTATTTGTGACTCTGCAAATTCAATAAAAATAACTTTCTGTATGAGTTTGTGACCTATAATCAAAACTATTTCCTCTACGATAATCCAAGAAGGCGAAAACAAGGTGTTGGGTATTATGAGTTGTTCCTGGTTGCTACAGACTGTTACCAGCAGCAACTATTTCGTGTTAATGATGCTTTGGAAGAAAAAGGCTTTATATTGGGAAAGAAAGAAGGAAACAAAATTTACTTCAGGACAACGCACGGTTATATGCTTTAAAAACGACTCTGGAAGCGATAACCGAATTGAACTGGGATATTTTATCACCCCTGGCCTAGTTTCCAGACTTCTTCGAGTTTTCATCGTTTTATACTCCCGCAATATTATATAGTTTATAGCTGCTTCACAGGAAGACCTTGAAGATCTTGAAGACTTTACAGGAAGACTTCCTTGACCAGGAAACAAGTCTTAATGGCTTCTTCACATCAAAACCACCAATTGAGTTTCGGTCGACAGTTGCCTGACAGGTGGCGAAAGTGTATAAAAAGAAGGATATAACTTCGGAGATTAAATTTGTATTCCTTTTTTCATAAACAATTTTCAAAGGTGGTCAAAAGAGACTGGGAATTAAGTTTGGCACATTTTTAAACAGCATACATATTGGGTTTAATTTGCGTGGGCGTATTAGCTTTCAAATGAAAGGATTTAGTAAGAGCTCGATATTCTATTTTTTCATCTTTACAGAAACACTAACATCGACTCACATAAATGATTGTTAAACAGCAACTGAGCATCTAATTTGGCTGACATTTTCAAGGTGATCAATGCATGAGCAATTATATTATCAGAATATTTTTGATAAATGGCGAATAGTATTAATAATGGCAAATAAAACACTATTATTTGCTTAAATTCAATGTATTTTAAATTGGGTCTGGATTAGACTTTACAATAGAGATTTACTGACATCCAGACAGGTAATATTTATATTACATATAGGATATATATGCATTATATGTAACATAATAAAATAGAATATGAGTAATAACGAACTAATAAAATACCATTAATGATTAACCTACATTTCTTCATAATAAAATAGAATATGAGTGATAATGAACTAACAATATCTATATCTTAATGACTACTTAACCTAAATAAATGTAATAATATCAAATAATATTTTACAGACACATTTACATTACAAAATTTACAAATTAACAAAATTTTATTATTTTCAATAGTTACGTTTCGAGCTCTATTATCGTCATTCAATTCCTCTATTTCTGATAAATCGCTATCCTCAATCAGGATCGTTTTCGCCAAAATTAATAATGATTCCTTCCGCAACCGCATCTTCTTTCAAAATATACTATTGTTCCAACCATTTTGCTCGCTCACACCGCTCACTTCACATGTGTTCTGACTGAAACATCACATTTAATACCTATCAATATTCCCTCGTATCCCTGCTTCATTTGTCGCACATATTTTATATCTATGTAATGTCCACTGTTTCTTGTCTGAAAAATGGAAATTACTTGCATTTACTATTTTACTACTATAAGAAATGTAGAAGACATTTGCCATAAAAACTCCTTTTACTGCAGTTCGTCGAATCACCGTTAAAGTTTCCGTCAAGCGCAATGAAACAGCATTAAAGATATCGAGTAAGTTATATTCGTAGAACATCAGGAAAACTCTTCGGGAACTTTCAGAAATGTGACAATTTTATATCTTTGACAGATGTATCAAATAACAATTTAAACTTTAATTTCTTTTTAAAAAGTAATAATTTTCCATACGAGGGGAAACTTTGTGTTCGTACAATAACTAAAAGTTGTTTTGAATACCTGAGAGGATACTATTTCTATTTAACTGAAGATATATTATCCATAAGAATATTTCAGTAGTTGAGTTCTTTTGTGCAATGTTTGTTCTTTTTCAAAGTGTGAGAGGGTTGTTTGAAAAGTTCTCGGCCCGGCACATACAATGTGTCCAGGATAAGGACTCATCACCCCCTAAATTTTTAATTTCTGGACCGATTTTGATAAACCTTCTTTTGTTGGGTAGATCTCGGAAAACGGTATTAAGAAAGTGTATCACATGTTTTTTTTTGCTAATATCATGGGCTATTGCGTCAAATTTTATGGCTCCCATGTTCGAAAAGTACTATTAGGAATTCTTTTAGAGAAAAACTAACAACGGATTCTTAACCAGCACCGCCTTAAATTAAACTGTACCGATTTTTATGGTTCTAAATTACTGGGTGTCCCAGATATTTGTGATATTCAGTGTGTCCAGGATAGAGACTCACCACCCCCTTAAAAATTTAATTTCTGGACTGATTTTGATAAACTTTCTTTTGTTGGATAGATTTCGGAAAACGGTATTAAGAAAGTGTATCACATGTTTTTTTGCTATTATCATGGCCAACTGCGTCAACTTTTATGGCTCCTATTTTCGAAAAGTACTATTAGGAATTCTTTTAGAGAAAAACTAACAACGGATTCTTAACCAGCACCACCTTAACCTAAACAGCACCGATTTTTGTGGTTCTAAATTACTGGGTGTCCCAGATATTTCTGATATTCAGTGTGTCCATGATAGGGACTGACAACCCCTAAAAATTTTAATTTCTGGACTGATTTTGATAAACTTTCTTTTGTTGGATAGATCTCGGAAAACGGTATTAAGAAAGTGTATCACATGTTTTTTTTTGCTAATATCATGGCCAGCTGCATCAACTTTTTTGGCTCCCATTTTCGAAAAGTACTATTAGGAATTTTTTTAGAGAAAAACTAAGAACGGATTCTTGACGAACACCACCTTAAACTAAACTGTACCGACTTTTATTTTTCTAAATTACTGGGAGTCATAAATATTTGTGATATTTATATTATAATTTTTCTAATAATTACACGTACTTTCTGTTATTAAAACTGTGTATGCCATGGAAATCAAAAATTATAAACTAATTAGCAAATGTCACTTTGACTGATTGATTTGCGTTATAGCGATTTCAAACGGCAATAATAATTTATTCTTTAGAAGAAACAGTAGAAATTATAAGATTAGTTGGTGATGGCACACGAGCTTTTCGTGAATCAGCAAAATAATCTAATAGAAGACACACAACGGAACATCAATCATATTACAGTTTCTTGCATAAACCAATATTTACTCATTCATTCATTACAAAACGGAACTGTTAATAAACTGCTAATGCATGTCTTTGATTCAGAAACATCCATCATTTTTTCAAAATTTGTTTTTGAAAATTTTGCAACAAAACGCAGAAACTTCCTATTCTTCGGTCGTGGAATCACAGTTCCCGATAAGCGCAGTGAAACAACATACATGGTATTGAGTAACTTAAGGTATCAGGAAAAGTTTATTCAAAAGACACATAAAAGTGTAAAATTTTTATCTTTGGAAGATATATCAAATAACAATTTAAACTTTGTAGCGTTTTAGTTTGTTCGAGAAAGTTTAACTTTTCCTCTAAGGAAAAGCTTCGCATTAACTGAAAAAGGCTTCGTTTATTGGAAGTGAATCAATTTTATATCGCACGAATTGAGATATATTATTTATTCGAGTTGATATGTAGGAATATTGTGTTTTAAAGGAATAAACTGTCAGTTATTTAGTGGAATTCATGACGATAAATTATCTGTTGCTGTAGAGCTCTAATTAGCAAAACGATTAAATTAGTTTTGGTATAATATTTTACTACGTGATAGATGTGCATTGTCCTCGTGATGAATATTTCCAGATGGAATATATTTCCTTTCATAGAATACTGTTTAAATATATCATGTAGATCATTGAGCCTTCCCCTTTTTGCATGAAATGTTTTAATATGCTAATGAGTATAAATTTTATTTTATAGAAGAAATATTTAACAAAACTAACGATTTGCGTTTTTTCTTTGTTTATAAATTTTGGAATATACTTCAATCCTCAGAGGTTCTTCACAATTCATTCTTCAATTTTTAGAATTCGATTTAAACTTTTTCCTTGTACAAATAAACAGTACTTCTTAGGTATTAAAGGGATTCTACTGCGAAATAGTCAGTCGAAAATTTTTAGCAAAAACGTTATTGTAAAAAAGCTTATTTTAAAAACGACTTTATTTTAAAAAAGCTTCAAAGAGAGGCTGGCCTTTGAAGATTGGAAACGATCAAGCCATCTAAGGTCACTCAGCTTGTTAGACTAAAAATGTCTTTGATTCAAAAAGTTCAAGACTAGTTAACCGAAAAGGTGTTATTCTGTAGCATGATAATGTAAGGCCTCAGTGCCAGAATGACCTAAGAAAAATACAAAGAGTTAGGCTGAAATATACTTTCCCACTTCTTCACTTTTCAAATCTATGGAATATTTTCTTCGTGGAAAAAATATTCCGACCGGGACAGCTATCAAAATTTTACTTTAAAGCCCACTTCATTTTATAAAGAGGGAATAGGAAAATATTTTAGATTTCCTCAAAAATAGAAATAACTGATTATTTTCAAGCCGTAAGTAAGATAAATAAGCCAATATGTTACGCAAAAAAATCCTTTTCTTCGTTCGTGAAATCAGAATCAGAGTTTCCGATAAGCGCAGTGAAACAACCTACATGATATTGAGTAACTTAAAGCTATCAGGAAAAGTTTATTCAAAATACACAGAAAAGTGTAAAATTTTTATCTTTGGAATATATATCAAATAACAATTTAAACTTTGTCGCATTTTAGTTTGTTTGAGAAAGTTCAGCTTTCCCTTTTAGGGAAAGCTTCGTATTAACTGAAAAAGGCTTCGTTTATTGTAAGTGATTCAATTTTATGTCGCTCGAATTGAGAAATGTTATTTATTCGAGTTGATTTGCAGGGATATTGCGTTTTAAAGGAATAAACTGTCAGTTATTTAGTGAAACTCATGACGATAAATTATCTGTTGCTTTAGAGCTCTAATTAGCAAAAAGATTAAATTAGTTTTGGTATAATGTTTTACTATGTGATAGATGCGCATCGTTTTCGAGATGAATATTTCCAGATGGAATATATTTCCTTTCATAGAATACGGTTTATATATATCACGTAGATTATTGAGTCTCCCCCTTTTCGCACGGAATGTTTTTATATGCTAATATAAATAGCTAATAAAAAGTATAAATTTTATTTTATAAAACAAATATTTAACAAAAAAAAACGATTTGGGTTTTTTCTTTAGTTATAAATAACGGATTATACTTCAATCCTCAGAGATTCTTCACAATTAATTCTTCAATCTTCAGAATTCGATTTAAACTTTTTTCTTAGATAAATAAACATTACTTCTTCGGTATTAAAGTGATTCTACTGCGGAGTACTCGGTCGATGATTTTTAACAAAAATCTTCTTTTGAAAACGATATTATTTTCAAAAAGTGTCAAAGAGACTGACCCATGAAGATAGGGAACGATTAGTTCATCTACGGTCGCTCAGCTTGTTAGACTAAACATGTCTTTGATTCAAAAAACCCCATAAGATAAGTAATGTCTGAATGATTTTTTTTTGGGTTTTTCGCCATGATCTAAAACTCAAAAAATATAAAAAAATATCTGTTCTTATGTAAATAAAGAATCGCCGGGTAAAAACCAAACGGAGGCAAATTTTTCAGAGATTCTTTTCTGTAATAAATTTCCCTAAGGAACACAACTTTAAAAATGTTCTAAAATAAATACAAAATTTTGAACGTTAACATTTCGGGAAGTATTCTCCTCCCGTTTTCAAAACAAATCTAAAAAATAAATTATATTAATTTCCATAAAGTCTGAAAAGATAGGAAGTAAAGTAAAGTTTTGAGATTAGAGGCGCATTAGTAACTGAGAAGGCTATTTAGCGACTGGACCTACAGCTTAACGTAGGTTCCGAACCACAGTCATCAGCTACCGAAAACCCCGGTCAGCACCCCGCTCGGGCTATCAACCCTTGGTTTTGTGCTTATTAATCGAAAGTATCCCATGAAGCCTAGCGACTGGCAAGTGACCAACGTAGAAAATCTCTCAGAACGCATCCGGCCTTACCCAGCCTCGAACTGGCGTGACTGAGGGGTGATTCCTTCAAATTTTATACTCTTACCTAGAAACATTCACAAGAATTTTAGAAAAACTTTTTTGCCTAGTACGGAATTTGAACCCGCTCCACATTAACGGCCGTATCGTAAAGCCGACGCCTTAGACACCACAGCTGATGTAGCTCCTTAGATAGAGTAAATCTATTTTTTATGTCTGCCAATGATACATTGACAATTAGTTTTTATCGAAAGAGACATACTACCAAAAAAAAAATATAAAGGTGAAGTTTACTGTGTGATTGTTTACTGTACTGATTGTGTATTGAAATTCTTAAATGTTTTTAATTGTATTCTTTAGAATCGGGAACCATATCGAATTTAGATCTATCGAAGGCATAGTAATACAGTTATTTTTATTTAAATTAATTATTGCGGGTTCTTTTAATCTTCTGTATTTTGTTACCGATTTTTTGAATACCGTTTTGGAATTATTCCAATTGATTTTATGACCTGATTCTCGTGGAGAAAAAAACCCAACAAAAGAAAAAAAATAACGGATAAGGTGTTATTCTGCAGCAAGATAATGTAAGGCTTCATAGTACCAGAATCTCTCAAGAAAAATACATAGAGTTAGGATGGAGTCTACTTCCTCACTTCCTCATTTTTCAAATGTCTTGAATATTTTCTTCATGAAAAAAAATTGCGAACGAGCAGCTATTAAAACTTCGTTTGAAAAATATTTGGCTTTAAAACTACCTTCATTTTACAAAGAGGGAATAGAAAAATGTTTTAACTTCTTTAAAAATAGAAATTACTCTATACTTTTATTTAATAGATAGATAACAAAAAAAGAATATAGCTTTAGATTTAGAATTATATTAAATCATATACTCATGATGTTAACATGGTTAAAGAAACGCGCGTCGAGAAATTTAAAAAAGTGTTTTGGTATTTAGAGGTAAATCTCTTGGAGTTTAATATTATTTTATCTCAAAAATACCTATTCTTAAGATTCTTAAATCAAATTTTTATGGATAGTTAGTCATACGGATACAGTAACAGGATGATGATTGTTAATTGAGATTTACTTACGTTGGAGATGGGTACTTATCTTCTTTATTGGGCGTTTTGTCTTTCAGTGCATCTCAAGACGTGTGGCTTCGAATGATGTCGATCTAAAATTAACTTGTGCATTGGGACTTCAATGGGGAACTTCCATTGATTTGATAGTTTCGAAATTGGAGTTGTAATCGATTTTTGAAATAAAACAAATGATCATTAAATTTTTTATCATTATTCTTTAATTTTTTTCATTAAATTCATAACAAATTGTTATTTTGTGACGTCACAACACCGCTCGACACACACATTATATTCGACAGATTGCATATTAGTCGTTCTTGAGTCGAGACATAAACATGTAAACATCACTTCCGCCTCACTTCTCATGGTGTTGACCCCATAGCAAGTGAGGTGTCATTTGCCGAGTTTTATCCACGTGCATTTGAATCATTTTAATAGTTTTATTTTGTTAGGACGGGTTTTTTTTGTGAGAAAGTTTTGTTGCAAGCCATCGAAGTAGTATTTCGATTTTTTGTGTTTTGGGATGAATCATATTAGTGACTGTGTTTGTAACTTTAATTATTATCGGACTCTTTTTGACCCATTGTCACGCCGGTAATCAGGCCGGATGAAGTCGAATGCTTCCAGTGGTGATAATTCGCAATAGTTTATTTTTTTCGATCCATTGTCACGTCGGTAACCAGGCTGGATGAAGCCGGATGCTTCCAGTAGTAATCTAGCGCAATTTTTAATATATTTTAAAGGAATAATTCAGTGACGAAGTTACGGCTTCGAGCCAAAGTAACCTTCGCCACGCCTAATGTGCTGGCTAATTGCCGTCTGTCTGGAGCAGAAATCAAGTTAAAAGGAAGATGAAGAAGAACATGTAAACATAACCTTTTATGTCATAAATTGTCATCAATTATTTACAATGTGTTAGTTTACTTTTTAATGTTATTTATATTATTTAATTATGTCCGTGATACCTGATTATTTGAAAGGAACTTTACAAAATTTACCTTTTGTTGATTTTGACATGTATTTTGATTACATCAGTAACAATAAATATTACAATAAAGCCAACATAAGCGGAGTGCGTATTAACAGGTAATTCTAATTTAAATATAAAATATTTGAATTTGTATTTAACTTTTCAAGTTAGTTATTTAAAGCTTAATTAGTTATTCAGAAGTTATTCAGAACTAGGCGGCACCATGACGGACTGATGTTGTGACGTCATTCAATGCCATCAAAATGTTTAAAAATTGCATTTTACTACTAACTTTTAAAAAACAAAATCGATTTTTGATGAAATTTTTAAATCGATTGTATATTTTTATTTAATTTAACGATTAAAATTTTTAAAAAATCATGCAAGTTGCCCATTTAATTTTATTTGCTATTGTGATGAAAATTATGGTTTCGAGTGTCATGACGAATGTAGAAGAATCAGAATTTATTTGTGTAAACGGCAAATTGCCTAATAGTGTCATGTTTCCACCTTAATAACAAACAAGCACACCTGGAGATCCAAGTATACTTCAATAACAACCCGCTTCGTTACAATCCCTATCCAAAATTTCTAGGAGTAACAATCGATCGAACACTTTCATATAGAAAACATCTGGAAACTATAGCAGCTAAAATAAACACCAGAAATAATATAATACACAAACTTTGTGATACTACGGGGGGCGAAAACGCATATACCCTTAAAACATCAGCTCTTAGCCTGGTCTACTCGGTTGCTGAATACTGCGCCCCAGTCTGGCTAAACAGCTGCCACGTAAAGATGATTGACACCAAACTAAACGAGGCAATGAAAATAATTATTGTCTGTTTAAGAAGCACACCTCTAGCTTGGCTCCCCACTCTGGGTAATATTGCTCTTCCCGCTATCCTTAGACAGGAAAGGCTGGTCAAGGAATACAATAAAATACTATCAAATTCCCACCTCCCAATACCCAATGACTTACCTTTGGATGGCCTGCGGAGACCGAAGTCTAGATTCTCCCCTGTGTTGTTAGCAGAACAACTCCTCGGAGAAAATTTCAACTTTAATGCCAAATGGAGGGAATTTTGGAATATTTCGGGACCAAGACAGGCGGCTCATGTCATCGACCCTACAGCGCCTGTATCAAGAATGGAGGTTCCCCGCCACGAGTGGAAGGCACTTAACAGAATAAGAACATCACGGTATATGCCGTGACTCTTTCTACAAATTATGACTGACTGGATCGAAAGCTTGTGACTGTGGAGAACCCCGCCAAACCCTTCATTACAGCGTAGCTGAGTGTCCTCTTACAGCATGTGGTGGTGAAATAAATAATTTCTTTGAAGCTACACACTCCGTGTTGGAATGGACCAATGACCTGGATTTAAAAATTTAATGCACTTATTGTGATGTGTCTTCGGTTTTGTATACGCATTTTTATTTTTGTCTTTTACAATTTAATCTGTTTATGTGTTATATTTTAATGTATATACCTGATGTTAAACTTTATTTTATATATTTTTTCTTTTGATTTTTTATATTTGTTATATTTTATATATTTTTATAGTTTATTTTATATTTTAAAACTTTTTGTGTTTTACAATTTAATCTGTTTATGTGCTTTATTTTTAATGTATATTCCTGATTCAAATCCATGTGAGCCATACGCTAAATAAATAAATAAATAACGCCTAATAAATTGGCTGATTCTTATACCAAATTTGCTACCAGGTAGAACGCCTTTCCGGCCCCATTCTTAACACTTGGGATGCCTGTCCTTACCCGAAATTAATTATCAGAGATTTTGTTTAGCTTGATTGAAACTTAGTAAACAACTGGATTAAATTCTATTCCGTCAAATCTATTTTTTGGCAAGTATCTGCTCCTTCTCCTTTATTGTGGGTACTCTTCTATACGCTTATCATTTATAAAAGTTGCAAAATAAAGATGTTATTAACAGTTATAAAATTTGAAAACAGATCCGACTTTTTGATATTCTCGACCACTGCGTTGTAGAACTCGCAAGGAGAAGTCAATTTATATAAAAGTTGCAGAATAACAAAAACAAAAGTGTTACATGTTACAAATTGTTCAAAATTGTCACCATTTGTTCGGTTAGTACAAAATCTTGCTCAGCGTACCTATGCGTCACAACAAGCGTTAAAAATAAAATCCCGGTGTCCACGAATAACATAACAAGCGTTTTCGATGCCTTCTTCCATAGTATTTACTTCTCCATCGTTATAAACTAACTTTTTTAAAAAGCCCCACAGAAAAAAATCGCAGGTCGTTTAATTGGGGAGCGTGCGGGCAAGAAATGGGTCCATTGCACCCTATCCATCTGTTAGGAAATTCATTATTTAAGTGTTCGAGAACTTCTCGTCTAAAATGTGGCGAAGCTCCATCTTGTAGAAACCATATATTCTGTCTAACATTTAAAGGAACATGTTGTAATAATTGTGGGAGATTGTTTTGAAGAAAGTCTAGATACTTTTCACCTGTCAGTCGACCTGGAAGGAAGAAAGGCCCAATAAGCATGCCATTTACTATGCCAGCTCAAAGATTTACTGCAAATTTATGCTGAAAATGGGTTATTTTCACAGCATGCGGATTTTCTACTGCCCAAACGTGGTTGTGAAAATTATTTATTCCATTTCTTGTAAATGTGATTTCGTCAGTAGCCAAAAGGAGGAGGTCGTCCAGCGTGACCTTCTCATTGTGCCTTTAAGTACCCTCTAAATTTACAAACCTCGCTGGAGCCGGATGATTTCTTGAAGAAAACCGTTTCACGTGCAAACGACATGCTGCGGTGAATTTTGTTAGCACTCCTCGAAAGTTAATATTATGTCCACTAGTTCATTGTTTTCATAAAGGTGTGGCATAATAATCGCGGAAAGTACCTACAAATTAAACACGTACTATTAAGGAAATATTACCACTGGTCAAATTAAACATCGCACTCAAAAGAAATACCATATAAGAAAACAAAAAGTAGTTATATTTAATATCAGCAGTAAACAAATATTTTATGTGTTTACAAAGCAGTGGTAGAGAATATCAAAAAGTCAGGTCTGTTTTAAAATTTTGTAACTGTTAATAACTTCTTTATTTTGCAACTTTTATATAATTATTTTTTTGTAAATCTACTATGTTCAGAACCTCTGGAACGCTGCTAGATTTTGTAAAAAATAAAATCTTGGAACATTATAAAATCCTCAGCTATGTGGTTTAGAAATAGACCAGTTATTACATGTTCTTTTGGAGAATCGATTTGAGCTCACCTGATGAAGGGTAGGGAGTTCGAAATCGATGGCTAGAAATAGCTCATTGTTCTAAAGGCAAGGTTTGATTTGTTAGTAGTATAAATGTGTGGTACTATGTATTCACAGAGAAAAATATAAAATTTTATAGTATTTCTGGTAATCTCTTTTATTCATTTTTCTTAATTCTTTTAACTAAATCAATTAAATATTTTTCGATATTAATTTTTCGTTAAATTCCTCGTTTTTGTGCTATTTTCAAGAATACTCTCAAACTTGCCGAATTTAAAACTTTTAAGGACTTCCTTAGTTACTTTTTGCTTCATTTAGAAGCAATTTTCACGTTCTCGCCATCTGAATGTCTCGAGTTCAATTTCGGAGGCAAACTTTCGATTCCGTTTGGATCGCACGGACTCTTAATGAAAACACATTTTTGGTCATTTATTTAGAGGTGAACGTATTGTTTTTAAAGCAGCGGTAGTCATTTGTAGACCTTTAGGTTAATAAGAAAATTATATTTGTATAAATAATGTAGATTTTTTGTAATTAGGAATTGGTAGAAAGTAACTATTGTCATTTTATTGACATTATTTAATAAGCTATTTTAATAAGGAATGGAAAGGGTTTACGGTTAGAGGCGCATCGGCATCTTTGACTATTTAGCGACTGGACCTACAGTTTAAGGTGGGTTCCGAACCACGGTCATCAGCTACCGACAAACCCAGGCCTTCAAGCTATAAACCCTTAATTATGTACCTACCCATAAGTCTATCAGGAAGTTTACCGACTGGTGAGTGACCAACGTAGAACACTTCTCAGAAGGCATCCGGCCTTACCCAGCCTTTAACTGGCATGACTGAGGGGTAATTCGTTGTCGGATTTTACAGTCTTGCCTAAAAACAATCACAGGCATTTAGGTGTAGATATGTGTGGGCGTGTGTGTGTGTAATGTGAGTGTATATAAGTGTGTGTGTAGGGTAGGAAGTAAGACGGATAGAAGAATTAAAGAAAAACACCCATCCGAGCGCTGGAATCGAACCAGCTACCTTTGGATTGCCAGGCAGGCGACTAACTCACCAGACGACCGCGGCCGGGGCTATTTTAATATTGTAAGGTTGGAATATTTTTCGTAATGGGGATGTTTTAGTATTAGTGAAAATGTTGAATTTCATAAATGTTAGAATTAGAAGTAGAAATAAAACAACCAATTTTTTGTTGTAGTTTACACAATTATTCATCCGTGATTGTGTGGGATTGGCCTTTTGTCCTTATTTAGACTATTTTTAGATTTAGCTATTTTGCTACTTTCGTATGAATCTAATAACCTTCTATTTATAACATTTCTAAGTAAGTTTAAGATGCTGTTGTGCTACGTGTGTGGAGAATACAGGTTAAAGGAAAACAGAAAATCTGTGTAACTTTGTAAAGAGAGTTTATCTTGGATACTTTGCTGTTAGGCTTGGTAATCAGGATAAAACCTGAGCACCGCTTCTGCTCTGTAAAATTTTTACATAACATTTACGACAGTGAACTACCGGGAAAAGAAAAAGTCTAAAATTCGGCATATGGATGGCTTGAAGAGAACACAAAAACCACTTCGATGATTCTTACTTCTGCCTAGTAAATAATTCTGGAATCAATCCAAACAACCTTAGCAAGTGGACTTATCCTGATTTAATCTCTACCAGATGCCCGGTCCCTCACTCAGAGGAAGTACCGATCCCAACGTTTGACCAGCTACCAGAGCTCTGTGAGGTCGAGTATTGACCCTCTGATCACCCTTTTTATACTAATGAAGATGATAGTGATTATGAGGGGATGTCATCAATTCCTCAACGTATCAATCAGAGTGAGATAAATGACTTTCACCAGAGATCTCAACCTGTCAAAAGAAGCTTCTGGACTACTGGGTTCCAGGTTGAACGACAAAAATTTACTGGAAAAGGAACCAAAATTACCATTTACCGTACAAGAGAAAAGGGTCTGCTACTATTCTTCTCTCAAGAAGACAATTTTGTGTGGTTTTCCTGAATATTTTCCAGATGATTGGCGCCTATTTACTCCACAGCTGAAAGCGAAGTTTGAAATGTGTCCTTTTACACAATGGAAACAAATATGGTTCAATGCCAATTGCTCACTCAATGAAAATAAAAGCAGAATACTACACCATAGCTTTGGTCTTGGAGAAGATAAAGTATCATGAACGTCATTGGGTGATTTGTGTTGTCTTAAAAATGGCAAACTTTTTCCTTGGACAGTAAAGTTGCCATACCAAATATTCTTGCTTCTTGTGCCTCTGGGATAGCAGAGACAAAACACATCACTGGATTAGAAAAGAGTGGCCTAAGAGAGAAAACATGGACGTTGGGGAAAACAATGTCATTAACGACCCTTAGTTGGGCGAGAGAAAATTTTCTTTCCTTCACTGCATATCAAGCTGGGCCTAATAAAGCACTTTGTAATATAGGGAAAAAATACCTCAGTTGCGTATGGAAAAAAATGAAGCAGAAATGTTTGACGGCCAACAAATGCGACAACTCATTAAGGATCCTGCTTTCGTAAATTCGATGAATGAGTCTGATCAATTCTTCTGTTGGAACCTTTGGTGTGAAATACTAAACTTGAAGAGATTTTCCGCTAAACACCAAAACGCTTTTTTTGAATTGCTCGATGCACGTTTCGCTAACCATGCCATCATCAGGAGATCATTTAATCTAATTCTAAAACTAAACTATGTTCTATTTATATGAAAACCATACCTAACGAAGCGTGTAAAAATCATGAACCGTGAAGTGTACTAAGCCTTACATTAATAATTGAAAAAGTTGACTGAAAGGAATCGGTCCTTTATCTCGGTTCATGATTTTCTTACATTTTTCTATTTGAATGCTTTCATATGCATCCAAAGCCCTATTATTATTAACACTTTTAATTGTCTTAAATTACTAATATCTATACTGTGGTCATGTTCGATTGCATGTTGGGCAACACAAGATTTTTCATTTCTCCCATATCTAATGTGGGCACTATGTTCTTTATATCTTGTCAATATGGATCTTTTTGTTTGCCCAATATACCTTCGATCACAGTCTTGACAGCTAATTTCGTAAATCCCCGACTTTTTATGTTGCTCTACTTTATCCTTTGGATTACCCCGAACTTCTCTTAATTTATTATATGGTTTGTACACAACCTTAATGTCCACTTTTTTCAAAATTTTGTCTAGTCCTCTTGTTAACTGGGCATCAAATGGTATTACCATGAATTTCTTTGTGTTCTGATCCTTTTGAAAAGTCGAAGATTGTTTCAATAATTTTCTGAATTTATGTTTTCTAATTAGTTTGTCTACAATGTTCTTATTATAACCATTCACTTCAGATACCTCCCTAATTAATTTTAATTCTTTGTTATAATTATCTTTATTTAAAGGAAAATTAATTAATCTATTTACCATAAAATTTAAACTAGCCATCTTATTTTGGAAGCTATGATTTGAATCATTAGGAATGTATCTCGAAGTGGTGGTGGTTTTTCTGAAAATATCAAAATCTAACCTATTTTTATTATTTCTACTGACTAACACATTCAGAATATTATATTTTGGGATTTACTATTTAGGTTCTTAATATAATCATCTAAACTTTAATTTTTCGAATCAAAAATGGCAAAAATGTCATCCACATATCTTAACCATACCTTCGGAAAGTAACTGAATTCATCTTTTGCCTCTGTTTCAAATTTACTCATACATAAGTTGGCTAAGAACGGTGACAGAGGATTGCCCATTGCCGTTCCTTCTTGTTGTTCATAAAACCTGTTATTAAGCTGAAAACAATTTTGCTTCATACATAATCTTGTTAAAGGAGATGTACTCAGAAACACTCTTGTTATTAAAACCATTTAACTCCAGTAACTTCCTCAGGTATTTCAAGGTATGTGGAATCGGGACACGCGGAAACAACGATGAAACGTCAAAGGAAACTAAAACCTCACCTTCCTGTAGATGTGTATTTTTAACTTTTTCTATGAATTTGGTTGAATTTATCACTGAACAGGAAGGTACTTGGTTTGGTAGATTTTCAGATTCCTTTGTTAACCACTTTGCCAAGTTGTATGTTGGATAATCAATGGCTTATACAATTGGTCTCATTGATTTTTCTGGTTTATGAATTTTTGGTAGATCATACAATCTTGGAACTTTTGGAAAAGAAACATGTAATTTGCTTTTTAGAGAAGGAGAAATAAGGCTGTTACAAGATTTCAATGTATCTCTAACTTCGTTAATCATTTTTGACAATATATAAAGAACATATTTCCCACATTAGATATGGGAGAACTAAAAAATCTTGTGTTGCCCAACATGCAATCGAACATGACCACAGTATAGATACTAGTAATTTAAGACTAATTAAAAGTTTAACACTTTTAATTAGTCTTTCAACTTTCATTATTCATTCAAAACACATTATTTTCCTACGACATCGCTCTTATGCTGGAGAGTGGGCGGCGATGACTGATCCCCACAAGACACCCAATTCTCATTTATGGCTCCACGTGCCACACCCCGGGCAACTGCATCGACCTGCAGGCTAAACTAAGTGAGGATAGCCAGATATGGTGAAACCGCAGCGTCTGACCCAGAATGGGCGGCTGCAAACAGCGTCTGTTCTCCAGGGAGGAGCGGCTGAAATACACGCTCACCAAGACGTCTAGCCAGCGTGGTGTTCTATGGCTAAATACCCCCTTATGAAAATGCCAAGTATAAAGACTCAAGGACCCCAGGCGAGTAGAAGATTATCTTCAGAATCTCGCACTGATGTTAAATCAGTCTGTCCCATGGATTCTGGGGGGGGGGACAATCATCTGGCGAAGAAGCCTAAAAGATGTAAAAAGAAAAGAATTATATACATTGCAACGTATAATGCACTATCATTATTGTCGGAAGAACGGTTAACTGAACTTGAGTGCGAATTGGAAAGTATCAAATGGGATATTGTAGGTCTCAGCGAAGTCAGAAGACATGGGGAACAGCTCACTACCTTAAAGTCTGGGCACAGTTTCTATTACGTAGGAGATGAAAATAGCTCAGTGGGAGGAACTGGCTTTCTAATACATAAGCGCCACAGAACAAGCGTTTTATCTCTGAAGAAAATTTCCACAAGAGTAATATCCCTTGTCCTCAAACACAATACTAGATATAATATCAAAATTATACAAGTCTACGCGCCTGTCTCAAAAAATCATACTGACGTAGAAATGGATTTGTTTTACGACGGCGTCAGAGATGCTCTCAACGATCAACAAGCACATTATACTATTCTGTGTGGTGATTTCAATGCCAAGGTGGGAATAAGGTTGGACGCTGCCGAGTTTTCACTGGGAAATCATGGACTGGAAGGAAGAAATGATAGGGGCAGAACATTGCTTGGTTTCCTATTGCAAAACAACTTATTTCAGATGAATAGCTTCTTTCCTAAGAGACAAAATAGGAGATGGACATGGAGAAGCCCGGATGGAAGAACAAAAATTTAAATAGATTTCATAATCACCGACAAAAGATATATAGTCATAGACGTCTCAGTACTGAACAAGGTAAACACCGGAAGTGACCACAGGATTGTACGAGCCAAATTAATGATTGACGTCCGTAAAGAACGGCATAAGCTGATCAAGAAGACCGCCAGCGGCAGACCATGGAAGAGTCCATCAGACATGGTTGGCTTCCAGCAATGCATTACAAATAAGCTAAATGGCCCTGAAGCAGAACAGAACATCAATGTCCTACTGCCCTGATAGAAAGCCAAAACGGATACTGCCCAACAACCAAGAAAGAATCGAAATTGAGAGAAGCTACTATGCGGAAAATGAAACAAAGAAGAGACATGAGAAGTGAAGAACTGACCACTGGTGAAGACCTAAGGCAAATTAACAAGGAGATATCAAAGGCTATACGACGCGACATTAGAACACACAACCAAATCAGATCGAACAAACAATAGAGAACAATAAAAGCATGAAGGTCTTACGTAGGAAACTAGAAGGCGGAAAAAAGCAGATGATCAAGGTCTGCAGAGGATGCAGAGGGCTGATTGATTGATATTATTTTAAACCTAAAGTAAAAACATGTTAAAATAAGTTCATAGGAGCAGATGCCATGAAAGGAAAAAGAAGAAGAGATGCGCATGTCATAGGTTTTTTATGGACACTATTGCTGATGAAGTGCAAAAAGTGAAAATTATTTTTTTTATATAACCAAATGTCTTTAAGAGGTACTTTTAAAATATTTCTTGTTACTCAGTAAGTAAAGAAACTAATAAAACTCTTGCATGCCCTTTTATTACACCACAATATGATATATTTAGGGACACTTAGTAATATTTTTGGCGACCTTTAACTTTAACTCAACATAAAACAAATTAAAGTACTTAAGTTTAAAAAAATCATTAGTCACAATGGGTTACAGGTTTAAATGAAGGATATGTATAATTGAGAATATGTTAATAAGGTAAAAAGTAAAATTCTTTATGATATTGTATTTTATTAATGTTAAACAATAATATTTTTATAAAACAACTCAGCCATAGTATTAGAGATTTTTTTATATTTTGATTATTTTTTAATACACTTAATTATAGGGAGTAGTAGCTTGGTCATTTACACACTGGGCGAAATAATTGAAAACTTCACCAATACGTTGTTGTAAGTCGCTAGTTATTTTACCAGTACAATGAAATAGATCTTTCTCAACACTGTGAAATTCTTTTATGATCTTAGAGATTTCCTCGCGTATCTTAACTGGTATCTTAAGTGCCGTTTTGGAAACATCAACAACAATATCCTTGATGCAATCTATTGGTATAAGCTTATCCTCACAGTTTTTCAATCGTTCCTCCTCAACTCGGAACTCTCCATTTAATTCTTGCATACTGTCGATAATTTCGAAAGTGTCGTTCAAATATATGTTAATAGCGGAGTCCACACAATCCAAGGTGGCATTAATAAAATCTTTCCTGACCTGACCAGCTTCACCCTCAGAATTTTCGATACACTGCAAGATAATGGCACCAGGTGCATTACTACTGTTCTTAAACTGGTCAATGTAGTGATTCAATATACGGAATTCTTTTTCCACAATGTCATCGGCTATTTGATTAATGATTTTCCGAGTTGAATCTAGGGAGCGTATAATTTCGGTAACCTGAAATCGGGCGCTTTTGATCAGGTCTGATATGAATGAGTTGATTGTTAAGAGGGTTGTCTTGATGAGTTCGATTATGTCAGCGACTGGATTTTGTATATTTCGTTCATCTCCTTTAGATACCTAAAAAATGGAATACCTGTTAATTTTGAATATATTAACAAATAGACTACAAATAAACTAATGAACATTGTTAAAACAATGTTTTTAAATTAGTATTACTCCACATATTAGTCAAGATTGATTGATGTAACGTCGATGATGTAACGATGATGTAACCTCGTCGCAAACCAATACGGGAAATAATGCTATTTCAACATTGCGACAAACATTATTTCAGTGTATATCAGTATATCACCTGTCTGACAATTTGTGGATGCCACGCCAAACAAGCTGTTACTCTTTTGAGGCAAACCAATTCGTTGTCATTTTCGTACATTTTGTAAGAAGCTGCTCAGCAAATGCGTATTCCATCGATGCAGATAAGTGGTAATCGGATTGAGTCAAGTCTGGTGAGTAAGCCGGATGCGAAATTATTTCCCAACTAGACGCCTCAATCGTTTCCTTGACCAGTGTGTGCAGCGGTGCATTATCGTGAGGCAAAATCATTTTGTGTTGCCTTTTTTGATATTCTAGTCGTTTTTCACGCAAAGCTTGATTCAAATCGATCATTTGTTGTCGGTAGCGTTCACTATTAATGGTTTCGCCAGGTTTTAGTAGCTCATAATAGATCACACCCTTCTGATCCCACCAAACACAAAGCATTGTCTTCCGTCCATAGCGATTTGGCCTTTCAGTCGATGTCGATGGTTTGCCTGGAGTTATCTATGATCCTTTACGCTTATGATTTTCAAACTATATCCACTTTTTATAGCCAGTCACAATTCGTTGGTGAAATGACTTTCATTTGTACCTGACGAGCAGCATTCCTTTCATATTTACAGATCTGGTATTTACGGAGAAGCACTCCAAAATTCCGAGGAGGCAATGTGTATTTAAGGGTAAGATATCCAGACTCGCTTCCAGCCTAGGCCGCTTTCAGGTCAGCAACGATATGCCCAAGTTACTCAAAGATTTTTGGATACGGGTAGTGTGGTTTCAAAATTTGAAGAATGTGGGCGGCAGCGTGAAATCGGCCCTGAAGTTGAAAACAAATTTTATATATTTTGTTGAAGCGCAATACTTCACAACTTGTCGCGCAATACTTCATAAGTTCTTGCAGCGTTACGCGACAAGTTGGAGTTTCTCATTTGAGAGTACATAAATCACTAAAAAAGCAATTACTCTATCCTTATCATGTATAAAGGGTACAAGCTCTCTTAATCGCTGATTTCTCCCACGGGGAAAATATTGTTAATAGTTTATTGGCCAAAACTAAAGAAATTCAAAATTTGTGTTCAATATTTTATCAACCGACGAAGCTTCATTCACCAGGAATGGTGTAGTAGACATTTGGACAAGTAATTTTTATTAAATAATTAATGTGTTTCTCAATGTGACATTAATGTAATAAACGTGTTATGATGTGCGAAATTAGTGCTAGTAATCTCAACTTTGATATTAAACAACAATAATGTGTAAGTTTTTCTTTATTTTGTAACGAAACAAACCAAATTTATAATCAAATTTATGGAATGAATGAATGGTTATAAAAATATTTAATTTATTATTCAAATAATCCCTTAAAAGGGTAATTAAATTGAAAACTGAATTCCTTAGCTCGAAATAAACACGACAATGATACGTTGTTAATTATTCGATTTTGGTTACTTTAAAAGAAGCTTTTATACCTCTTGTCGTTTGTGGTAAACTATGGTCTATTCAGACTCATTATAGATTCAGATTCATTATAGCATTTGATCACATATTTTAGAATTTGTTAAATATATATTGAGATCATTTCTGATCAACAAAAAATTCAGACCAACAAAAAATTATTCGAAAAGAAAATACTGAAAAAAAAACTTTTTCTTATTGATGGAAAAAATATATTTGAATCAGTATTTGAAACAGTATTAGAAATGTAGAAAATTGTTAAGTAGAATAGAAAATAAAGGAAGTGGATAGGCAATAGAAGATAAATTAATAGATTAGAATCTGAAGGAGAGAAAAGGATGAATGGAAATGGACACAAACCACACTGTGCTGGCAAAAATATAATGTATTTGACAAATGGCTTATTAATTAGTATTCCATTAACAACAGATATATGTTATATTTTTATGAATGCTTTTTGCATTTATCAAAGAATTTAACAATTAATTAATACTAGAAATATATGTTTAATATTTTTAAAATTTTAATAACGAGTTATTAAGGATAATTGGATAAGAATATTGTTAATTTTCAATTTTATAAGAACTAAACATTTAGGATCAAAAAAGGGCGCATTACCAATTAAGGCTATTTAATACAATTCGACCTACAGTTTAACGTTGGCTCCGAACCACGGTCATTGGCTACCGAAAACCTCGGTCAGCACCACCCCTCGCTTATCAACCCTTGGTTTTGTGTTTAACTAAGCCTCTCAGAATACCAACGTTTTATATCAGAAGGCATTTGGCCTTACCCAGCTTCGAACTGCTGTGGCTGAGAAATAATGTAGTACGCAAGCCTCGTCCCTCCTCGAAAGGGTAAACCCATCCAAGAACTACCCGCAACGAGCGATGCTGCAATTCGATCTCTGAAATCCTCAACCTCCCAATCAATTTATTTATCTTATTATATTTTATAAAACTGTTGGCGACATTATAAATTTATAATAATAGTAATAAGTGTCAGTTTTCTTAACTGTCTACTAATTTTTTTTTCAAAAGTGGGGTGGCAGGAGAAGAGATAGTTACCACTTAAATTTTATACTTATATATACTAGATAAATTATATTTAAAATTCAAATAAAAGTAGCTTGAAGGAAACTGAACTTACCTGGGAAAGGAGCAGGCATGCTAGTAATAAACTTACTAATTTTACAGTCATTTTGATATCAGGCTTATGAACTATTTTCGAAATATTTCATTATATATAAGGCCTCTTATCTTACAACTATTTCAAGTGTTTATTATACAACAGAGACCTATTTTTATAAAGTCAAAAAATAAATTATAAAAATAAATAACATATTTTTATAGTTTTACTAAAATTATTATTATTATCCAAAAATATACATAAAACTCCTGAATTATTTTAATTTATAGCTACAGGATTATAAATGTGATGAATAATAAACATAATAGTTTAGCTGTTTATTTGACCTAAATCCTAATAAATATTTCTTAAGTAAATTTACTTTACGCTTTGTATTATTTTCTTTATTTACTCAAAAAATGGTTATCTATTGTTCAAATAAAAGTAAAGAATTGAATCATAGTTTTCGTTTATTTGGGCATATAATTATTTGTGTTTGTAAATACTTCAAAAATAATGGTATGTACTATTATAAATACACTGTGTATCTAAAGAAAATGGCGACTAATTAAAATTTTATACAATATAATATTTTTAGTTTATATTCAAAATAGACTTGTGAATTCAATGTTGGAAATGCTTGAAAAATTTTGTGTAGCATATCTAGCACTTATTTTTTGAGAATCGAAATCGTTCGGGGGTCGAAACCATTTTGGGAATAATTAGAACTTAGATAGGTAAGGGTGATCGAGCACCACGATATTTTTTTGCTATATGTGAACATAGCACCGTTACGATGGAGAACATAGCCTTCTATGGGACAGATCCTACATACAGTTTCATTAGGGACTAATAGCGATAACCTGCTATAACTACCTCTAATACTACTATAAATGACATATCTATAAGTAATGCTGTTTTTGTCAAATTTTAATCCATCCATCATCCATGAATTATCCACAAAGCTTAAACCTTCTTAGCCTACAATACAACAGTATTTAAAACAACTGAACAAAGTGCTAAACGAAGGAAGGTGAGAGCCGTATTAACTTTCAGTTCAAAACAAACTTTTATCTGTAACCATCTGCAATACACTTTTGTCCAGGTTAGGTAGAGATCCTTTTCTTTAACAAATTATTACTGAAGATGGATGGAAAGAAGATTTTATAACACCAGGACCTTCGGCCATAGACCTTTGCCTACTTCAAAACTAGCTGTTCACCCTATAAAAGTATGATGGGATTTTATAGGATTTATTCACTATCAGGTTCTGAATCCTAATGAAACCATGCAAATTGAATATTATTGTGCCCAGCTGGATAATAAAGATAAACTTGACTTTGATTCAAAAACGTTCAAGACTGATTAAACGAAAATGTGTTATGCTGCAACGTGACAACAGGATCACCCAGGAAAAAACACCCAAGAGTTAGGCTGGGAAGTACTTTCTTACTCATCCTATTATTCTGATGCTGCACAATCAGATTGCAATCTTTTCAGATATATGGAACATTTTTTCTGTAAAAAAAAATATACTGCAACAGCTATAAAAACTACACTCGAAAAATATTTTATTTAAAAATCACTGTTATTTTGCAAAAACGGAATGGAAAGTTTGGCATAGAGATGAACGAATATTGTCAATAACGATGGAGACTATGTTGTAGATTAAAACTGTGTTAACCCTTAAACAAAACAAAATTTTGTACGTTATGTACATGTTTGTAAAGTTGCTCTCTTTATTTAAACTGGATCAACCACTTAGTTGGTATTATATTTGGATATAGCCGCTAAATGGCCATGAAGTTGATGCGGCTTAATTCAAAATTCTTTTATTTTTTCAGATACAGCTGTCAGATATATATTAGATTAGATTTTGTCGAGAGGGCTTAAGGGTGTTGAAATAAAATTTGTTAATATGATAACATATTTATATAATTCAATTCCTACTTGAATCTGTAGTCAATTTGATGATTTATCATTAAAAAACGTTTTTTATAATTCTTTTTGCTCTTCCTTTTCTTTCTATTGAATCAATTAGAACAAATACACACATAAGAAAATTTTAAGGATGTTTCTACGCAATAATACAAATTTGCCATCATTTAAATTATACATTGAAGTTATGTATAGGCTCCCATGCTAAGTCGAATTGCTTTTGTTTGCTAAAAGTTGAAGTAGCGATATAAACTTAATATAAACGATAGATGCAAAAAATAGAATTCGTTTATTCTGTTAAATTTTTATATTTTATTTATTCTAGCGTTCTTTTCTTTATAAACCACATAGCAAATATTGTGTTCTACATTGCAAATATTCCGTAATATTTAATTTTGCAAGATATGAAACGGCAATAGGTTATCTTCAAGCTGGCATATGGCAAGGTAAAGTAGCTGAGCGAATAGGTGTTGCACAAAGTGTCATTATTCGGCTATGAAGCCGTTTTAGGGAAGCAGGAATTCCAGCTGAACAACATCCAGGACGAGGACGCTGTACAACTGCAGTTCAAGATAGATTTTTAGTTTTAACTGCAAGAAGACAACCCACAATAACAGCACTGGAGTTGGTTACGGAGTGACATCGGATGCATAACTTAATTATTAGCCGAGATACTGTAAGAAATCGTCTTCATGAAGTCAATCTCCATTGTCGACGACCGCTGAGGTGTTCATTTCCCTCAAGAGGAAATCGCGGCGAACTTATACCGGTATCGAGAATTTCAAAATTGGGATGAAACTGCTTGGTCCACAGTTTTGTTCACTGTTGAGTCCAGATTTGGATTTCATTCAGATTCTCGTCGAATAAGAACGTGTAGATAATCCGGAGATATAGAACGTTTGAGGCACGTGCAGGAGTTGCATACTTGCAGAGGTGGTACTGTTTTAGCATGGGGTAGAATAATTATTGGCGATAAAACAGAGTTTATTTTTCCAAATTGATTTTTGACAGCTCAGCAATATTTGGATAATATTCTCCAACCCATTGTCAGTTCATTTGCAGATGCTGTTGGTGAAAACTATCATCGCACCGTATGAGGACGAGCATTGTCGTGCCTGAATGCTCGTCCACATATGGCGCGTGTTGTAACAAACTGGTTAATAAACGAGATAATTGACATATTGCCATGCTTGCATTACATCTCCGGCTTTAATCAAATCGAGCGTATATGCGACATGTTCAAAGAATACTTATCCCACTCATGCCCAACATTCTAAATGCTTTTAGATTCAGGGACCTTTTAACCAGATAATGGAGAACGTTTACCCCAAAAAGATATAGATCACATTATTTTATCTTTGAACAATAGGTGTAGAGCTGTTATTAACCATCATGGAGATCATATTCTGTATTAAAATTTGTTTGATGTTCTGCTTTCTCAAGAATTTTATTGTATTCCTAACTAAAAATGCTATATTTGTATATTTTTTTGAAAACACTTTTGAAATATAGTAAAAAAAATCTTAAACAATAATACCATATATAAATATTTTTCAAAATATACTTTGTAAATAAAATACCAACAGTTATAAAAAATCGTTAGATTTGTCTAATGTATATATTACTACTTTCTACTTTTTTTTTATTATTTTCTTCCTTTCTTTCTTTTATTATTTTCTTCATTCTTTCTTTCCATTTCCTTCATAAAATTTATATTTATGCAGATATTCTCAATAATAAATTCATTAACTCCATATAATCATCATTTTAAGACCTACAAACGTCATTTTTTCTGAAATATAAAAAAAAATTGTAACTTAAGTAGAATTTACAATTATTTATTTAATGATATCTAGTTAATAACGACTAAGGCATAATTAATGTCATTAATTTTATATCTAAATTAAACAATACAAATTTATTTGTTATAAACAGATTTATTAAATGTTTTTAATAAGATTTTAACTAGATTTTTTGACATATTTTTATCAATTTTATTATGCACCGCTTGTAAAATGTCGGGAGCTTATCGACGTCCGAGCGATCCAGGTGTCTTTTAACAGTTTCCCTATCAGTTTGAACGTTTCCCCTTTCAGCCAAGACTTTACAATTTCATTCCTTCCGATTTACCAATTCTGGACATTTTGTGCTTATGCTGCCGCTTTCGAAATTGTATGCTGTTGGTTTAGCGCATTTTTCCCAAGATCTTTTACGTATTACATTATCGAAAGCGATTCTTTTTTTTATTTTACTGCTTAAAAGTGGTTCGGTTTTTTGGTGTTTTCATGACGAAATACAGTCATAATGCGATTGGTTAAGTTATGATAGATGAATGAGGCACCCGAATATTGAGCCAATAAATATTTATATATATATTATGTGAAGAAGCTCTATAGGTCATGTAGGCCCAGGACTATTAAATATAATTCTAACTTACATTAATAATATGTATATCTTTATTTATTCTTTTTATTGGAATTCCTATGTTATCCTTCATTCTCTACTAAATTTTCCCCATGGTTCTCCCTATGGTTTCCCCATCCTTATATTATCGATAGGGCTTTTGTAGGGAACTGTCTTCCGGAAATTTCTCTGGTATCTTTCTTTTCTCTATTTTCGCAATTTAATTCAAATGATTTATTCATTTGCTCTGTTAAATACCAATGTCTCAAAAGCATACATCTTATAAACTCTGTTTTGTCTTCCGCGATGCATATTATGATATCATTAAGGACCTGCCACATTTTTGGTTCCCTTTTGCTATTCTAGTTTTTATTTTTTTTCTGTATTTTTTTAAGCAAGGAAAGCAGTTTGGAGAGACGATCGGGGCCAGATCAGATCAACTGGCCATTTTAATGACGGGTGGTGCGTTCGTCTGGAGCTCGGCTGATGACGGCTGAAAGGCTAGAAACCGGTCCCGAGAGACACGTGACGTCGCCTGGTTGACAGTTTGGCGAAGGCGATCGGTGGCACCACGTGGAGAAAGGGTGAAAGATTTCTGTAATATTTCCCTCCACGGTTCCGTTACGCTACCTTGTGGGCATACCTGGTACTATACCCGAGGTTCCAGGCAGAATGTTACGAGCGGTTCTGACTGCTACGAGCATTCGCCGTATGATGGCGTGAGTTGCGTGCGATCACGACCCGTCATTAAAATGGCCAGTTGATTTGGTCTGGCCCCGATCGTCTCTCCGAACTGCTTTCCTTGCGTTCATCTGGAGCTCGGCTGATGACGGCTGAAAGGCTAGAAACCGGTCCCGAGAGACACGTGACGTCGCATGGTTGACAGTTCGGCGAAGGCAACCGGTGGCACCACGTGTAGAAAGGGTGAAAGATTTCTGTAATATGTATATATATATATATATATATATATATATATATATATATATATATATATATATATATATATATATATATATATATATATATATATATATTATATGTCAACGCCCCCATGTAATATTTGAATTATTTTTGCAACAGTCGGATAAAAATCTTGTATATTTATACCGTTAACAAATACAGGCCCTACATTTTCACCATCCACGAAAGCAAAGGAGTCTAAAGCACTCAGACACACTTGCGGCAACGAAATATTACCAAATATACACCGACACAGAAGTTTGTTTTGCCTGCTCCTACCTTTAAAAGAATTGCCTGACAATGTTCTCCAATTTAGCGGAAACTATTTTACTGGTCGCATTTTTCCATAACGGCGCAATATTTTAACGGAACGAAGAGGGCAACTTCACCTCCGTTGTTTTTTCTTTTATCGCTGTTTCTACTTTCGATAATGGGGATTAAGGTTGGGGGGGAGTGGAATTTTTAAACGGATGAGAGGATGATAAATATTGAACGATTTTTCACTAACCTTTTCTTTTCGCAAAATTGGAAAACGTGCCGCTTTGATATCGCGAGTATAGCGAAAAGTTTTTTTTCGAGAAATTTGAAAACAAATTGAATGATATACAGTATGTCCACCAAGTGTATCACTAACATTGAGAAGCTTGTTTGCATAGAAAAAATATATTTTTCTGGTTAATTTTAGACAAATGTCTTAAGATCCTGAGAACCTTACATGATTCTAGATAGAGATATATTTCAACATATTTCTTTTATCCTGTAATGGCAGGATAAAAGTATGTTCTTCCCGTTAAGATATATGCAGGTGAAACATAGACACTAATATCACAGTTCGTTCAAAAACTTCGCGTAGCAGGCGAATGTAGGGGTTTATGGTGCTTGTGTTTCGGGTTTATTGTACTCCAGTAATGGCAGTTCGGCTTACTTACATGGCCGTTGAGATGAAAATGAGTCTCATCCGAAAACAATAAGTTGTTGAATCTTGCAAAACGCTCAGTTACCTGATTAGTGAATTGAAGCCACTGAGCAGCATCTTGGGGCTTTAACGCTTGCACCAGTTGAATTTTGTATGGTGCAGTTTTAAATTCTTGCGCAGAATACGGTGCAATAATGATCAAGGTACACTTAAAGCATGCGTTCGCTTACGAACGAAAAAGTCCGGATTATCAAGAATGGACTGATTTACCATTTCCACATTTATGTCACTGACCTTGGTTGCCCCGACTTACGTTTATAGTTGAACCGGTTTCTTTCAACTCCTTAACCAATTCCCTGATGAGGGGAACACTTGGCGCATCTTTAATGTTACGCAAAACCACGATGACTGCAGAACTTTCTTTGGGTTACCGTCGCCGAATTATTGTTTTTGTAAAATTCTCGCACACACAACGCAGGTCTGCTCCTGAGAAACGCTCCATACCGACAAAATTCCTAAACGCGAAGCTATATATGCTATATACTATGCTAATACAGGAGTACAGCTAATACAGCTATATATGCTATATACTAAGCTATATACATGCGTCCCGCACCCGTCACTGTTGTTGCGTTTGCACAGGGAGGCAATGAAACTATGTATTTACAATACATTTGTTGCATTTGTTATAATATATTTTCATGTATTTAAACACTATCTACCACACTTATAACTAATAGAACTAATAATACCCAATAATACCCAATAATACCCAATAATACCCAATAATACCCAATAATACCCAATAATACCCAATAATACCCAATAATACCCAATAATACCCAATAATACCCAATAATACCCAATAATACCCAATAATACCCAATAATACCCAATAATACCCAATAATAATTTATTCTGATGAATATAGTACCGTGTTGTTCTGTTGACAATGATGTATTCTTAGGTTAATTTTATAGAACCTAATGATTTTTTCTATAAAAAACCATTGTCAATAGGTATAAGATTAGTATTTTCAGTCAGACAATAAAGTTTTGTACAATAACGTCTTCTTGAAGAGGGTATCATCAATATTACGTTACATTATCGGGCATTTCTTGGCAGTGCTTGTTAACCTTGCCAAGAGCATGAAAAGAGCGTTAAATTGAGCTCATCGGATGTTTTTCAATTTTTTCTTCTTTAAATAAAATTTTAATCTGTAAGCAAACACACGACGTAAAAATTATTTCAAATGATACAGCATTATAAGAGGTTGTCCAGTAAGAGTGTCAGAATTTTAAAATGAGGCACAATGATAACTACAATTCGGTTCATTTTAATAATGTATTCTGTATTAACCTAAGTACTGTTGTGCAATAATCGTGAATATAAAATTAGAGGTGTGGTCTCTGGGATCTCTGCAAATAAAGTATTTTTAAAGACTAAATTTAAAACCAAAAATGGATCACGCAAAGCATTCCGACTCATTTTTGAGTATTCTTTCTGATCTTTCACACCTCTCTCATCCTCCCTCCGTGGATCCCCTTTCTCTTCTCTGTCCGCCTTGTCTCCGATCTCCTTGAAAGTTCGCTCTCTGATGCGACGTTCCACATATGTATTTTGTTTCTGTACTTGCTTCTGTCCTCAATCTCTGTCGGATCCATTTGTGCCTTTTCCAGATCAGTTCTGACTTGTGCTATTCTATGTTCCATTCTCTCTGTGGTCTTCCTGGAATCTATTCTGTGTCCTTGCTCTGTTAGTTTTGGACCGTTTTCTCCTATTAGTATGTTTTCTATGCCGCTTTTTGTCTGGAGTCTCGCTTGCATATAGTCCCTCTGGTTTGATTACTGTGTTGTAGCGTCTTATTTTTATGTGTGTGCATATGCATTTATTATTGTCGATATTGTGTCTTGCCCTCTTCATCTTCTGTAATCGAGTCTTCTGTGCTATCTTCTCTCCTCCTATGGGTTCGAAGATCTCGCGCAGGTATTTGAAATGTGTGACTCTTTTTATTTTGCCGTATTTGGTGTTCAAATTTTGGACATCTATTTTTGAGCAAAAATTTAATTCGGTTTTTTGAAAGGAGATTTGTAGGCCAACTTTCTCTGCACATTTCTTGAGGACTTCTATCTATTTGGTTGTCTTTGTTTCATTGCCTGCGAATATGGCTAGGTGGTCGCAAGGCTAGGTATGAGATTTCTGTATTCTTTTTGGTTCGTCTGAGTTATATTGGTTTCCAGTGTCCTTGATTTTTAGTTCCTTTTCCCATTTCCTTATGACTTTGTCCAGGACCAGGTTGAAGAGGAGTGGGGATAAACCATCTCCTTGGCGTACTCCGGTTTTAATCAGGAAGGGTTCGGAAATTTCTCCCATAAATTTTATTTTAGAGACTGTGTTGGTCAGTGTCCGCTTGATCAATCGCAGTATTTTGGGGTCGAGTCCTTGTTCTTCTAGAATGCTGAACAGATATTTTCCGTCGATGAAGTCGTATGCTTTCTTGAAGTCCACGAATGTGCAGATGATTGGGACGTTCCTGATAGCTTTGTATTTCAATATTGTTTTTTTCGAGCGACCAGGGCGAAAGCCTGCCTGGTACTCGCCAATTTTGTCTTCTAGTTGTTCCTGTGTTCTCTGGAGAAGGCATGCTGAGAGGATTTTGTAAGTGACTTGTAGTAAGGAGATTCCTCTGTAGTTGTTCACATCTGTTCTGTCTCCTTTCTTGTGCCGCGGGTATATAAGAGCACATTTCCATTCATCTGGTAATTTTTCTTTTGTGCCAGATGTTATTGATAATTTGCATGAGTTCCCGCAGTGAGTTTGGTCCGAGGATTTTCAATAGTTCCGCGGTGATACCATCTTCACCGGATGTCCTGTTATTTTTCAGTTTTTGTATGTGGCTGTGGATCTCTTCCTGTGTTAGTGGTGGTGATTGTGGGTATAGATACAATTTTCCTTGGGGAATCTTTTGTCGCGTTCGGGGCAATTGATGAGATCAGAGAAATAGTGTGCCAGCTCCTGACAATTCTCCTGATTGGTTAGCACTAATCTCCCATTCCGCTTTCTGAAGCAAATATTTTGTGGTGTGTACCCACGGATATGTCTTGCGAAAGTCTTATAAAAGTCTCTCGTGTTATAATTGCGGAAATTCTCCTCTATAGAGCCTAGTTGTTCCTTCATGTACTTCCTCTTAGTTTATCTGATAAATTTTCCGTTCTGTTTTCTAGTCTTGTTAAAAAGCTGTTGGCTTTCTGGGGATTTTTTACTGTTCTCCTGAAATGCTTGTTTGCGTCGCTGCAATGCATTTTCCACCAACGGTGTTTTGTGTTATTTTTCAATGGGATCAGTTCCAGTGCCTTTTGTGTAATTATTTTGTGGAATTTTTCCCATGTATATGCCTGTTCCTTTTCCCATTGCCCTGTTATGTTGGATTCCTTGATCTGCATGTCTTCTGTTTTGGTGGAGATTTTCTGAGGGATGTTGACATGATCTTCAGATTATTCTGTTGGCATAGTTCGATGAGTCCTATGCCGTTCTTGTTGGTGAATTTGTGACTGGGGAATTTCCCTACTGTTTTCTGATGGATTTTTTCCCTACCGATTTGTGCGTTAAAGTCACCCAGTAAAATTTTGATGTCATCCTTTCAGATCATTGCCATTATCTTTTCTAGTATTGCCCAGAATTTCTCGGTAGATTTGGGATTTTTCTTGTTGTCCCCTTTTGTGGGGGCATGTACGCTGACTATGGTATATTTTTTATTGCCGCACTCTATGCGCATTGTCATTAGTCTATTATTTATGGCGATCATTTCCTTAATAGAGTTAACTATCCCTTTGTGTACCATAAAGGTCATGTACAGAAGTGGTGTACCCTTGGCGCCTCGTTTGTCGGTCCTGCTTTTGAATATGCGATAGTTCCCGTAGTCCACCGTGTCCTCATCTATGATGCGTGTTTCTTGTAAGGCAAGCACAAGTATCTTTTGTCTATTAAGTTCTGAGGTTAGGTTGTGAAGTTTTCCTGGTTGGATTAGCGTGTTGATGTTGAAGGTGCCAATGTATGTAGGAGTTTTGCGTGGAAATTTGCTGGAAAGCTCCGACTTTTTTTTTTGAAATCGTGAAAGCCCAGATTCCCCAGAATCCGAGCATCCGGTTGCCGTTTGTCGACGGGTGGATTGGTTACCACCTGGGGTATTATTATAATTACTTGCACGAGTCATGATTGTTATAAGCTTATGGGTCCAGTGTGTGGGAGTTTAGAACTAGCGATTGTTAGTTCCTGAAGCGTGGTGTACAGCCGCACCCTCTGGATGAACAGACGCCGACCAGGTTGCCGGTAGTTACCACTGCAGACGCGACCTGGTTTTTTTTCTGCCAGAGCCCTGTTAGCCGTCTGTTCCCGAAATAAACGTTGTCCGCTTCCTGTCAAGCGGACAAAGGGTTGTGTGACTAAAAGTCATGCCCATAAAATAAAAGTATATTTCTGTTAATTACTAAAATTCTGCGAATTAAAAAACGAACGTCCTTATTATTTCTATCTTTTTCAAACCTTTTGGTCATCATTGGTTTCACCAATTTAAACGCAACAGAGTCAATAAAATTGAATCTGGAAATATCAGAGTTATTTATTTTGTTTAAAGACTGATACAAAATAAAATAATGAGCAGTAGAGATGTCTATCAGTTAGAAAAAAATTGCTAAAGGCCATCGTCTGGTAGGTCTACTGCAAGTAAATTTGCTACGTTTTTCATCCATGCTATCAACGCCGGCTTTAATAGAATTATAATAGGATATAATTCCTGGCTTGTTGATCTGGTTATCATTGGATTTACAATGGTGTATGAATGAAATCAATAGTACGATTTAATTTTTTTTTAGGAACGAATGAAAGAAATGTTGAAGCTTTAGTAAAAGCATAAAGACATGAACCATCATCTCTCGTTTTATTTGTACTGAAAGAATTCGGCGCTTCTTTTTTATTTTTTCGTAAGGTACCTACGTAGGTAAGTTTCCTTTTTTTAATTCCTCTATAAGTTGTATCGAGGAGAACCAATTATCAGCTATTATATTTCTATTAGTTCCCGATATAACAGATAATAAACGTAAAACCGACTGAGTCGGCAATTTCTTTCTTCATGTGTCTACCCAATACCATCAGAATGCTTTCCAGAATAGATGTATGTATTACAAAAATTACTAATTTGTGCATCGGTCAAGCACATCAACTTGAATCCATATTTTGCCGGTTTATTACATATACATACATTTTTAACAGATATTTACCAGTAAATGCTATTAGTACTTTATCTATACAGGTAGATGTGTCCAGTAAATAAAAGCTCTGACAGTTTGCAATAAACATATTAAAAAGTTCAGATATAGCGACGAGTCCATTTTTTTTCATTATCTGCTCGATTTTTGAAATTGTCAAATGTTAGGGCTGCTAGAATAATTGGAAATCGTCCTTTAGACATGACCGCAATAAAAATATCCCTACCTCTAACATTAGTTTCAAATGTTGAGTTCAAATCTTCTGGGTTTTATTTAAATATAGCCGTAAACAATAACAAATCGATAAAAACTCAAAGTTCAATTTCATCAAAATCAGCAACAATATAGGAATAATTACTTTTATAGCGATTTCGAAGCTCTGCTAATTTTCTATTGGTTTGATTCAAAATGAAATTAACCATATTAGTCAAACAAGACCAGACATCATTTTGACTATTTTTAATCCACGGGCAGCAGGTAAACGAATTACAAAATTATATTCCGGTGTTTTGATATTTTTGATAGGTTCTATATTTAATCATTTGAACCTATTTTTACCGTAGTAATAATTCGGTTTATCTTTCTCTGTTCCTTCATTTTCATTACCACTTGCATCTTATTCTGATTCGGAGAAATAGTCGCTAAACACCGTATCATCAAATTCATCTTCCAAGTCACTTAGATCAGTATCAATTTCGTTGTACCATTTTTCCCAAGTTTCTTAAAAATTTGCATCATTTGGGCATACCGATTTCGGTTAAATTATTCATTATTAACTTCTGTAATAAAATAATTTTGTTTCATAGTTAATGTGGTGAGGTCTTGGAGACCGCTTGCAAAGTTTGAAATTAAATAATAACTGTATAATTGAACTTACCATGCAGTCCCCTAAACAGCGCAAGTATAGCTGGTTTATAGGAAGCTACACCAATGCTTATAGCGCTGGAGTTATTAGAAGTGGGGAAAGACAAAAATTCAAAGCGTCAAGCGGTCTCATAGACCGCACCATAATACTTAAGAGTTAAGTTTTGAAACCATTTTCAAATGCCCCCCTCGGAATCGTCTAGTGGAATGCACTCTCGAGACCCAGATCTTGGGGAAAAATAATATTTTTCGATGAACCCCACTTCTGGTTTAATGGATTTGTGAATAAATATAACTGTAGGACTTGGGCCGATGATAATCCTTAAATAATGATGATGAAATGTGTTACTGATAATGTTGAAGAATATCTTTAGCTGAATTGATAAATGTGGATATAAACAATGTTTCCTTTCAATAAGACGATGCGGTTTGTCTGTCACACACCTCGCCAGACAATCGATCTATAGCAAGAAAAGTTTCCTGGGCGAGTTATTTCGCGGAACGGTTATGTTAACTAGTAACCAAGATCATGCAATCTCACGTTCTTTGATTATTTTTTATGAGGTTGTGTTAAATTCCTGATTTACATAAATACATTTAAAACAATTGTTGATCTTAAAAGAAACAATCAGATCAATATTGAAGATAAAATAAAATCAAATTATCATTTGTAAATATCATTGTGATTTATTTTAAAATTTTGATATTCCTATAGGACAACCCTACATTATACAATTGCAAATATTGGCTACTATTCAAGAAATGTTTCAACTAAGGGACTAATTTATTAAATACGAAAACAATAAAGTAGTTCATGAGTTTTCTCACTCCCTAGTTTTATTTCTAATGGAATTACTTATTTAATTACTCCTCAATAAAAAAAATAAAGTTAGAATAACTTTTTTTTACACATTTCACAACGCCTATCAGCCATCAAGCAAGAAATCGTAACAAACATCCAAAGGAAGGAAACTAAATGAAAAGAAGACCCACTGACCAGAAAATTTCATTAAAACTTTCTAATTTTTATCCGCGTGGACGATCACAAATTTCCACTTCAATGGAGGGTTCTCCTTCCATCGAAGTAAAAGAGAAAAATCCTTTTTTCTTTGATGAGAATCAGCGAGGGAGATCTTTGAGCTTTCATCGTCTATAGTACAATAGTGTCGGGTATAGATTTTTTGTTTTTTTTAGTTGTTGTGTGGGACTGAACGAAAAAAATTAATAATCAAAAATGACAAAAGGTTTAATAATCATTTTGAATGAAAGTAAATTTCTTTTTGTTGTTATTGTGAATAATTGAAATAAAAATAATCATTTTAATATATGTAAATTCATTTTAATAAAACAACTAGTTTCGGGCCTCGATAACTTTCATCACTACAGCTCGAGTTGACGTTGTCGAGGGCCTGAAAAGTAACTAACAAATAATCCATATGGAATATACATGCACATTATTAATAAGCAAAGAAAAATTTAGCCTTTCCCTTAGTTGTCACCATATCATCAGCAAGTGTCTCCCGAGACTGGTGTCTGGCCTTACAGCCGTTATCAGTTGGATTCGGGCTGAACGCCTGGAGAAGGTTGAAGGAATGATTAAATCTAGTACCATATAAATTGCCCATTTCTCCTTTCGAAATATAGGCAGGCTCAACATAGTCTTTAAGAATACATTCCCATTTTGTCTGCAAGACGATGTAACGACAGATGGATTAAATCATTCCTGGGGTTTCACATTCAAACATTCACGAAGAAGACCGAAGCAGAAGAAAAATGATGGACTGAAGACATCATCAAGTATATCGGGCCCGAATGGTAGAGGAGAGCTTAGAACCGCGTGAGTTGAAAGCACGTTGAAGAAGCCTTAATCCCAAAGTGGATGAGGGATAATGGAATACTGGAGTTAATATATCATTCCACAAGGCATGTGACAAGGAATTTACTTTACATATCAAATTATACCATGTAGTATACGCACATCAAAAATAATTGCAAAGATCAGTGAGAACAGGAAAATAAGAGTGGGAAAGCACACCGGAAGAAACACAACGTGGAGTCAGAATGACGAAATCACTGGTGCCAAATTGGGAGTTTACGGAGGATGACCCATCAATTCGATGTTTTGACCGGTCAAATATTGAATTGTTCGGTCCGATGTGTGAGAGCTCGGGTTGTCATGGTGAAGAATGATTCCGCATTCTTTAACTGATTTGTCTGCACCAATCGCCAAGAATTTTTTTTGAACGATTGTCAAATTATGCGGAATGTACACAAATCGTTTTCGTGGCTAAATGTTTATGTAAAATCTTATGTATGTCATACTAATGCCCAAGGATGCCTCAATCTTACGGTCTCACATTACGATTTTGCTTTATCAGTTCGCGCTCAGCATCGATGTTTTCTGGCACAACATCCGATTTTGGACAATTTTTTTATATTCCGTGAGCGAACGACGGCCACGATTGCCACGAGTGCTTCATCACCAAAACTCGAAATGAGTTTATCACGATGATCATAGCACGAAAATTCTTAACAGTTAAATACATTTTTTGATTTAGATGAAATTTACATTTAAGCTTATACATATATTTTTAAACATTTTTAAAGTACAGGAGTTAAGTTTTTTTTAGTCAATAATTATCCTTACTTCTTGATAACAATCTATTTTTAAATTCTATTTAACATTACTAAAACTATACAAATAATATTCAAAATTCCAAAAATCTACAACAATCTGATTGAAACAATTTCTTTAAAGTTGACGTGCAAGAATGTTCTTTATATGGTAACTCCAGAATATTTCTTTTTCAGATATGAATGGTATTATCCTTGCTAGACGGCCAGGGTTATGTCGCAGAAACAAAGAAAACAAGTCACCCTCTTTTGCACTAGCTCCATGCAAAAAAACCTAGGAAGAAAACAAATGAATTAACAAGGGTAAACAGAAGCTGAGAAACAAAAGAACGTAAATCTATGCCTTAATGCGTAAGGATGGCGCAGTTTTCAGGGCGCGTAACGCAAATGTTAGAGGTTATCAGAAAATTTTATTTCCAGCTATATGAAGATCAGAATCAGTTAAATACAACAATACCTATGGAAGAACAAATCCCAGATATCCTAGAGGAGGAAGTAACAAATGTTGTATAATCGATGGAAAACGCCAAAACGCCTGGAAAAGACAGTGTACCTGTCGAAATGCTAAAAGCTGTTGGCCGGATGTTACATAAAACACTGGCAAAATTATAATAAAAATGACTTAAAGAACAAAAAGTACCTGACTTATGGAAAAATGCAGAAATGATCCTTTTACATAAAAAAGGAGCACAGGAAGATTTACCATTCAATAAGCCTCCTGTCAGTAATGTAAAAAGTTTTCACTAAGATAATGTCTAAAAGAATATTAAGAAAACTGAATGACGCACAACCAAGAGAACAAGCAAGATTCAGAAGTGGATTCAGTACAATGGATCATATCCAGGTTGTACAACAGGCCATAGAAAGGCACCACGAATACTCCATGCCACTGTGCTTGGCTTTTATCGACAGTGAAAAAGCATTTGACTGCATCTCAAAGCATGCCATAATGGATGCACTGCTTAGCCAGGGGGTAGACAAAGCATATGTAAACCTACTAGGATCGATATATGATGGAGCTACAGCGACAATTCACCTTGATGATCTTGAAGTGGGAATTAATGTTGAACGAGGTGTATGGCAGGGTGATGCAATATCGCCTATTCTTTTCTCGCCTGGCCTTGAACAAGTATTCCGCAAACTGGATTGGGAACAGGATGGTGTAAAAATCAATGGTGCAAACTTAAACCATCTTAGATTTGCAGATGATATCGTGCTCCTTTTACAAGACCCAGAGAAGCTGTAAAGTCGCATACAAGAACTAGAAAGGCGAACCATTTGGCTTAAAAATAAAGCTGAAAAAGAGTCAGGTTATGTTCAGTAAATTCGCTGAAGACAGGAGAATTTTAGTTTTTGGATTATTTAGGGATTTGGAGATTGTGGACCACTTTATATACCTTAGGCAGATGATTTTAATGGAGGGGGAGACCGCCCGGGAGGTGGAACGACGTGTTAAATGTGGCTGGCAGGCATTTGGCAGGCTCAACATAGTGTTTAAGAGCAGACTCCCACTTTGTCTGAAAAGAAAAGTCAGTGCGTCATACCCGTGAACCTGGTGTATGAAGTGAAACCTGGACACTCACATCGCAATTAATCCAAATACTTTGGGTAACATAGAGGGGAATGAAAAGATGTATGCTTGGCATTACAAGAAGAGACAGAAAGGCCTGCGCAAGGATCAGGAAACAAACGAGAGTGCGTGACATCATTGGAAGAGTGAAGCAATTGACATGGATATGGGTAGGCCATATAGCGAGGCGATGGGACGACAGATGGAACAGACAGAAACATCGTGACTCTTCACAGAATCAACGTATCGACACCTGGAATGATTTGGAAACATTATCTTCCATACGTGAAAATATTAGATGTGTATATATATATATATATATATATATATATATATATATATATATATATATATATATATATATATATATATATATATACATATATATATATATATATATTGTAGCGATTTTCCTACAAATCGCCACCAATGTTCAAGAAATACACAACAAAATCTGAGTACACCGCCGGTCTGTCTCTTTACATTCCCTTCTTTCTGTTCGAGAAAATTACTCTCCCCCTCTTGACACCCATCTTGACACTGACACTCCCCATTGTTTATCCGTTATACAGGGTTGCTTCACTGTCCCCTCCTTAACAAGATTTCGTCCCAAAATCCATCCTGGTTCTCTTCTCCATGTTGATATCGGCAACCTTCGCCATTCCTGTAGCCCAACGTCCTATAGAAGAAACAGTCCACTGTCTTCTCTCTTCTGGCCATTCGCCTTGGGTAGAAACAGCCGACCAAAATGATGATCCCGGTGAATTTGAATATCTCCTCCAACATATTCCGCACCAGCCTCCAATCTAGACGGTCCAACCCACAAGCCAATTTCGGTATTGCTCACTTGCTGATGTTCTGCGACAAATCTGGAACACTTCTTCCAGGTTCTTAATGTGGTCTCTGAAGGACTTTCCAACCACAATTATGTCATCCAGGTAGACCAGACATGTCTTCCACGATAGCCCTTTCAAGACCATTTTCATCAACCTCTCTAAAGTGGCGGGGGCATTACACAACCCAAATAGCATGACAGTAAATTGCCATAATCCCGTGCCCACGGTAAAAGCTGTCTTCTCTCGGCCACTCCGGTCCAGTTTCACCTGCCAGTAACCGCTCTTCAAATCCAGTGTGGCGAAAATCTTTGATCCAGCCAAGGTGTCCAGAGTATCGTCTATCCTTGGCAATGGATAACTGTCCTTCTTCGTCAAGTTGCCGATAATCCACACAAAATCTTGTCTACCCATCTTTCTTCTTGACGAGAACTACTGGGGAAGCCCATGGACTGCTGGACGGCTCAATGACACCTTCTTTTTCCATATCGTGGACAATCTTGGTGGCTTCTTCATACTTGGCCAAAGGTAGTCTTCTAGCAGCCTGACGAATTGGTCTAGCATCGCCAGTGTTGATTTTATGCCGGACGATGTTAGTTCTACCATGGCTCGTCGAAACGATGGCGAAGACATCTCGATACTTGCTGACAAGATTCTTCAGGGCAGCTCCCTCCTGGTTAGTAAATCCATTTGGACAGGCGGATACAAGGTCTTTCAATTCTTTCGGGAACTTACCGTTGCTACATTCGATGACGTTCATCTTCCTGACAACCGAAGACACAGGAGAACAATACCCCAATACAGTCCCTTTCTTAATAGACACCGAGTAATAATTGGTGTTCATTACTCGGATGGGCATTCTTTTCACGACACATAGCAGAACTTTTCCTACCGCTACTCCCCGTCCTATCTCCTTGTCATGGCTTCTGGGCTCATACAACATGATGCCTTCCATGTCAGACTTCTTCTCCGGGCAAGCGTTCACAATGACCTCACTTCGTTCTGGTATTATGCAGTTCTCGCTCAGAATCACACGAACGCTATCTTCCTCGGACCTACGGTGTAGTACGACTTCTTCTCCATCAATCTTCATTGTTGGCATTTATGATGCCCATTCCCAATATGACTTCATCCTCTATGTCGGCTACCAAAGCTACATGACGAAATGAAGTGCTTCCAAGGCGAAACGTGATGTTGATTTCCCCATGCACGGTAGCTGGAGACCCAGTTGCGTTGCGCGGCTTCCATGTAGTGGCCATGATTTCATTTGAAGGCCGAACGATGTTGGTTCGGACGATGGCCTTTGTAGCACCTGTATTCAGCAGCATTGGATGTAGCTTGACAACGATATGGCCATCTATGATCGCGCTGTTGGACCGATGTTGATTGGTAGATATGTTTATTGTTCGATGAGGGGTATGCTGGGTACAGATCGATGATCGCCCCTTCTCGTCGACCTGTTTTCCGGGTTCGAAGAAGTGGATGCCTCTTTGCATTGGTTTCGCACGTGCCCCAGTATTCCGCTGTTCCAGTACCTGACTGTTTTCTTTTCTTAGCAGCAATAATATATATATATATATATATATATATATATATATATATATATATATATATATATATATATATATATATATATATATATTATTAGCTGCGTATAGACCCGATTGGATCACCCAAAGCATTCTGACTCATTTTCGAGTGTTCCTTCTGATCCACGTGGATTCTTTGTCCCCTCCGTCCACTTTGTTCCCGATCTCCTCGAAACTTCGCTCTCTAATGCAAGGTTACCACATATGTATTTTATTTTTGTACGTTCTTCTATCCTCAATCTCTGTTGGACCCCTTTCCCAGATCAGCTCTGACTTGCGTGATCCATGGTACTCTTGACTTGACTCCTTGTATGTATGTAAGAATTATGTTGGTTAGACTTGTCGGTGGGAGTCTACTGATATGTCTATAGAATTTCAACCTTCTTTTTCTTATGTCCGTCGTTACGTTGGATGTTCTCTCTGTGGTCTTTCTAGAATGTAGTCAGTATCCTTCTTCTATCAGTTTTGGACCTTCCTTGGAATTTTCCTCATAATTTAGCGTTCTTTTTTAGTATGTTTTCTATGCCGCTTTTTGTATGAAATGTAAGTGTCTCGCTTGGATATAGAACTTCTGGTTTGATTACTGTATTGTAGTATCTTATTTTTGCGTGTGTGAATAGGCATTTCTTATTGTAGATATTGTGTCTGGCCGTATGTCCTGTTCATCTTCTGTAATCGAGTCTTCTGTGCTACCTTCTCTCCTTCTGTGGGTCCGAGGATCTCGCCCAGGTATTTGAAGTGAGTGACCATATTTATTTTGCCGTATTTGGTGTTCAAATTTTGAACATCTAATTTTGAGCAGAAGAATTGGGTTTTTTGAAAGGTGATTTGTAGGCCACCTTTCTCTGTACATTCCTTGAGTACTCTGATTTGTTTGGTTGCTCTTTTTTCATTGTCTGCAAGTATGGCTAGGTCGTCTGCGAAAGTCAGGCAAGACATTTCTATGTTGTTTTTGGATCGTCCGAGTCGAATTGGTTTCCAGTGCCCTTGATTTTTCAGTTCTTTTTCCCATTCCCTTATGACTTTGCCTAGGACCAGGTTGAAGAGGATTGAGGATAACCCATCTCCTTGGCGTACTCCAGTTTTAATCAGGAAGGGTTCGGAAATTTCTCCCATAAATTTTACTTTAGAGGTTGTGTCAGTCAGTGTCTGCTTGATTAATTGTAGTGTTTGGGGATCGAGTCGTTGTTCTTCTAGGATACTGAACAAAGATTTTCGGTCGATGCAGTCGTATTCTTTCTTGAAGTCCACGAACGTGCAGATGATTGTTCCTGATAGCTTTGTATTTTAGTATAGTTTTTAGGTTAAATATTTGTTGTGCATGAGCGACCAGGGCGAAAACCTGCCTCGCCAATTTTGTGTTCTAATTGTTCTTGTGTTCTCTGGAGAAGGCATGCTGAGAGGATTTTGTAGGTGACTTGTAGTAAGGAGATTCCTCTGTAGTTCTGTTTCCCTTCTTGTGCAGCGGGTAGATAAGAGCATATTTCCAATCATCTGGTAATTTTTCTGTTTGCCAAATGTTAGTGATAATTTGCGTAAGTTCCTGCAGTGAATTTGGTCAGAGGTTTTTCAATAGTTCCGCGGTGATACTATCTTCACCGGATGACCTGTTATTCTTTAGTTTGCGTATGTGCCTGTGTATTTGCCTGCGTATTTCTTCCTGTGTTGGTGGTGCTTTTTCTGAGTGGGTATGGATACAATTTTCCTTGGGGAATCTTGGGTCGCGTTCAGGGCAGTTGAGGAGATCAGGGAAATAGTGTGCCAGCTCTTGACTATTTTCCTGATTGGTTAGCGCTAATCTCCCATTCCGCTTTCTGAAGCAAAGATTTTGTGGTGTGTATCCACGGATTTCTCTTGCAAAAGTCCTATAAAAGTCTATCGTGTTATAATTGCCGAAATTCTCCTCTATAGAGTCTAGTTGTTCCTTCATGTACTTCCTCTTAGTTTGCCTGATAACCTTTGCTGTCTGTTTACTAGTTACGTCACAAAGCTGTTGATTTTCTGGAGATTTTTTAGTGTTGTACTCCTGAAATGCTCGTTTGCGTCGCTGCAATGCACTTTCGAGGGTGTTTTGTGTTCTTTTTCAATGGGATCAGTTCCTGTGCTTTTTGTGTATTTTTTTTGTGGATTTTTTCCCTGTATCTGCTTGTTCTTTTTCCCATTACTTTGTTATGTCGGATTCCTTGATCTTTTTTGTATCGAATTTCTGTAGATGTGCTGTCTTGTGATGAATTCTCCTTGGGGTGAATTTGATTTTGATTCGTGTTAGGTAGTGGTCTGAGTCAATGTTCGTGCCCCTGCGTACTTGGACATCTTTGAATTCTCTTTGCTGTGGGTATGAGATCGCAACGTGGTCTATCTGGAATTCTCCAATCTGTTGAATAGGCGATCTCCATACCTTCTGTTTTCGTGGAGATTTTCTTAGGGATGTTGACATGATCTTAAGGTTATTTTGTTGACATAGTTCGATGAGTCTTGTGCTATTGTTATTGGTAATTTTATGACCGGGGAATTTGCCTACTGTTTTCTGATGGATTTTTTCTCTACCGGTTTGTGCGTTAAAGTCGCTCAATAAAATTTTTACCGCATCCTTTGGGACCTTTGCCATAACCTTCACTAGTATTGCCCAGAATGTCTCTGTAGACTTGGGGTTTTTCTTGTTGTCTCCATTTGTGAGGGCATGTACATTGATCATGGTGTATTTTTTATTGGCGCACTGTATGCACATTGTAATTAGTCTATTGTTTATGGGAATGATTTCCTTAATAGAGTTAACTATCCCTTTATGTACCATAAAGGCCATGCCCAGAAGCGGATCTGTCCTGGCGATTCGTTTGTCTGTCCTGCTTTTGAATATGCGATAGTTCCCATAGTGTACCGTGTCCTCATCTGTGATGCATGTTTCTTGTAGGGCAAGAACAAGTGTATTTTGCCTGTCAAGTTCTAAAGTTAGGTTGTGAAGTTTTCCTGGTTGGATCAGCGTGTTGATGTTGAAGGTGCCAATATATGTAGGTATACATATGAAAGTCCAGCTTCCTCAGAATCCGAACACCTGGTTGCAGTCTGTCGACGGGTGGATTGGTTACCACGTGGGTTATCATTGTTATTACTTGTACGAGCCATGGTTCCTTATAAGCTTATGGGTCCAGTGTTTCCACTGGGAGTTTAGAACTAGGGATTGTTAGTTCCTGGAGCGTAGTGTACGGCCGCATCTTCTGGGTGAACAAACGCCGACCAGGTTGTCGGTGGTTGCCTGCAGACGCGACCTGGGTTTTTTTTCTGCTAAGAATATTTTTAATAGGAAAAATCAGCAGGTGTTAAATCTGAACTCCTCTGTGGTTAGTCGATGTCCCCTGTCCTTGTTGGAAAAATGTGTTGTGGTAGTAGCCAATCTGGTTTTTCATTTCTGGAACCAAAAAAGCCCAGATCTTATGGCAATAACGATCAGAACTAACAGTGTGAGCGCGACCACGATTATCCTCAAAGAAGTAGGGGCCGATAATTCCTTCGCTTGATATTGCAGCCCAAACGACAATCTTAGGCGAGTATAATTGTTTCTGGTGCAGTTCCAGTGGTTTGTCGGATTGTCAGTGGATATGTTATTGAAGCTCTTAAAACGATTTCTCATTGTCCTGCAGATTCGTTTAGTGATTCTGTGAAACGATCCATCGCTATTAAACTTAAAAAGTCCGTCATGGGTTTGACAGCACTCCTCTAGCGCCGCTATCCGGGTTTAGCGCATAACAGTCAAAACAAAAACGAAAAACATTCTGAAACACCCTTTACTTAATATAAATAGGCTAGCTTCAATACTTCTTTCTATTAAATCGTGTTTCATCAACATTTTCATTGTATTTTATATATTTTCATACATTTTTAATGCATGGGAAATCATTTTTCCTCCAGGTAAATCACGAAACTTATTAAAAGTGAAAACTAATTTTGCACTAAGTAAAGTTTTATAAATTATTGTTAATGGATGTCGTATATCTTAAGGAAATTTATTGTAATTAATCGTGAATTATTGTTAATGGATGGGTACATGATTCTTGTTCTAAATTAATATCTACATATTTTCCGGAAATTGTTTTCAGTAGTAGAGTAACGTAAAATAATACAATTTCCATTAAGGAATGGGACAAATTTCAACTAAACAAGGGCAAAAGTTTTTACTTCACGTATTTTATTAGACGGCGTACATCTGACCCGGTTCAGAGAAATAATATATTAACGAACAGCATGCTGAATACGAACACATTGCGCCGCAGGCGATTTTGTTTTATTGTGTCGCTCGAAAATGGGATACATGTGGTAGAACTTGTCGAAAAGCCACCGTAAATATACAAACATTAATCTTCAAATGAAAATTGTGAAACGCAATTACTGGCGTGCCACGCTGACAACCGGGAATTTTCTATTGGAACACTTTTAGTTACAGTTACAATGAAACGGTCTTTACCGCATGTACGATATTTTCGAATAATTGTTCTATTTTAAAATTTAATCCTGTGACGGTTTTTTTTATAGATCGAGTTTAAATTGATAAACGGACGTTTTCATTTCGAATTAAAATATACTCCATTTATTTCGGCTAAACTTTTCTGTGATGTTGATGTTTAAATTGTGTACACCCCTCGATATTGTTATTATTTATATTATATTATATTATTTTATTATATAATAATATATATATATATATATATATATATATATATATATATATATATATATATATATTAATTATATATATATATATATATATATATATATATATATATATATATATATATATATATATATATATATATATATGTAATGTTTCAGAGTTTACTGTATGGGTGTTTATTATACTAATACGAGGTATATAATTACGGTCTGAGAATGATTGTTAATAATTTTATTATTCTATTGGAAACACAATTCTACATCGTGTCCATTAAAATAATTGCCTTGACAAGTCACTCAGCACTGGACATGGTTTAATATGCACTGGACATGGTTAAAATACAATCAAAAGGCAATAACCAACATTGTTCAAATGATAAAACACTCTATTGCTTCAAATAATAATTTAACAGTCTATTAAATACATGCACATTAGGAGCGCTCCCTATGTGGGCGAGCAAAGCATTGAAGAGACAAACACCTTCCACACACCAATAGTTCTCACAATTGGTACATCATAATTGTTCTTAGAACGGACATCGTAAGAATGCATATTTACTTTCTGTACCAAAAAAGTATTCAAATAATGGGGCAACAAATTATGTTTTATTTTATATATCAATCGAATGTTAGCCCCTTCAACGGCCCGCGCAACTGAAAACCAATCCAATGACCGCAACATTACCTCTATCGGTGTATACCTATTACAGTTCAATAGTACACGCATAGCCTTGTTCTGCTGAATTTGAAGTCTACCAATACTCTCCTTATTACATGATATCAGCACAGACATACAATAGGTAAAATGGGGTAAAACTGTAGTATTATATACAAGCCTCTTGGACCATGGTGATAAATGTGACGATATACGACTAAAGAACCCTATTTTTCCCCAATCTTTCTACATAGATAACTGACATGATTACAAAATGTTAGCTGAGGATCCAACAGTACTCCTAAGTATTTAATTTCATTTACAATTTCAATATCACAATTATTTATATTTATTTTTAACCCTAACTCATTAAATCTTTTGCAGTTTGCTTTAGATCCTATCACCATGCACCTTGTTTTCAGTTCGTTTAGTTTAAGTTTATTTTTGTATAGCCATCTAAATAGTATTGCCAGTTCACTATTCAATGTTTCAACCATCTCAGGCAAATTATACCCAGACACAGATATGAGAGTATCATCTGCAAAAAGACTAATAACACATTTATCCAATATTGTAGAAATATCGTTGATATATATCAAAAACAGCAACGGACTCAAAACACTACCCTGAGGAACTCCCCACGCACTTTCCCTCTTTACCGACACTTTTCCCTCAACCCTCGTCCTATGATGCCTATCTGTTAAGTAACTCTTGATCCATTTTAAGGCTTTCGATCTTACACCATAACATAATAATTTTTTACGCAGTATATCCCGGTCAATAGTAATAATTGGAGGAATGTTTAGCTCATTCAGGGAAATAATGGTCGCACATCATTAATCTATAGAGAAATCTATTACCAACTTAAATCCATAATAAAGAAACAATTATTTAAAGTTCGAAGCACTCTCTTTCCTTCTTCCTCTAATCCTATTAGACTAGGATAAAAATACAGTGAGCCAGTGGATCATATTCTGTGAATTCGCTTTCAAGATAATATTTAGGTTTGTGGTCGTGGACAGTTTGAATTATCTGGAACGTTATGAATTATTTTTACTGTATTCTTTGCTGTTTTAGCTATTTCCTGGTTTAGTTTCTGTTTTTGTGAGTTAAGCAGTCGGTGAAAGCAACTTGTCTCGTCATTTATTCGTCAACTATTTATTTTGAACAGGAAAGAAGATAATGGGGTTCATCTTTTACCATTTAACGCTGTGAGAGAGGTATGCATTAATAACTTAGTAAGTCTCATGGTTAATTGGAGTTCTTTTAGAGAGTTCGAGCTGCACTAAATATTAGTACTGGTTCAGTGCAATTTCGAAAAAGTTGAAAAATAACGAAATCTTAATATCACCGAAGAAAAACCGCGTATATCCAAAACAAGTAACTAATCAAGATCATCTTGATGTGGGTTCAATTCGCAATCAAATCTATGAAATGTATGAAAAAATTGAGTAGATTTATATGGTAATATTGTATTTTTATGAAATTGTATTGAACTATTTCAGAACAAACGGATAATCTTGAAAGCATCCATGAAAAACTAAAGAACATGCAGCTCTTTGATAGACGTAAAACTTCGCTTCATACATTTCTAAACGAAATTGGTTTGAAATGGTGTAAGTATAATCCACGTAGCGGCCTGATGGAACTTCCAGCTATTGCCTTCTAACGAATCCAATTTGTCAAGATGCATCAAAATATATCTGTTTGATTTTGTATATTTGGATGAAACATGGATATTTCAAAACGGGACCTTGCCTCACTCATGGTAAGATGATAACAATATGTAAAGTGTAAATATTACAAAAGTTAAAGTAAAAAGGTGAGTACTACCTAATACTTAAGAGCCATTAAAGTCATGTTGTCATAAAGAGTTGTTTTAAGACATGCCTATAATAACATGTTATTGCAGATATATTGTTCTTCATACTGGGAACAAGAATTGCTTTATTCCAGAGGCTGAATTAATCTTTTCTTCTAAACCAAAAGGCCATTATCATGGAGAAATGAATAAAGATAACTTTCGGTTTTGGTTTGAAAACCAGCTTTTGAAAATCTTGGATGAGCCATCAGTTATTGTCATGGATAATGCATCATATCACAGTATACTGATGGATAAACCTCCAACTAGTGCACGGACAAATCAAAAAATTGCATAATGCCTGACGATGCATAATTTTCCTTTTGAAAACACTATGCTGAAAAGTGAACTGCTGCAAATTGTTATTCGGTAAACAGTAATTAAAGGGACAGGTTTGTGTTTCATAATGTTCTTTTTAGGACAAGCCTAAAAAAATATGTGGCAAATCATATGGTTGAAGAGTATGGTCACAAAGTGTTACGTCTTCCGCCTTATCATTGCACATTCAATCCTATAGAATTGATATGAGGGGTAGCCAAAAATTATTGCAAATTATTGAAAAATGATTGCTAACTATTTGAATATATGAAAAGAAGTTTTATCAACAGTTGATTGCGCTTGCAATTGAACAGCGATTCAGACGCTGAAAGTTGTTTTAGCGATAGTGAATAATTAAACTTTGTGTAAACTAAATGAAAAGCCGTTATGTTCACAAGCAAAAGTTTCGAAACAGATTTATGATTAAAACTTTTAAAGAAAAAATTTTTCGTCTTACTTTTTCATTTACAGTTTTATCGTTCATACAAAAGCCAAAGTCTGAGTATTTTGGTGGTGATGTGGCAACATTGTAACGTGAGTGCGTCATAGATTTTGATGGCGTACAACCATTATTTCCCTGAATGAGCTATACTATGAGGCAAATAATATGTCTTTCAAATTGAGTGGTTTTTTAATTCTTGAATAAAACACAGATGGCGTTGTAAATTTGCCTAGGTCTAATCTCATTTCAGAAGTGTATGACATTATAAAAATGGAGTCGTATAAAATACAATAACGCATTAAAATTGTTAAATTGTTTTATGAAAATGGGAGTTCAGTGAAAAATATTTTTATAAAATGATGAAATATATTTGTTGTTTGCACAATCATCCATCTGAAAACACTATCAATCCAATTGTTCAAAAATTTCAAGAAACTGGTTTGGTGGAAGATAAAAGAAGAGCTATATATAGTCATAATGATCATTCACAAGAGCATATTGATTCGGTACGTGAAAGTGTTGCTGAATACGCAGAAATTTCCATTAGCCGACGTTCACAACAATTTGGACTCACTGAATCTATAACATGGCGTATATGGCGAAAGGATTTAGCTCTGAGGGCATATAAGATTCAAATAATACACCAACTAAAACCACTAAATCATTCAAAAGTCGTCCATTTCTCAATAGGATCAAAGAAGAAACAATGATTTGTCTCAAAAAATCATCTTTTCAGATGAAGCGCATTTTGAAATGCCGCATTTGGAGTGAGGAAAATCCACTATTGACTCATGAGAAACCTCAAGAAAAACGAGTCACTATTTGGTGTGCATTATGAATTGATATAGCTACAATGTCTCTAATGGTGAGTGGTTCAGCACTCTTGATTCAGCACTCAATACTCATTGGTTGACGTGGAAGGTCTTCCTGAACGAGATTCATCTTTAACTCCTTCTTTGCCATTATTAAAGTTGTTATACGACTTGTAAACAGTTTTTTGACTTAGCTTTGTCGCTTTAACATTTTCTTGGCATTTTTAATACAGTAGCATAAGAAATTTGTTTTTTTTTAATACATTTTATGAAAATTCTTTGCTCGACCATTGCAAAAAATCGCCGACACAAATATTTAACAATTACAAAAGACACTATAATTTCTAATTTAATAAGGGAAATTGTATGAAACTTCTGTCAAATGTCAAGTCATACTCATTGAAATAACAAATAGTTGTAACGATTTTTTAATTATATTAGTAGTAGCAGTAGCGGCTATTTAATGTGAGATGTTGCAAATTTTCATTACAAATAGCATGGGCGTCACCACTCTCTCAATTATATAAAACCACGAGATGAGCTGTTTTACTCCTTATTAAAATTGAAAATAAAATGTTTTTACGGTGCGGTTTTCATTCATACAAATTGGCACACGTAAAAATATATGCCTATTCCAGTGGATGTTCTTCGCCAAACTATTCGTCATAAACAAGTTTAATGATTCGAAACATTCATAAAGCTACCTTCCTTAGAGAGACCGTAAATCTTACCGCATGCGTTTTAGTGAAAGGGGCGTTACGTGGTAATTAAAACAACTAGTAACGTCGCCTTGGCGTGAGATTAGTTCTCATACTTTTGATGCGTCTAGAAAATTATTTTAATTATTAGGTGGATGGAAATTGTCTTTTTACGAGGAAATATAAGTAGAAGTTCTTATACAAGAAATAGTTTATATCTTTAATTATGTCAAGTGTTTTTCTTTATGTTAACATTTACATTTAACGTTTCATTATTATAATAATCTAAAGTCGTTATTAAAATGATTTCTTCACATATATATATTGTTACCCGTTTGGGCTTCAAAAATATACCCTTAATAAAAATTCATTTTACTACGTTGAATGATACCAAGGGCTAATTGATGCTTAGAGAACATGAGATCTCAACCAACAAAAAAAAACATTACTCGTTACTTAGACATTTATTCTCATCATGCAAGACAGTATCGTGAAAGCCAAAAGAATATGAGAGAGACTCTGTTACAATATTAAATTAAATAGGTTAATAATGTATATGCAATTTAGTAATGACGTTTTGCAGACAATAAACAGTAATGAACTTAATTTAATGTGACTAATAGGATGATAACTTGTCTTTGATCAGTCAATCCACAAAACTCCCCGATGAGTGTCGCACAGGTCACGTGAGGCGGAACGTTAGTCTGTCTATCCCTTAAGGTTTTAGATATTCCGTGGGTTTGCTCCGATATTCCGATACATACAAACTAAGAAGTTCCGATATATACAAACTAAGAAGTACTTGGGTTTTCACAACGTTTTGACGAGATTGCACTCGTCATTTTCAAGTGTCCAAGTCCCCTGATCCAGAAAAACTGTATATCTGACTTTCAGCACTGCTACGTAAAGTGACCAAACCATGTCCAGTGCTGAGTGACTTGTCAAGGCAATTATTTTAATGGACACGATGTAGAATTGTGTTTCCAATAGAATAATAAAATTATTAACAATCATTCTCAGACCGTAATTATATACCTCGTATTAGTATAATAAACACCCATACAGTAAACTCTGAAACATTACATATATATATATATATATATATATATATATATATATATATATATATATATATATATATATATATATTATTATATATATATATATATATATATATATATATATATATATATATATATATATATATATATATATATATATATATATGTAATGTTTCAGAGTTTACTGTATGGGTGTTTATTATACTAATACGAGGTATATAATTACGGTCTGAGAATGATTGTTAATAATTTTATTATTCTATTGGAAACACAATTCTACATCGTGTCCATTAAAATAATTGCCTTGACAAGTCACTCAGCACTGGACATGGTTTGGTCACTTTACGTAGCAGTGCTGAAGTCAGATATACAGTTTTTCTGGATCAGGGGACTTGGACACTTGAAAATGACGAGTGCAATCTCGTCAAAACGTTGTGAAAACCCAAGTACTTCTTAGTTTGTATATATCGGAACTTCTTAGTTTGTATGTATCGGAATATCGGAGCAAACCCACGGAATATCTAAAACCTTAAGGGATAGACAGACTAACGTTCCGCCTCACGTGACCTGTGCGACACTCATCGGGGAGTTTTGTGGATTGACTGATCAAAGACAAGTTATCATCCTATTAGTCACATTAAATTAAGTTCATTACTGTTTATTGTCTGCAAAACGTCATTACTAAATTGCATATACATTATTAACCTATTTAATTTAATATTGTAACAGAGTCTCTCTCATATTCTTTTGGCTTTCACGATACTGTCTTGCATGATGAGAATAAATGTCTAAGTAACGAGTAATGTTTTTTTTTGTTGGTTGAGATCTCATGTTCTCTAAGCATCAATTAGCCCTTGGTATCATTCAACGTAGTAAAATGAATTTTTATTAAGGGTATATTTTTGAAGCCCAAACGGGTAACAATATATATATGTGAAGAAATCATTTTAATAACGACTTTAGATTATTATAATAATGAAACGTTAAATGTAAATGTTAACATAAAGAAAAACACTTGACATAATTAAAGATATAAACTATTTCTTGTATAAGAACTTCTACTTATATTTCCTCGTAAAAAGACAATTTCCATCCACCTAATAATTAAAATAATTTTCTAGACGCATCAAAAGTATGAGAACTAATCTCACGCCAAGGCGACGTTACTAGTTGTTTTAATTACCACGTAACGCCCCTTTCACTAAAACGCATGCGGTAAGATTTACGGTCTCTCTAAGGAAGGTAGCTTTATGAATGTTTCGAATCATTAAACTTGTTTATGACGAATAGTTTGGCGAAGAACATCCACTGGAATAGGCATATATTTTTACGTGTGCCAATTTGTATGAATGAAAACCGCACCGTAAAAACATTTTATTTTCAATTTTAATAAGGAGTAAAACAGCTCATCTCGTGGTTTTATATAATTGAGAGAGTGGTGACGCCCATGCTATTTGTAATGAAAATTTGCAACATCTCACATTAAATAGCCGCTACTGCTACTACTAATATAATTAAAAAATCGTTACAACTATTTGTTATTTCAATGAGTATGACTTGACATTTGACAGAAGTTTCATACAATTTCCCTTATTAAATTAGAAATTATAGTGTCTTTTGTAATTGTTAAATATTTGTGTCGGCGATTTTTTGCAATGGTCGAGCAAAGAATTTTCATAAAATGTATTAAAAAAAAACAAATTTCTTATGCTACTGTATTAAAAATGCCAAGAAAATGTTAAAGCGACAAAGCTAAGTCAAAAAACTGTTTACAAGTCGTATAACAACTTTAATAATGGCAAAGAAGGAGTTAAAGATGAATCTCGTTCAGGAAGACCTTCCACGTCAACCAATGAGTATTGAGTGCTGAATCAAGAGTGCTGAACCACTCACCATTAGAGACATTGTAGCTATATCAATTCATAATGCACACCAAATAGTGACTCGTTTTTCTTGAGGTTTCTCATGAGTCAATAGTGGATTTTCCTCACTCCAAATGCGGCATTTCAAAATGCGCTTCATCTGAAAAGATGATTTTTTGAGACAAATCATTGTTTCTTCTTTGATCCTATTGAGAAATGGACGACTTTTGAATGATTTAGTGGTTTTAGTTGGTGTATTATTTGAATCTTATATGCCCTCAGAGCTAAATCCTTTCGCCATATACGCCATGTTATAGATTCAGTGAGTCCAAATTGTTGTGAACGTCGGCTAATGGAAATTTCTGCGTATTCAGCAACACTTTCACGTACCGAATCAATATGCTCTTGTGAATGATCATTATGACTATATATAGCTCTTCTTTTATCTTCCACCAAACCAGTTTCTTGAAATTTTTGAACAATTGGATTGATAGTGTTTTCAGATGGATGATTGTGCAAACAACAAATATATTTCATCATTTTATAAAAATATTTTTCACTGAACTCCCATTTTCATAAAACAATTTAACAATTTTAATGCGTTATTGTATTTTATACGACTCCATTTTTATAATGTCATACACTTCTGAAATGAGATTAGACCTAGGCAAATTTACAACGCCATCTGTGTTTTATTCAAGAATTAAAAAACCACTCAATTTGAAAGACATATTATTTGCCTCATAGTATAGCTCATTCAGGGAAATAATGGTTGTACGCCATCAAAATCTATGACGCACTCACGTTACAATGTTGCCACATCACCACCAAAATACTCAGACTTTGGCTTTTGTATGAACGATAAAACTGTAAATGAAAAAGTAAGACGAAAAATTTTTTCTTTAAAAGTTTTAATCATAAATCTGTTTCGAAACTTTTGCTTGTGAACATAACGGCTTTTCATTTAGTTTACACAAAGTTTAATTATTCACTATCGCTAAAACAACTTTCAGCGTCTGAATCGCTGTTCAATTGCAAGCGCAATCAACTGTTGATAAAACTTCTTTTCATATATTCAAATAGTTAGCAATCATTTTTCAATAATTTGCAATAATTTTTGGCTACCCCTCATATCAATTCTATAGGATTGAATGTGCAATGATAAGGCGGAAGACGTAACACTTTGTGACCATACTCTTCAACCATATGATTTGCCACATATTTTTTTAGGCTTGTCCTAAAAAGAACATTATGAAACACAAACCTGTCCCTTTAATTACTGTTTACCGAATAACAATTTGCAGCAGTTCACTTTTCAGCATAGTGTTTTCAAAAGGAAAATTATGCATCGTCAGGCATTATGCAATTTTTTGATTTGTCCGTGCACTAGTTGGAGGTTTATCCATCAGTATACTGTGATATGATGCATTATCCATGACAATAACTGATGGCTCATCCAAGATTTTCAAAAGCTGGTTTTCAAACCAAAACCGAAAGTTATCTTTATTCATTTCTCCATGATAATGGCCTTTTGGTTTAGAAGAAAAGATTAATTCAGCCTCTGGAATAAAGCAATTCTTGTTCCCAGTATGAAGAACAATATATCTGCAATAACATGTTATTATAGGCATGTCTTAAAACAACTCTTTATGACAACATGACTTTAATGGCTCTTAAGTATTAGGTAGTACTCACCTTTTTACTTTAACTTTTGTAATATTTACACTTTACATATTGTTATCATCTTACCATGAGTGAGGCAAGGTCCCGTTTTGAAATATCCATGTTTCATCCAAATATACAAAATCAAACAGATATATTTTGATGCATCTTGACAAATTGGATTCGTTAGAAGGCAATAGCTGGAAGTTCCATCAGGCCGCTACGTGGATTATACTTACACCATTTCAAACCAATTTCGTTTAGAAATGTATGAAGCGAAGTTTTACGTCTATCAAAGAGCTGCATGTTCTTTAGTTTTTCATGGATGCTTTCAAGATTATCCGTTTGTTCTGAAATAGTTCAATACAATTTCATAAAAATACAATATTACCATATAAATCTACTCAATTTTTTCATACATTTCATAGATTTGATTGCGAATTGAACCCACATCAAGATGATCTTGATTAGTTACTTGTTTTGGATATACGCGGTTTTTCTTCGGTGATATTAAGATTTCGTTATTTTTCAACTTTTTCGAAATTGCACTGAACCAGTACTAATATTTAGTGCAGCTCGAACTCTCTAAAAGAACTCCAATTAACCATGAGACTTACTAAGTTATTAATGCATACCTCTCTCACAGCGTTAAATGGTAAAAGATGAACCCCATTATCTTCTTTCCTGTTCAAAATAAATAGTTGACGAATAAATGACGAGACAAGTTGCTTTCACCGACTGCTTAACTCACAAAAACAGAAACTAAACCAGGAAATAGCTAAAACAGCAAAGAATACAGTAAAAATAATTCATAACGTTCCAGATAATTCAAACTGTCCACGACCACAAACCTAAATATTATCTTGAAAGCGAATTCACAGAATATGATCCACTGGCTCACTGTATTTTTATCCTAGTCTAATAGGATTAGAGGAAGAAGGAAAGAGAGTGCTTCGAACTTTAAATAATTGTTTCTTTATTATGGATTTAAGTTGGTAATAGATTTCTCTATAGATTAATGATGTGCGACCATTATTTCCCTGAATGAGCTAAACATTCCTCCAATTATTACTATTGACCGGGATATACTGCGTAAAAAATTATTATGTTATGGTGTAAGATCGAAAGCCTTAAAATGGATCAAGAGTTACTTAACAGATAGGCATCATAGGACGAGGGTTGAGGGAAAAGTGTCGGTAAAGAGGGAAAGTGCGTGGGGAGTTCCTCAGGGTAGTGTTTTGAGTCCGTTGCTGTTTTTGATATATATCAACGATATTTCTACAATATTGGATAAATGTGTTATTAGTCTTTTTGCAGATGATACTCTCATATCTGTGTCTGGGTATAATTTGCCTGAGATGGTTGAAACATTGAATAGTGAACTGGCAATACTATTTAGATGGCTATACAAAAATAAACTTAAACTAAACGAACTGAAAACAAGGTGCATGGTGATAGGATCTAAAGCAAACTGCAAAAGATTTAATGAGTTAGGGTTAAAAATAAATATAAATAATTGTGATATTGAAATTGTAAATGAAATTAAATACTTAGGAGTACTGTTGGATCCTCAGCTAACATTTTGTAATCATGTCAGTTATCTATGTAGAAAGATTGGGGAAAAATAGGGTTCTTTAGTCGTATATCGTCACATTTATCACCATGGTCCAAGAGGCTTGTATATAATACTACAGTTTTACCCCATTTTACCTATTGTATGTCTGTGCTGATATCATGTAATAAGGAGAGTATTGGTAGACTTCAAATTCAGCAGAACAAGGCTATGCGTGTACTATTGAACTGTAATAGGTATACACCGATAGAGGTAATGTTGCGGTCATTGGATTGGTTTTCAGTTGCGCGGGCCGTTGAAGGGGCTAACATTCGATTGATATATAAAATAAAACATAATTTGTTGCCCCATTATTTGAATACTTTTTTGGTACAGAAAGTAAATATGCATTCTTACGATGTCCGTTCTAAGAACAATTATGATGTACCAATTGTGAGAACTATTGGTGTGTGGAAGGTGTTTGTCTCTTCAATGCTTTGCTCGCCCACATAGGGAGCGCTCCTAATGTGCATGTATTTAATAGACTGTTAAATTATTATTTGAAGCAATAGAGTGTTTTATCATTTGAACAATGTTGGTTATTGCCTTTTGATTGTATTTTCTTTTGTTAAGATTTTTTAGAATTTTTCTTACTTTTATTTTTTTTTGTATATTGATTTTGTTTTGTTACTATGCTGCATATGCTAAATAAAGTGTGTATTTATTTATTTATTTTATTTATTATTTGTTAATTTTTCTAAACAATTCCACAAAGCTATCAAATCCATTATTTTAAAATCAAAACATTATTTTCAGTGGATATGGTACTGCGGATTTTTTTCTATTTTATCGATTGAAGAAACTACTTTGTAGATGCCATTTCGAGTGCACGGAATAATTTGATGGAAATATCAGAAGTCGTGCATTAAAACTGTTCGGAAGACGGGAAGAAAAGTTTGCAATACCCTTAGTATTACAGTGAAAGGGTATTACTTTGATGGAAACAAAATAAATTTGGATGTATAAATAAATACATTGTGTTATTTATTTGCCCATATTTTTATTAGAAATAAAAATGTTAAATAGAGATGTTGACTTATTATAATTATTCCACTTAAGGCTGCTTCGAATCACCTCTATATTTATTTGAATATAATATATATTAAATATATTTGTAATATTATAAAGTAGTCACAACACTGAACCTATCTTTTTAAAAATTGGCTCATTTAATTTATCTTTCTTAGTTTTTGAGATATGATTTTTTAGAAATTTAAAAACTTGCGGAAATTGTACTTCCTCGATGGTTTCATGAGAATATCTCGAAAACCATTCTAGATATCGAACCGCGCTTACCGCTGTTCAATTTTCCATTATTTTCTTTATCTAGTAGTATATTTTCATGGAAATCTGGCTACTTTGGGCTTTCGGCATTTTTTAGGGTTTACACTTTGAAAAAAATTCGTCCAAGAATACGTAACTTCAAAAAATAGAATTGTCGTATTTTAAATACCTTTTTATTGAAATATAATGTTAAATCCAAAACTAATTAACTGAAAAAAAAAATGAAGTGAAATTCTATATGGGTAAATATTTCTTTTCCATTTTTACTTTTTGGAAAAAAAAAAGATTAAAAGAAACCGCTATAATTAATTTAAATAAAAATTACTATTGCTATGCTTTCGGTAGATTTAAATTCAATATGGTTCCCGATGCTAAAGAATATAATTAAACACATTTAGGTATTTGAATATACAGTCACTACAGTAAACAATCAAACAGTAAACCTTACTTATATATATATTTTTTGGTAGTATGTCACTGTAATAAAAATCTATTGTTGTCTATGTAAGTATCGTTGATATACAAAAAAAAATATATTTTCTTCCACTCTTTACTTTATATATTTCAAATTAATATAATTTATTTTTTAGATTAGTTTTGAAAATGGGGGGAGATAATCCTTCGAAACATTAACGTTAAAAGTTTGTACTTTTTTAGAACATTTTTATATTTTTAAAATTTTGTCCGTTAGGCAAATTTATTACAGAAAAGAATCACTGAAAAATTTGTCTCCGTTGGTTTTTTGTTTTTACCCAGTGATTCTTCATTTAAATAAGAATAGATATTTTTGATATTTTTTGAGTATTAGGTCGTGGCAAAAAAACCTAAAAAAAGAAAAATATATATATGAACACGCCACAATCATTCAGACACTACTTAAAACAATTATTGGCATCAAATAATCTCACGTTATCGAGTACAACTAATTATTTTAATTGAAGACACGAGTGAATGAAGGTGTTATGTAACTTTTTTTAAAACATATATTTTTTTCTTTGGATGAAGGTGTTATATACTTAGTTTTATAACAACAGTGCTAATTTAACAATGAATGAAAGAGATATGTTACATTATTTCTCAATAAAAAATGGAAGAACGTGCAATGAGCACATAACACATTCATCCATAAGAAAAATAATGTTTGTTTAACGGGTTGCGTGAATGAAGGTGTTATGTAGTACATATAATTCCTTCATCCACTTCAACTACGTTACTGTTTACTTATCAATTTGAATTCCGGCTGGTGTTTTAATTTAAGAAATTGATTATAGTAGTTTGTGAGTATTTATGAAAGTTACAGCTTAGAATTTGTTTTTTTTTCAGAATTTAAAGAAGTCGATTCTGACTTCTCAGACAGCGATGGAGACGCTGAATATGTGCCTAACAATGATATCTAATGAATAGTCAAACAAAAGAAAATGTTTGTTAAAAATACAGTTATTGATAATTCAAGAAGACAGCATAAAAATAACTGTTGTTAACTCAGTTATTGATATTTATAATCGAACGAACAATATGGAAATCATTATTGAAAAAATTTGAATTAAAAGGAAACAAAAAAAATTTCGCTCCGAGGAAAGCATTTTCAAAAATCCAAAACGCGATCCAAATATGTGGAAAAAACACAAGGCAGCATTAGGCGAGCACGCGGGGAGGCATATGTATCTTACAAAAATACGCTTGTTTCAGAAAAGGCATTCTCTGTAGGGAAAATTCTAAATTTTCATGTAGCACTCGCTTGTTTTTCATGTTCATGTTCTTCTTAAGGAAATTTATAAACTTGACATTAATGTGAAAAACGGTTAATGTCAATTGCGGTTTTAAAATTTTGGGATACATATTGTTACAAAAAACAAAGAAAACGCCTCTTTTTGTACCTGGACTGAAGATATAGTAAATAGTGGAAGTGTAGAAATATGTAGTTTTCTACTGAGATATATTAAAGTAGAGGAAATTATTACTTGTACCAACATCTTATCATGACGTTATCAAGTATCGGCTTCCTCAGTTAAATTTAGTAAGTATCGGATAAGATTTACGATTACTCGGGTGAAGAAACCTGTCTCAATATTGCAACTGTAATATTTATTTTTGGAATATCTTCCGATGATCGTGTTATTGATTTGTGTATACCATTGCAATAATAAAACTATAAAACAGACATAAAAATTGTGGTTGATTGGGGAGGAGCTATCTTGATTTGTCAGTAAAAATATAATGTTTACATTCATATGATATAATTAAATTAATTTTTAAGACACCCCAAAAATTTGCGAACTAACCTCACCTCAAGGCGGCATTATTAGTTATTTTAATTACCACATAACGCCCCTTTCAGTAAAATGCGTGCGGTAAGATTTACGGCTTCTCCAAGGAAGGAAGCTTTATGAATACCTTGAATCATTAAAGTTGTTTATGACGAATAGTTTGGGCGAAGAACACCTACTGGAATAGGGTTATATTTTCACGTGTGCTAATTTGCAAGAATGGAAACCACACCATAAACAAGCAAAAATATATCAGCTTCTATTTTACGTATAACATAAAAACATTTTATTTTCAATTTTAACAAGGACGTAAAACAACTCAACCTTGCGGTTCCATAAAATTTAATGACTGGATGGGACCATTCGAATTTGTAAAGAAATTTTGCAACATAATAATAAACTAAGGTGAAACTGTTCTAAAAGGTTTCGGGAATTAGTCCCAATGGAGATACTGACTAGTTGTGTGTCTCAGTAATGAAAAGAAGAAAGAAAACAGCTCGTATCTGTTAATTTGTTAACAAATAAGTTGTTTTCTTAAATATTCTGTTGGTGTAATATATTATTTTGATATTACTGGAACAATTAATTACCTCCATATAAAACACAATACGTAGCAGCTAGATATACAATTTTAAAATTAATATTCTCATAATGTAATGAATTATATTACCTATTTATTGTAGGTCCCATTCAATGGCAATATTGACTGATTTAATTTTCGTGTAGCCAACAAAGTGTAGCCATTTTAGAATAAATATAAGCTGTATATAATAAGGTGTAAGTAATATGTTTTCGTTGCCTCTGGTTCAAGTTGGGTAAACGGATAACAATGATGAAGAGTGCAATGCCATGTGTTTTAAGAAATCATTTAAGAGGTTGGCAATATTTCGTAATAGTGGTCAGTTCGGTGCACGAATGACCTAGTTCAGTCACTTTGGAATGCAAGATCAGTCGAGCAAATATCCACTTCATGGGGTCTAATATCGGTTGAACTCCGGAAAAAAGGGAAAATTGTTTAGCGAATTAAGACTTGCCGGACTCAGGCTTAGAGTGCAGACAAAGCTTTTATGCTTAAACGGCAGCGGGTCGATAAGCAACCGCTTAGTCAAGTTAATGTACTCAAATTTCGGGGTTTTTATCAAAATTATATATTATCAGATAATATAACAGGAAGATGAGTAAGATGGGTAAGCAGAATCAGATATAAAGCTAATTGAAAAGGATACAGGTCATATAGGCTAGATTCTAAATTATCAAATCTAGTGACCAAAAACAACCACTTCACTGATACAAATTGATTGATTAATGGTCAATAGCTCTGTAGTCGCCTCAAAATTCAGCGTTACTATACCAGGATGCGGAACCAGCTGAGAGGTAGCTAGCAAATCGGCTCCAAAGATAATTCTCTGGTACCTCAGATACATAAACAAATGAAATGTACTACTGTATGTAGAATGTATTACTGTATATACAGAAACAAACCTCTTGTATTATCCAAGTAATATAAAAGCTAAAAATTAACGTTCAAAGTTTTTGGGGTGTAAGGTTTATTTATAGATCATAATTGGCCATTCTGCAGTTTATTCTCTACTTCGACGCTTCAATAATGGTTTCTTGCCTGTTAACATCCTATTTTCAGCTGTTAACTCTTTATCTTTAGCTCTCTAGTCTTCGTTTTAGGCATAAGTTCTTGTGTTCATTACTTTTGAAAATAGCCCACCTGATGCTTCCTTACCACCAGATGGTGATTAGCTCAATGATATTGAGCTAATTCTGAAGGTATGTTATCTATCCGAGGGGCTTAATTGCTTTTGAGTTTAAAACTTAAACTATTCTTCACATCCAGCAATGGTGTTTGGGTCGCATTTATAAACTGTGGCTTTCCATTTGATCTTCTATGGTGGTTCGGCTTAATAGCTTCTCAAAATATGTCTTCCATTGTTCTAGTATGCTATGCTATTCAAGTTGGTAAATACTTCGTTATCTGCGCTCTCGATAAAAGTTTCTCTAGGGTGAAGTTTTTTATGTTCTTAATGTTCTGGGAAAACATGTAATGATTTAACAGCAACCAACATTGATTGCTGTTTGTCGTATTTTTTTTTGTATTGCCTCTATTGTTTTTATTTTACAACGCATTTTTACATTCATTATCGTTCCGTTCACTTGTTCGTTTTTCCTCTTCATGGTCTTCTACATAACTATTCGCATTAGATATTTCATTGTTGCCTAACTGCCATATATCGATTTTGCTAACGCCATTTAAATTCTGGTTTTTCTAAATCCTGTTTACACACACACACACACATACACACACACTGGACTTCTTCACTTCACTTCCCTTGGACTTCGTACTACATATATGCGCCATCCGACGGAAGGTCGGCGAAAACATGGTTGTTGGCTGTGGATGGGGTCTCCCTATTCTAGATGATATGTCGGCGCTCTGAAGAGTCTGAATTTCGAGAGACGAAACATATGTCATCTAGTTGAAGGGATAGGTGGGGCTCCTTCCCGGTCAAGCAACCAACCAAAGTGTTCATATATATATATATATATATATATATATATATATATATATATATATATATATATATATACATATATATATATATATATATATATATATATATATATATATATATATATATATATATATATATATTTATATAGATTTATTTTTAAACATTTTAGACGTAAAGCATCCCACTAAGAAAGATAAAAATTTGTTTCAAGAATACCAACTGTTTATTTGATGAACAGCAGGTATGCAGATGTGGGATGACAGATGTATGTTGAAAGTACGAAACTCTGGAAAATGTTTTAGATGGGCTATGCTTCTTCTTATGATTCAAAATATATAAATAAATTTAGATTTTAAATTTTTTCAATGAAATTTTTGTAGTTACCATAAACTAAGCTAAAGTTTCCTTAGTTACCATAATCCACTTCTTTCGAACGAACTTTAAAAAAGCATTTAAAATTATAAAACATTATCTAAAGCATTAAAATTATTTAACTAATTGTATATTAAAATAATTTTTAAATAGTTTAAGGGATATATCAGTATCAGTAGAACAATCTAATTTCGAAATATTTCTTTACGAATTTTTACTGACAATTCGCTTGTAATAAAACAATTAAGCACAATCTGTTCTCGCTCATAATGTACGACTAAACTAAAGCGAGAAAAGGCTTTTTCGAAAGGAAGGAGCCATGGAACATCTTCCAGTCTACGGTTCACAAATCTACACCCGTCACATACAATAATAATTAACTTGCTAATTTTCAACTACGCGTCAGTTATATGATATATGTTGCTGCAGTGCTCATATACAAAATTAGAAATAGTCTACGTAGTTAAGACGTTTCACGCCAGTTCCGCATTGCGTTCAACTGGTAAAAAGAATAATGTATCAGTGAATGAATTAAAATATTTTATTTTAAATTGAAATAATAACTTGAAAATAATAACAAGTCTACTAAAAAAATTTGCCGTCTTTAGTGTCCGATGGAGAATATGTAGTGCGAGTAAAGAAAAAATGTTGTGCGGCGAGGATATTGAAATTTGAAAATTTAAAAATCAATTATACCTTTTAACTAAATTAATTAATTAAATGTACTAATTTAATTACATTTTAATTATATTTTTTTAATTTTGTAAATTTTTAATTAAAATTTAAAATTACCCAGTAAAATTGTGGTTGGTTGGGTTTCCTGGTTGTGAACCAGAAAACCTCGAGGCAAATCAACTAAATCAGGCAAATCGGGCAAATCGATTCTTATAAACACAAATGTGCTGTTGCCAAATCTTTTTTGTCGAACCGCATGGATTAATAATAAAGAAGTCAGTTTGTTACTTTTAATAAATAAATGATAGGTTATTAAATTATAATTTTGTTTTAGAATAATAAATAAAAATTGTCAATTTTTGTAACTATTTTAAGTTTTAGGAAAACAAAAAAAAATCGTCAATATTTTGACTCAAAGCATCGCTACTAGTTCCTTAAGATTTGCACTGCAATTATTTAAAATGATGCCATTTAGATTAGGTCATCTCATACTATATAAAATACTACCTGTACCCGCCGTATTATTTAAAATTAACATTATTATTGTCATTATTACAGTTTCTTTATAAAAATATTTTTAACTTGCCCTTCCCGTCTTAAATCAATCTTACATATAGTGCCCTCAAATATAGTATTTAATCTTTCTCACATTTAATCTTCGTCCTCTATCTCATCTTCTTCGATGATAGTTTCGATTGGCCGCAAACCGTTCATGAGCCCCATGTACTTAGTAGTTCACATCTTCTTCATTGCACCGAATGATGTCATTTGGAAAGCATTGTTGTAAGGTTTGATAGATTTTAAAAATGCATTTGATTTTACATGTGTTCCATGGAGTAGCGATTTTAATAGCTCTGGAAGTTGTCGCAAAGGTTCTGGTTTTATTTTGCCAGCTGAACAGCATACACCTTCACATTCACCAATCCACTTTAATGCTTTACAATAACTACAAATTTTTGTCATTAAACTTAATTTTGATTCTTGTTTATAATCAACTGTAGGATCATACGAAAAACCACAATTTATTTTTACTTTCCAACGAATTTTTAATTTCATACGTCGTAAATCTTCTAGCCTTTTTTTATTCTTTTTGTAATCTATTTTCCGTTTCGTCTTGACTTTCACATGCACGCTTAGCTTTCATATACTTTGATTTAGACCTTACCAAATTTAATTTGGACTTTCCTTTTTTAGGCATTTATGACTACAACAAATAATTGGAAATTATTAAAAACTATCTTGAGATTGACAACCGAAAATTCAGTATAAAAAGTTGAAATAAATATCTTACTAATTTAATGCAGGGAAACTAATTTTTCGTTTTAATCTAATTATTCCACGCTTCCTTCTTTTCTTCTTTTTCTTCTTTAATTAATAAATATAAACATATACATATACATATATTTATATATGTTTTAATATCTTTTTAAATCAGTCAATTGACATTTCGTAAAAATTTGTTTAGCTTAGAAAAAAACAAACAAAGTTTTAATGCTACAGAAAAATATTAATTTGATAGTTTAATTAACAATTCATTTATTAAAATTAATAATAATAGTAGTTAATGTACCGCTTTAGGAGTTTGAACTCCGTTGTAGACGTTCTTAATTAGTCTTAATATAGCCCAGAAAGAAAAAATTCATTTTAATAATAAGTTTATAAAAGCTATAAAATGAGATAATTAGCGATTCCCATTATTAACAACCCAGCAACTGGTGTAGGGAGTCCAACACTCATATAAATATTAGCCTATCCATTAAGTACATGTATTTTCTGCATGGATACCAAGTTTCAAGTCGATTGACTTGAAACTTGGTATCCATGGATGCATGGTTTAGTAGTTATAACGGAACATCCGTAAAAATCACTGTAGATTTAGATATTAGTATAGATTAAAGATCTCTAATTTAATTTTAAATCTGACTGTGATCTCGTCATTTTATTGCTAGAGTACTAACTGTTCGGTTTTTTTTTCTAGGTTGTGCACGCGACGTAAACAGTCTCATTGATGCGAGAACGGGCTCATAAAACCTCTTTAGGGAAGTTGAATTAAAAAAGTTTTCAGCCCCAATCTGCGTTTAATCTGATTATATTGTTTTATTATGGAAGTTGCAAGTACGGAAGGCTTACTGGGGCTTGGACGTACTTCAAAACTTATTTGCTTATCTTGTCTTTGTTTCGCGACGATGTTTATTACTTAGATATTTAAACAAAATAATGATCGTGTAGTGGCTTCAAAATTCGATTTAATATATTCTGCATCAATGTATTAATGGTAGCAATATTAGCTGACTAAATACGTTTTTCCTAAAATCATTTCAAATATACGTTAAACTATATTTCAATTTTTTTCCTGTATAATACGCTAAATTGCAAAACAGTCGGTGAGCTGTTGGCGACATATTTGGAGAATAGGAGGCAGTTTATTGGTTTAACTTCTGTCGGTTATCCTAAACGATTCTTAAAATTTCTAGCCAAGCGATTTCACATTCGTTATTTGCTTACATCATCTCAGGAATACGGTTTTACAACCCTAATCTGTTCTACTGACCAACTTAATGCGCTGCCCAGATTTCTCTTTAATATCTTGTCTTATTAGAGGTGGCAACATTGATTTTTAGATATAGAATATAGAGATATAGAAAAATCGCTGTTACACTTGTTTAAAGAAGCTTATTATTCATAAGACTTCATTGTTTTCACACAAGAATAAAATAATTATTCATTTGTAAGTGCTACTTATTTTACTGAAACATTTGGATACATGACACTATTAAATTGACAATGTGTCAAGTTTTTACTTTCCATAGCACACTATCAAAGTAAAAGAGTAATAATTTTGTGTATAGATGAAAATAATGAAAAACAAATAAAAATACCAATTTGATCATGAAACTTGGTATGTGGGATTAAAATAATATTCTGAACAATTTTTTCTAACAACTTTAATCGATATCTCTAATGCGAAGCAAAATATCGAGAGTTGACCCTGTTTGTGAATTAGTAGTAGGCAGAGTTTAAAGTTCAGATTTCAGTCGAGTATCTTAAAAAATGTGACTCTTCAACCTCTATGAATGTGCAAAAATTCAAATATGTATTCCTTCAAATAGTGAAAATATGGAAACAAAATATGGAAATAATTGAGGAAAAAGAAAAATAACGCGGTGTCATATCTGGTGAATATATAGTGGTTGTGGAACGCCGTTTGTTTGATTTTTAGTAAAAAAATTACAAATAATTATTGGGGTGTATGATGGGGAGTTATAGTGATGCTAAAACCATGAATTATTCTGCTATAAATCTGGACGTTTTTTTGGAATGAGCTCTAATACTGAATCAAGACCAGTTTTATAAACATAATGAACACAGGTCGGAGTGACCAACCATTCTTTCATTCTGATGTTTCCTACAGATGGTCATGAGTGTTGACATTAGCCCGACTGAGGAACGCTATAAGGATAGAAACCGTTATCGGTTCTATCTGAAACGATTTTTAGTTAATTTTAACATCATATCTTTTCATCTATTTATAATATTTTCTAGGGTTTCTATTTGCTGGGTATAATCAAATTGACTATAAGTTTGGAGAACTATGCTTGAAACCTTAAGCACTGTAAGAAACATGTTCATATGTAGACCAATTATGATATTTTTTAAGGTGTTCAATATATTACAGCAAACCATTTCGAAACAAATTATCTCACTAACTATATCTACAAACTTAGTTTCCGATTTTGCTTTTTTGCCCAACACAATCAAAAAACCATAATTATGGATCGTTAAAGCTGATTTAATCTAACTGAACTCATTATAATTATGAACAAAACTAGACTATCGGAACGATGAAGAACACCGAATAAAATTCGATTCTATTTCGTAATTAATAACCGACCAGTGTTACTTAAAACATCAAGATTTACATCGTAATTATTTAAAATTATTCCACGGAGATCCGACGTTTTCAAATTAATCAAAAAACTAAGCACTTCTAATTAAAATTTAAATCATACTCCATCGTCGTCATTTAATTGCAACATTCGGAAGAACTTTTCGGTCTTTCTCTCGCTTGTGCACGTCATGTAAATAGCCTTATAGATGCGAGAACGGGCTCATAAAGCCTCTTTAGCGAAGTTGAATTAAAAAAGTTTTCGGCCCTAATCTGCGTTTAATCTGATTATATTGTTTTATAATGGAAGATGCAACTCCGGAGGGCAACGTCGGAGCTTGGACATATTTCAGAACTTCTTTGCTTATCTTGTCTTGGTGTCACCATAATGATTTTAACTTAAGATAATATATAATGTCGTATCGTTCAATTTTAATTATTTTTTAACATACTGAAATAATATTCATTATATAGGGTGAATATTTTAGTGTGTCCGAACTTTAACTTCAAATAAAACAACCAAATTAGATGCTTAGATCTATTTATTTTATGAGAAATGACAATATAGGGGTGTTTTTAAAGTTGTCATTTATTTTAATAGGTTGACGCATAGAAATAAGTAATTTTATCAAAAATCATTTATATAAAAGTTGCAAAATAAACAAATTATTAATATTACAAATTTTGAAAACAGACCTGACTTTGATATTCTCGACCACTGCATTGTAGAACTCGCATAGCACAAAATCTTGCTCGGCATAACCATGCCTCACTACACGTGTTAAAAGTAAAATCCCCGTGTCCACGAATAACATCTTCTTTCACAGCATTTACTTTTTTATCGCGATAAACTAACTTTTTTATTAAATAAAAACACATAATAAAAACACAGGACGTTAAATTCGGGAAGCGTGCAGGCCAATAAATGGGTCCATTGCGCCATATCCATTTGTTAAGAAATTCTATATTTAAATGTTGGTGAACTTCTCGCCTAAAATATGGCGGAGCTCCATCATGTAGAAACCACATATTCTGTCTAACAACTTTTAATCATTGTGGTCGATTATTTTTGAAGAAAGTCGAAATAATTTTCACCTGTCAGTGGACCTGGAAGAAGGAAAGGCCCAATAGCAAGCCATTTACTATATCAGCCCAAACAGTTTTGAAAATCTATGCTGAAAATGGGTTCTTTTCACAGCATGTGGATTTTCTACTGCCCAAACATGGTTGTTGTGGAAATTATTTACACCATTTGTTGTAAATATGACTTCGTCGGTAGCCAAAATAAAGCTGGTAAAACTTTCATTTCTGTTGTACTGATGTAAAAGAAACTGACAAAATTTAATTCTTCTAGGATAATCTTTCGGTTGTAATGCTTGTACCCGTTGATAATAATATGGATAAAAGTATTTTTGTCGTGTAGTTTTCCATACTTTACTATGACAAACTTCAACTTTACCAGCTATAGAACTAGTGCTGATTGTTGGCTTGTTTTCGACAATTTCTGAAATTTCTTCTTTAATCTATAGCATTTTGCGTGGAGAAGGTCTTCTAGTGTGACCTCTTTGTTGTGCCTTGAAGTACCCTGTGTAGCGAAGTCTTGTCAAATTTTCAAACATCCGCGGAGTAGGATGATTTCTTAAAGGAAACCTTTCCGCGTACAACCGATATGTTGCTGCTACATTTTGTTGCCACTTCCCGAATGTTAATAATATATCCACTAGTTCATTATTTTTATAAACGTGTGGCATTTTAATCGCGAAAGTACCTAAAAATTAAACACACACTATTAAGGAATTATTACCACTGGTCAAATCGAATATCGCACTCAAAAGAAATATCGTACAAGAATACCAAAAAGTCGTTATCCCCAGTATTAGCAGTAAACAAATACTTTATGTTTTGGAATTTTGTAATTGTAAATAACTTTGTCACTTTTATATAAATGATTTTTGATAAAATTGCTTATTTTTGCGAGTTCTACATCCAGTTAAAATAAATGATTCAATTTTGAAAACACCCTGTATATGTCCGAATAAACTTTACACATTGCAGTTTTACAATAAATGTTGATTATTACTAGCATTCATAATCACAGGTGTAGTTCTCAGCTCGCAGTTGTACAGCCATTCTAGTGCTTCATTATTGAGGTCGTGGATATCTTGCAGGAGGCCTCTGAAGCATATGTCGTAGCATTTCAAGGTAAGGTGGGAAATCGTTAGCTCTTCAGCGCCAAATTTATCGCATCTCAGGTTCTCCGTGGCTCCCCATTAGGCCAGGTTCGCGTTTTATACGGGTTAGGTTGTATTTAGGTTACACAACAGTCTTCTAGGGAGTACTGCGAGTTTGTGCTGTCTATCAGCTTGTTGGCGGTTGCTGAGGGCGGGTGTCTGGACTTCAATCTCTGTTGTTGGTTTTTAAGAGCAACAGCGTTGGTGTGGACAGGAAGAGTGGGATTGGCATTAAATTGTTCAAACTGTGACTTTAGGGTAGCTAGGCATCTGGTTTGAGGCGGTGCAATATTGCTGGGAACGGGCAGCCATTGAAGGGGGGTGGTGCGTGTGGTTCCAGATATAGTTCGCATGGCCCAGTTCAGCTGCGTGTCGGTAAGTCTGATGTGGCAGCTATTAATCCAGACAGGTGCACAGTATTCTGCTGTGGAGTGTACTAGAGCCAATGTGCAAGTTTTAAGGATCTCAGCATTAGCTCTCTATGACGTGTTGGCATGCTTTTGGATTAGGTTAGTTCTAATTTTAACCTTCGCAGATCGATTCTCCAGGTATTTCTTAAAGGTAAGTGCCCGTTCCAGGATGAACCCTACTCAGATACTTGGGGTAGGGGTTGTGCTTCAGCATGATCCCGTCTGACATACTTATATGACGTTGAATAGCAAGGGTGCTAGTACAGAGCTTTGAGGTAGGCCATTTTTTAGGCCGGAGAAAGTGCTCGCCTTTCCATTTAGATGTACTTGGATAAATTTCTCGCTCAGCATTTCGTTCAACAGTTGTTAGAAATCTAAATAAGGACAAGTTGATATAGCTTGAGAATTAAGCCCGCCCTCTACCGCGTGCCGTAAGCTGACGTTAGATCAACTAACATAGCGGAAGTTCTAATTCGTTGTTGGAATCCGTTCTCGATGTAGTGTGTTAGTGCGAGGACCTGGTAACAACGGCTCCTTCTGGGCATGAATCTAGCTTGTTCAACTTGGTATTAGAGTTTCTTCTAGCTTGTTCAAGTTGCTTATTATAGGTAGTAGTCGGAAGTATATGATTCTCTCTAAGATCTTGAGACAGACGCTCAGGAGTGCTACTGGACTGTAGCTTTCTGCGTTATCATGTGAAATAACAATAAGTGGTATTACTGTTTGAAACTGATTTCGGACAAATGTCCGGAGCTGCTGTTTTTGACAAAGCGCATTCACTCAAAAATCCAATTTTTCAAGCAATTGGGGTTTTATATCCTTATGGGGTCTCCGTCCGAGTTATGTTATGTATTTCCAAGGCGTTAATAGTTGCTGGTTTATCGGAATAGTCCAAAGGTTTAACATTACTTCAAAGAAATTAATCTAAAGGAGTTAAATCACATGATCTTGGTGGTCAATTAACAGGTCCGTCCTTGAAATAATTTTCTCATCGAATTGTTTCCTCAATAAAACGATAATTGCATTGGCTATATGAGAGGTGAAGCGATACATCTCCTCAAGATTCAAACTCGGAATAAAAAAATCATTGATCATCTCTCTATAACGATCTCCACTAATAAATAGATAAATTTGGATCTTCATCAACACTGCCAGCAACAGTGGCCATACTTTTTTCGGAACTCGCACATTTTTTTTCTTGTTTTTGTTTTAATATCGAGCAACCTGATATGCGTTCGGAATTTGTCGATAATTCGACAAATACAACGCTCGGTTTGGCGATTTTGTGCATCATAAAATTCATGAAGTGCTCTATAAGTTTGGCAAACAGAACACTAATTTTGATAGTAACTTTCGACAATTTGCAAGCGTTACCCTGATGTTAAACATATCACGATGATTTGCTAGATTATACTGTATAATTTTAAAACAAGAGGCGCGTAAACTTACAGTTCGTTTGACCGAGACCCTTATCGGAAGTTAGGATACTCTAAATAAATAATTTTTTAGAATATAATTTAGGGAACTATTTTATTCTAGTATAACTATTATTATATCTGCGGAATAAATAATATTTTTTCAGGGGGTTATAATAATTCAGGGGGTTGAAGATTTTTTTTTCTTTATGTCTTCCGCATAAAGAAAGATATTGTAACCAAATTTAATACACACCATCAGCCTTCCGCTTGCCATAATCTGAGAGAATGTCAAGTCCTACAAGCAGTCACTGGCAGAGTTATAGGATTTTACTACTAATTTATTAAAAAAATAATTGAAACGGTCCTGTTCAAAATTAAACTTAAATATATTTTTCAACACAGAATATTTCTTTCTTCAAGAAGTGTATTATGACATTTTTTCGTATCTGCATCGGTTTCATATCAAACTTGACTTGTTACTTAACATATAGGTTTCTATCAGCATAAAAGGTTTTTCTATAAGGATTTGAAAAATGAGAGGACTCTCTGAAGGACGGTTTTTATCAAATTTTATACACAGAAGCTTACGTAAAGGCCAATAAATGAAATTATATCATACTCCCCAAGGTGGATGATCTCCTTTAGGAATTTATAACCAAAAAAAAAAACATTTAAAGGTCTTCTCTGTATTAAAGCAAATCTTTAATCAATTTTTAATCAAAAAATTAAATTAGATGCTCGAAATGGTTTTCACTTCCTCTATCCGCGCCCTACATCTACTACGCACCATTGATTCACGCGGTCGTTCTAATTTAGGCGTGTTGCGAATTGTATCAAAAGTTTGCTCAATTCTTCTCCTCAACATCGCGATATCTTCTATTTCAGTGTTGTAGACTTTTGATTGAATGTATTCCTAAAGAAAATGGTCAATATGATTACAGCGTGGTGATCGGGTTGGCCAAGGCACCGGACCCCCTCTTTCAGTCCACCGATTAGGAAATTTTTCATCCGATATGTTGCGGGCCTGTCTTATATAAACCATAATCTATTTCTAACATTTAATGTGACATCTTCGACCAGTTCAGGCAGATCCTCGCGGAGAAATCTCGACTTGATATTCTCTCAGATTATGGCAACGGAAAGACCTTTCTTTATGTGGAAGATATACATTAAAAAAGAAAAAAGAATTAAATCTTCAACGGGGGGCTTGAAGAACACGAAGGATTTCCGAATCCATGTTTGTATGACATTTTTGTGTTATTTGTGACGTAGCATTTGCCAGAAAAGTATGGCAGAGCATTTCATTAACACCCCCTGTATATGCAATGATTATTTTTTAATATATCTTTTGAATTGCGTTGGCTTCTGTTTGAACACGTTTCGCAAGCATTTCTGACGAAGCTACAGTGCTAGCGAAACGCGTTAAATATTAATAACAAAGTGAAAATTTTAACATAAAAGTGTTTTATTAAACATTTGAGATATAATATTGTAAAATGTTTGTTAGATTGTCGACTTAATCCTCGACGTTTTCTTGACCTTTGATATTTATTTTTGAAAATAATAGTACAAGCTCAATTTTCGAAGTAATCTCCTTCACTTTCTATACTCTCTCACAATTTTTCAGGCAACTATCGAATCGTAGATCAAAGGAAATATGGTGTATTTGGTCAAAAGGTGTGAAGTGGCTAACAACCAGATGATTTTGTAGGGATCGGTAGAGATAAAAATTCGCCAATTCTGGAGAATACGTTGGATTTGATTAAATCCCACTGTCTAATAGCTTAGCTGATCTTTTGCAGAGTCCTTTATACTAAATGTTACCTTGTGTTATCGTGATATATAAGCAGTGCAGTCCTGATATATAAGCAAGTCCGTTTGACCAGAGTTGAGCAACTTACAATACACGATATTCAGCTAATCCCAGTATATACCCAGTAACTCCTTTGTTTACATGGAAATTTGGTATATGGTATTGGTTGGTTGCATACCAGGATTAACCCACGAATTTTGTTTCTTTGAGGAGGCACATTAGCTGTGGTGTCTAAGGTGTTAGCCTTACGTTACGGCAGTTAATGTGGACCGGGTTCGAATCCCGTACTAGGCAAAAAAGTTTTTCTAAAATTCTTGTGAATGTTTCTAGGTAAGAGTGTAAAATCTGACAAGGAATCATCCCTCAGTCACGCCAGTTCGAGCCTGGGTAAGGCCGGATGCCTTCTGAGAGGTTTTCTACGTTGGTCACTCGCCAGTCGGTAGGCTTCTCGAGATACTTTCGGTTAAGCACAAAACCAAGGGTTGATAGCCCGAGGGGGGTGCTGACCGGGATTTTCGGTAGCTGATGACCGTGGTTCGGAACCCACGTTAAGCTGTAGGTCCAGTCGCTAAATAGCCTTCTCAGTTGCTGATGCGCCTCTAACCCCAAAACTTAACTTTACTTTTTGTTTCTTTGAATTATCGTAGAATATCCACTCTTCATCACAGGTCATAATCACAGTTCTGTTTCTTGAATCTTGAGCGCAATGACACAACAAAGCTTCTCTCCTGTTCTTAGCTGTGTGTTCATTGGAGGCTTAATGACTCTCTTTTTGAATTTTCTCTAGCTTATGTAAACGTTTAGAATTGCTTGAGGTATATCTCCGAGTTCCTGTCGGAGGTTCCTGTGTGCGGTAAATGTTTTCTGCCAGTCAGGGATACAAAAGGAGAATGTTTTGAATATAACTAAAGTTTTTTGTACCCATTAATTATCTGTTTTACCCCTTGCACTAATTTTGTTATTGTTTATATAAATTTTGCAGTTTACTAAGATCAAAACAGTATGTATTTTTTTGTACTATTATCAGATTAATACAACACTATAAATTACACTGCTCCATACGAGAAGTTTGTTTTGTTTATAGCTAAAGTACCCTTCTGCGAGCGGCTTCCCTACGCCGTGCTTTCTTTTAATAAGGCTCGTTAATCCCGAGATAAGGGCTCGAATTCGGCATTAGGTAGGAAACGGTACGAGAATTATTAATTCGCTCGAAATGGAACCTGATAAAATTGTAGCAGGATTAGCCTGCTAACTGTTAAACACCGACGGGTCACAGGATCCGGTCTGGAGCCAATTATTTTTAAGTGTTGGGTATCGAAGCCGGATGTTCCTAAATAAATTACGATTGGCGCGCGGACAAAAGGGGAGAAGGAGAAGGAAATTAATGCGGTACAGTGCCATATTTCCAAGTATTCGACTGGTGAGAAATATTGAGTTGGTCTTAATGATAGTCTCTTTAGACTGGCTGTAATGTTTGGTTTGTTTCTGTTCAAATTTTTTAATGTATTTAAAAGAGTGCAATTGTCATTCTTTAACAGTATAACAACAGAAGCGAATAAAATGAGATATTATAAATCGTTTTTGTAATATTTATATTTTTACATCTTATATCATATTCTCAGTCTCTCGTATTCTTTTTTTGAGTTGTTTTGGGTTTTTGTATGCACTTCAGTCGAGCAGAGTTTCTATTCCCAACCGCATTTTGACATTCATCGTCGCCCCATTTACATTTTCTGTTTTTCCCTTCATTTCGTGCCTCAATTGCCTCCTCTGTAACTTTTTTTTTACAGATTTTACTGATTTCCCTCGTCTGCCGACTCTGCTACTGCTCTATGAGTTTCTGTTTTGTTTCCTGATGTATTCTATGTTGGTATTCCTTGCCAGAGCATTGATTTATCTTTCAATATGGTATGTTTTGTCTTGGTTCATGTTTTCTTGTTGGTGACATAGATCTTTTCTTGTATTTTTGTTACTACCAGGTAGTGGTCTGACTCTGATGATGTTTTTCTATAGCTTCTCAAGTCAAGCACACTTGTATATGATCTGATTTCTATGTTTTTTAGGTTTATTGTACATTCTGGTTATTCTACGTCCATTAGGTGAGACCCTGTTCTGTTATGGATGTTATTGCGTGGGAAATTTGTACTCATTACCCTAAGGGCTTTGCATGTAGCGAATTCTGTTGTTCTTTTCCCGTTGTCATTTGTGTTATGATGTGGACTGCACTTAAGTACTATTGGGGTGTATTTCGATGTCTTTGCCAATTAGACCATTAAAATCCTCTAAAACTAACTTAATATGGTTTCTGGGTGTCTTGTCTATTTCGCTTTTCAGCAGTGTATAAAGTTCTTCTATCTCTTCCTCTGTTGGTGCATGCATAGAGTCTATGTATTGATATATTTCCAAATTTTCCCCTTATTCTGATATAGTAGATTCTCTCACTCACTGGTTTAAATCTTAATATACTCAAACTTTCTTTCTATATAGAATGCACACTCATATTTGTGATTCTTGTCATGTCTCGGGCAATAATTTTTATTAATGTCTGAATGATTGTGGCGTGTTGATATACTTTTTTCTTTTTTTGAGGTTATCGCCAAAAAGTTCTTATTTACATAAGAAGAGATATTTTTGATATTTTTTTGAGTTTTAGAACGTGGCGAAAAACCCAAAAAAAGAAAAAATATATGAACACACCACAATCATTCAGACATTACTTAGATTACAGGTATGTGCCTAAGATTTTTTTTTATTTAGATATTTAGAAAGTAAATATATTAAACTACAACATACTGAAAACAGCTTAACATTTATTTACAAATGTAAAGATTGTGACATAATACCAAAAGGTTTAAGTTTACATATACCATATAACAGAAACATAAGAAGAATATATATCTTACATAGGGCTAATTTAACACTTTTAAGAGGTTACATTCAACATCACAACAATTAAAGACTGACATTGATAATATATCACAACAAATATACAAAAAAGTAACTGAAGTCGATTTTAATCATATTTATAATAAGGTCTATTCCATTTACATATATCACTTCAATATCCAAAAAAATATTCACATTAAGAAATTTAAAAATTTAATTATTGAAAAATATGAAATACATATTAAACACATTGATACACATACAGACAAAAATTTCATTAATAAAAGTGTAATTAACCTTTCAAATAAGTATGCACTTTCTAAAGGACTAAATTTTAGTACTACATCGAAAGATATTCCTAAATTCTAAAATATTATTTCGGCATTTGAGTCTGCTGCTCAAATATTACGTTTGGAGAATGCAAATGTATACAGAATCAGATTAAAACTTATCTTAGAAAGATCATTTAAAATCAAATTAAATTTATACAATGAGGAAAGGTTAGTTATAGATAAATTAAAAAAAGACACATTATTAAAATATTATCATCAGATAAAGGTAACACCACAGTTATTTTGGACACTGCAGAGTATAATGACAAAATTAAAACTTTAATTGATGAGGGAAATTACACTAAAATCCCCCTGCAGATCCTATATTTAAAGCACTTTAATTATATTTTAAACACTATAATTATAAAATACAACATATTAAAAACTACAGTTTACAGAAAACCTACTAACACAGATAGGCATCTCAATTTCTTCTCAATCACTCAAATTCTCAGTCACTCAAAATCAGTTAAAATATGATTAATTTAAAGTTTTTATGACAGAGCAAAACTTGTTTATACCGACAGTGTTACATTGCAAAAAGAAGCAAATCACACCAAAGACATTGTTATAAAAAAAACAGTTATCCAAAAAAAAATCATAGATAAATCTTTTTAAACTTTTGATATCAGACAAAACAGACAACTTATTAATAACAATAATAATAACTTTCAAACAATTAACCTCACAATTCCTTACATCTGCGGTATTTTCTGACACAATTAAAAGAGTAGAAAATAAATACGACATAAGAAGGACATTTTAAACAAAAATATTCTTAGATTTATATTAACAAAATCCAAACCAAACAACACACAACAGAATACCAAAAATGTGGTTTATAAAATTCCCTGCGAATCTGGCAAATAGGCGAGACATCTAGACCGATAGATGTTAGAATAAAAGAACATAAAAACTTTCTTGGAAAGGGCGATTTTAATAAATCTAGAATTTGTCAACACGGATGGGAATCGGGACATACAATCAATTGGAATAATTCCAAAACGGTATTAAAAGAATCGGTAACTAAATGCAGAAGATTAAAAGAAACCGATAATATCATTGATTTAAATAAAAATAAGATTTAAATTCAATATGGTTCCCGATTGTAAAGAATACAATTAAAAACGTTTAATTACTTCAATCCACAATAATCACACAGCAAACCTCACCTATATAATTTTTTTGGTAGTATGTTACTGTCAGTAAAAAATATTGTCAATGTAGGTATCATTGACATATACAAAGTATATTTTACTTACTATCATTAGAGTATTATATATATATATATATATATATATATATATATATATATATATATATATATATATATATATATATATATATATATATATATATATATATATATATATATATATATATATATATATGAATTAATGTAAATTATTTTTAGATTCGTTTCGAAAAAGGGAAGATAAGACCTCTCGAAACGATAACGTTCAAAAATTTTTATTCATTTTAGAAAATGTTTGTATTTTTTTACATTTTTTTCGTTAGGCAAATTTATTACAGAAAAAGAATCACTGAGAAATTTATCTCCGTTTTGTTGTTTTGTTTTTTACCCAGTGATTCTTTATTTACATAAGAACAGATATTTTTTTGAATTTTAGGTCGTGGCGAAAAACACAAAAAAGACAAAAAAATGATGCCTATCTGAACCTGAACCAAACTACCTCGTCTATTGGAGTGCCATTATATCCAAATAGTATTGTCTTATCTCTTGAAGGATATTAAATTGAGCTTCTGGTTGATATAATATTTTTATTTTCCACGTTCCAAATTTTGGTACCAACATATATTTTCTCTTTAGTATATTTCCAATATTGCTATTATAAACATTAATTTCGGTTATTTCCTCAATCAATTTTATTTCTTTGTTGTAATTATCTGTGTTCTGAGGAAAATGTTATTAATTTATCTGTAAAATTTAATAAATATTAATAAAACTGTACAAAATTCGTTCTAAACAGTTTAAGTTACATAATTTGGAAGTTTGGAACGCTTGATAGCTTTTCTTTGTATATTTGTAACGTGTGTTGTGTTAGTGAACCTCCATAAGATCACGTATAAAATTACAATAATTTTAAATTGCTATGACTTTTGAACGACTTAGTCAATCGATTTGAAATTTTCACAGTGGCTTAAGGATTGAGTAAAGAATATTATGTCAAATTAAACGTTTTGTAGCTTTTTGGCATACCTCCGATACATCCTTAAAGTTTAAAATATTTATCATTAATAATTATCAAAAATTAAATAATATTTGGAGGTTTTTAGTTAATATTTGAGTATTATTAAAAATTCCTATTCGTAGTTCTATAGGTTTAAATAAAACATTTTTTTGCCAAGTTAAATTCAAATATTCTTTGCCAAAAGTGAGTTAAATTTTTTTCATATTATTTGTTATTATTAATTTAATTTTAGCTTATAGGTGAAATTTGCTATTTCTTTTTTAATTATACCTTGCTTTCTAGCATTGTTTTTATTTATTTTTCTTTTCTCGGTTCTGTAAAACAAATATATTTACGAATTTATGATTTGCAGTAATTTTGTCTCCGATTGTACCTCCAATACATCCTTAAGCCAGCCCTCTTATTGCCGAAACTATGATTTAAATTGTTGGTGTTTTTGGAATGTATCTCGAATTGGTGTTTTTTTCTAAAAATATCTAAATCATTTTTATTATTTCTACTGACTAAGACATCAAATACTAATTGATTCTCGGATCCTTGATGAGTCTTTGGAGACGAAAAACTCTATACAACACCTTTTTACCCCTCGAAAAAACTTTTTTTATTTTTACTTTTTTGGGGAAAAAAATTAAGACTGAAGGGTTCTGAATTTTTTTCCTCGTAATATGTGAGTCATAGATCGGTATAAGTCGGGGCTGTATGCTGGTTGAGGGGCAAGCTCAAAATCCAATTAGATAATTTTTGAGGTGGTCAGATGTGAAGTATATGGTTTGCGTTGGTTTGAGACAGGAGAACTTTTTACAAAATTTGGATATTTTTCGGCCAGAATAAGGTGTAATCTCTCAAGTTAAGCTGTGTAGGGTCCTGGATGTATTACCTTACCATCAGGAACCAAAGACTTGATTTTCCCCTATCTTTAATACTCATGTCTCCCTCCTGGAACTGTTTGAATCAAACCTGATGGGTGCGGATTGATACCTTCTCCCTCTAGTTCGCAAATTTCACAAGCGGCGTCAGTCGCTTGGTAGGGACTGAAGAATTGAGCATACAGCTTGTGAAAGAGTGCAATTTTTAGAAGAGTCTGTATTAGAAACATTCGCCTAACCGAGATAGCTCTAGATTTATTGCTGATGTAACATTAATGTTATATCAGCGATTGCCTGCAATTGACTGAAATAAAAAAGAGAGTGCTAATTAGTGAAATAAAATCTCATGTAATAGATTATTTTATTTATAGTCTTTAACATTTTATAGTCTGAAATTTATTGGTACTCGCTATTTGACACTCAATTAGAATAAAAGGAATATTTAAACTTCCAGAAAACATATTAATTCAAGGAGACCTTCCACAGGAGACCTTTGGTTTTTGATATGCAGTAGAAAATCTCCTTAACTTTTACATTTCAACAGTGTAATTATAAACAGAAGTTCAATCTGCTAATGTGCATTACACCTTAAAAAGTAGAACTAATAACATTCCGGATATAAGGTGTAATATAGGATTTGAAGTCGTTCTCCTAGCTGCTCCGCATAGACCTTCTTTCACTTCACCGCATGTAACACCTTCTGGGCATTTACTGCACGCTTCACCTTCAATAAGCATTTTTCCATTTAACATGTTGCCTGCTGGACCATAGTTACAAGCCAAAACGCAGTTTATTCCAGATTGATCTTTTTTTTCTGTTAAGGCGCAACCTACTGCTTCCGTGTCTGCCCAAATAACTTGTGTGAAATGTCCGGTTTTTCCATCGCTACTATAACCTTGAGCAAGCTCCCTGATATGGTCTATTGTGGTATCCTTAATTTCATTATACCTGAAATGTTTTATGACTTAATATTATATTAAATATATGCAAAGCTAATTATATTAAACTCAAGTTTGTCCAAATAACAGTGATAGCAAGGTTAGTATTTTTCAAAATACAGGGTTTTCCAATAGGGGCGCTTGAACTTTGACGGAGTATAGCGGTCAAATTGGTAAAACTACAGTTGTCAAATTTGGAAGTTATGATAACTAATGTTGGGCAAATCATCATGAAAAGTTACGTGTTGAGCAATCCGCAAAAATCATTAAACTTTAATCAAAATTAGTGCTCAGTAAACAAGCAAACAACACCCATACGTCGTCGAATCCTGAAGTCTGCAGAAAACACAGCTGCAGTGAACGAGGGTGTGCTGGATAATCCGAGGCAGTCAATTCCTCGTCGCGTCCAAGAACTTGGCGTATCACAGACCTCAACTTGCCAAATTTTTCGTCGGGACTTGGGCGGGCACCTGTACAAAATTCAATTGATCCAGGAACTCAAGGTAAACGATCATAGGCAGTATCGAGCATTCGCTGTCAGGGCACTGGAGCAGTTGGAAGTGGACCCTGATTTCGGAAGGGAAATCATCTTCGGCGACGAGGATCATTTTTGGATGAATAGGTGTGTCAACAAGCAAAATTGTCCCATTTGGGGAGATAACAATCCACATGAGACCCATCAGTTGCAAATGCATCCAAAAAAGTCAGTGTTCGGTGGAGGGATACAAGTTGATGATATCCAATTTTTTGTGGTTTAAATTGAAAGATATTGATCTCAACGATATGTGGTTCCAACAAGACAGCTGTACGTGCCACCTAGCACATGCAACAATGGATCTTCTGCACGACAAATTCGACGGCATGGTAAACTCGAGTTTCCGCGAGGTCATCTGGCAACCGAGATCGTATAATTTAACGCCAATACACTTTTTCTTGTAAGGCTAGGTTAAATCACGGGTCTATGCGAATAAGCCGAAGACGATTCATTTATTAAAAGTCAACATAACCAATACCATCAATGATACCGAGTCGATCTATGCGGTCGAGTCATAAAAAATTTGACCTCTCGGACCCATTTAGCAGATATCATATACATAATACATACATAATGTAATCGAATACTCTTTCATATAAAAAAAATTAATGATATCTTATATACTACTTGATTTATATAAATTATCAAAGATTAATATCTAAAAATTTCCACTATATTAAAAATTATATTTATAACAATTGTTTCGACACATAGTGCCTTTGTCAAATACAAACTATGCTAAACTAACAGTGAAAAAAGTAATTACAACGTAAAGTGTCGATCGACCTAATAATACCATAAAACATGATAGTGAGGAAATCCATTTCCTCCTAATCAGCTAAACAGCAACACAAACAGCTAAATCAGCTAAACAATAAAATAATTCTCATTACGCTAACCATTTAATTTTAGAAAAGCATATTTTCAATGATAATGTTATAATATTACATAATGAGAATACATCCAAAAAATTAAATCTTTTAGAGAGCCTAGAAATTAATAAAAAAAAAACAGTCATGGGGACTGCCGACAGAACAGAAAACTCTAAAATTACTTATGGTATTAATATTGGAAATATCCGCGAATTAATTCTTTGTTTTTGTTATAAATTTTTCTACATAAAAATATTGGCATATTAAGTATTCATTCTTGTACTGCGCAGTGATTCTATAATTAAACAATTAAAATAATAATTATCTAACACACAATTTAAACAATGCACAGTGTACACAAATTAAACTTTTCACGTGGTCAATTTAACTTCACTTACTGCTACGCGAACTCATGATACAGTCGAGTATATATAATGTGTATATATGCGTATACATGTACACAGGCCGCTGCGCGTCGCCAGTCTGGCGCAACACGTCACTAACATGTCGGTGACGGGAAGCCATAAGTTTTGCCACTACCAACAAACACTGAAGGCAGCTAAAGAAGTTTTCACTTCAAAAAAATTCAGATATTTTGCTAAATGACCAGCTAGACTTGAATGGTTCGCCGTACATGTTTTATAGTATTATTAGATCGATGGACACTTTAGGTTTTAATTACTTTTCACTTCTTCTCTTTTCTCTTCTTTTCACTTAATTACTTCTCAGTATTAGTTTAGCATAGTTTGTATTTGAAAAAGGTACTGTGTGTCGAAAAAATTGTTATGCATACAATTTTAAATATACTGGGAATGTTTAGATAAATCTTATTTTGTATATTTAAAATGCATTTCCATCAAGTATCGTCTACCTCAGTTAAATTTACAATTTGTTTTATTTATATTTAAAGTTTGGTCGACCTTAATGGAAAATCCTATATGGGTTATACATAGAGCACAGCAAAATATTTTGCAATCGGATAGACTTGATGGTTCAAATTAGACTTATTCCATTACTTTCGATTACATAGTACGAACAGCAACGTATGGAATACCTTCATTCGCCTTTTAGTGAAGTAGCATTAAATTGAAGGGTTTATAGTTATCGAGACGGAAATTTCGCAGTGAATTCTTATTAGTTGGTCTTTTAACGCCTGTAAAAAAATATTTGTGCATCAGTCATGTTTGTGGAAACTATGCTCTTGGGGATATCCGGGTGGTTTTGGTCGGTTTAATGACCTGGAAGACTGGCATCCTTTAAGACTGTCCTATAGGTACTGATGTTAAGGAAATAAATGCTGTAATAGCCGAAGTAATACGTCTTCCAATGCGATATGTAGATCCCTTACGCATTTAGGGAGTGAATTCTTTCGTACCGAACAATTTTGTGTGGTCTTTTGCAGAAAACGAGGTTTGAGGTTCAATTTCTGAAGTAGATGGTGACTAGTAATGAAAAGTGGTTTGTATATATAACGTGCAATGAAGAAACACCATCGAGGTTGCCAGAGTCAGCGGTTTTAAATACGGTGAAAGGCTGCTTTCATCTGAAGGAAATCCTGCTTTGCTTTACATTTGCTATGATCGGAAGGGCTCCATACACTTTGAGCTTCTTCCACGGAACCAAACCATCAACATTGACATCTACTATTCATAGTTAGATCGGCTGAAGGTAGCATTTGAAGAAAACTGGCCAGAATTAGTAAACAGGAAAGGCGTTGTGTATTATCATGACAGTGCACGAGCACACGTTTCAATCAGGACCCGGCAAAAAATTCATGAGCTTCAATCAGGATGTTTTTCCTTATCCACCTTACTTATCGAACATCGTATCCGTGTACTACCCTTTATCCCACTCGCTCCAAAATTCTTTAAATAGGAAATATTTTTAACGGGAAGAAGAGGTGGAAAAATCTATTTGATTTTTTTTGGTAATAAAGCTACCAATTTAATAAAAAAGGCATTAAGGGCCTAAATTTTTTAAAAAATATTTAAAAATAGCTATTTCTATTGGCGCCATGTTTTGACGCTAACATCCTGACAAAAGTTCATGACATTCGGATCATTAGAAGCAAAGTTATCGTGCTTAAAGTACCATTGTGTTTACACCATCTGTCGAAACATGAACATCGAACAAAGAGCGAATATTAAGTTTTGTTTTAAACTTGATAAAGCATTCCCCTACCCGTTTCAGTTAATGAATCAAGTGTATGGGGAAGATTGTTTATCCTGTGGAGTCCACGAGTGGTTTAAACGATTCAAAGAAGGAGGACGAATATCCAAAAAATTCCGTGGTTACTCAAATTAACATTGAAATTGTGCGTTAATTTATAAAAACAATAACCAAAATCTTCATTGCGATACATGGAAATGGAACTGAACATGTCGAAAGATTCAATTCATCGCATTTTGGCAGATCGTTTTGACAGATCGTTTGACATCGCGTTTTGACAGATTGTTTTTGGGACTTCTGAAGGTTTGTGCACGCTTTGTTCCACACGAATTGACTGACAATCAAAAATTGCTCCAAATCCAATATTGCAAGGACTTGATTAAAGAGTCGAAAAAAGGATGAAAATTACAAGCATAGCATTGTTATTAGTGATGAGACGTGGTATTTTTAATATAATCCGGAAATCAAGCGTCAAAGTGCCGAATGGAAGCACCCGAGCGAGCTAAATCCGAAGAAAAGCGGTCTCGAGAAGTCAAAAATCAAAACAATGTTGATTTGTTTTTAAGATTCAGTGGGAATGTTGCACAAGCGAATGTTTGCGTCTCGTATTCGTCATGTGCGGCCACAGTACCATCAACAAGGTAGCTGACTCTTGTTGAACGATAATGCGCAGTCCCATCGCTTACAATCATCACTGATTTTTTGACCAAAATGACATTTCAACCATCAACCATTCACCATGCTCGCCTGGTTTGGCTCGACTTCTACCTCTTCGAACATTGGAGCTTTTCAAAATTCGACATTGAAGCTATTCAAAAGGCTTCGACCGCCATCCTGAAGGACATATCTTTGGCCGAGCTTAAAAATTCATTCGTCAACCTAATTGACCGTGCAAAACGTTGTATTAAAAATCATAGAGATTATTTTGAATTAAAATAATGATGTTTGCCGAAAAAATAAAGTCCTGTTTTCCGTGAGGCGCACCTTGTAGAACAGGCTGAATAAATATTTATGTATAATGTTTGTCTTTCTCCAGGGCCGGCTCAGATACATTTGCCGCCCGGGTGCAAGTCAAAATTTGTCGCTTTCTTACTACAAATTTGCTTTAATATTAGCGTAGGACACACCTAATAAAAGCAAAGTTTTATGCATACAGAAATTGAAATTTAACATACAAATGTTATTTTCAATTTCAAGAACGAATTGTAATAATTGATATGAAGTATATAGTATTTTTGATAAGCTCTTTTCGTGGCTTTCTCAGATGCAATGATGCATGGCATGATTGAAAACCCTGTACATAAACAAATATACTAAAATTGTAGCTTGCAATGTTTCATATGAAACCCATATCAGATAAAGATTTTTAATAAAACAGAAGTGAGTAAAAAGAGCTGGATTGGAGGAAAATGTATACAAGTTTAAATAAAATCTACTTTCATCAATTGTGCAAAATCTTGAATTACATCATCAATGTCTAAAGCATCAACAATTTCATTTTCTATTCAAATGATAGCTAAATCGTTTAATCTTTCTTGCTCCATGGAAGATCTCAAGTAGTTTTTTATCAGTTTTAATTTTGAGAAAGATCTCTCACCACTGGTTACCGAGACGGGTAGAGTCAGAAGAATTTTTAATATTACCGTAATATTAAGGAATGTTTTAATTAAATTATGTTTAAAAATATACTCTAATATATTTTTAAGATTTTTGTTGTTTTCAAGGTACGGCAACAGGGCTTCTATCTTTCCGGCTAATTCTCGACCGCTAATATCACACTCGTTTTCATAGGTCGGTTTGGATTCCAAATCACTGCATGATTTTAGAAGTGTTGTTATATCAATTTCGCTCAGATTCGGAATGTCATACAAAAAATTAAATAGGTTCATATGAGCTTTTTAAAGAGTGAATCTTTCCTTGACCGACATTAAAGTTGTGTCTAAAATACTAAAATAAAAGTTTACTTTAAAATTAAGTTTGGAATCTACCAGTGGGTTATCGTTAGCTTCATAGTAAAAAAATGTCTTTTTTGTCCTCTTTCTGATTTGTGTTGAACTGTTGAGGGTGGAAGTGAGGTTCCACATTTAAATCATTTGCAATTTTAAAAGCAATTTTACGAAAACTATCGAATTCTTCATTTGATGTTCTTTTAATTAAATATGTTTGTAATAAATTATGTTTCTTTAAATATCCTGCAAGTTTAAATTGAACATATTGAATTAATTTGCTACATTTACCTCTGCTAAAATATCATACTAGATTGTAACTGAAGAAATAAAATTAAAAGCTTTACTTTTACTTGCAAGCGAGACAGCCTCATATCTTGTGTATGCATTTGGAAATTGTGCACATTTGGAAATTGTCTACAAATCATAAAACGCGTCATAGATTTCAGGAGGAAAATTTCTTAAGGGTTTTAAAGCTTCTACACGACTTTCCCATCTTGTATCAGACAGAGGTGATAAGGTAAAGTGATACTATTAACATGTTGAATTAAAACATACCATCTCTGGGGAAGACAAAACGATATAAATTTGCTGAACAATCGAAAAAAAAATTAAAACTTCATATGCCACTTTTGCAGCATCATTACTAAATTAAGCCTGTGGGGTGCACAAGACATATAAGATGCTCTCGGATTAATATCAAGTACGTGTTTTTGTAAACCGTTATTTGTTTTACCCTTATATTAGCACCATTGTCGTATTCTTGTCCTTGCATGTTTTTTTTTGCATGTTTTTTTAGAAACTCTCTTAAACCTCACCCAGTAGAATCATTAATCGGACATATCCCAATAAAATCTTCCCTGATTTCAACAGCTTAGGTTTTCGCGTTTAATATGACAAATCTTAAAATAATGGTAATTTGCTTTTCGTGTTTAAGATCAGGAGTGCAATCTAATATAAGTGAATAATATTTCGCTTGCTCGAGCATAGAATTAATATATTTTTTTTTAATTTTTCGTCCATTATTTTATTATATTAATATTTAAAATATTTAAACTATTTTATTTTGAATTGTATGCCCCAAATAATGAGGCATGAGTATTTTATTTAATTGGATTCTTTGAACGTGTTCTGTCATAATTCAATATATATTAAACATTGTATAAATAAAACAAAGTTGTCTAATTTCTACTTATATTTTTCTTTAAAAAATCCAACCACCCACAACATAAACGGGCAGCCTACAATAGCATGATTCATCGTTTAATCAATGTCCCTCTAAATCCAGACAAATACAAAATAGAATTAAATTTAATTAAGCAAATCGCGGTTAATAACGGCTATCTAGTTTCAACAAACAAAAAAAATAAAGTTCTTTCGGTAGCCTATTCTAGGATTAAAATTAAAGAATCTAGATTTAAAACTCTTTCTTATTATGTACATATATCTGAAAAACTTAAAAAATATCAGCATTAATGAAAATGTAGTCTTTAAAACCAACAATACTTTGGGAAAAATTAAAAAAACTATAAACAGAAAACAGGGAAAGACAATAAATCAGGCGTCTACCAAATGAATTGTGGCTCGTGCAAGAAATTTTATATAGGACAAACAGGTAGATCATTTAAACTTAGAATCGCAGAATACAAGCGCAGTTATCTAAATAATAAAATTGACTCAACATACACGGAACATTTTATTATTAAAGAAAAACATACATTCAATAATGATTTTAAAATCTTACACATATAAAATAAGGGTTCTGAGGTTCTCATAAAATACTGAGTAAGGGTTCTGGGAATTCCCAGAAAATAAAACATGTGAAATTACTTAATTATTTAATACCAACTATTTGTCACAATACAATTTCATTCTTTGCCAATCATCCGAAGAAACTACGATGTAGCTAAACGAGTTATGTTTTAGAGAAAGATATAAGAGGAAATTAGACAACTTTGTTTTATTTATACAATTTAGTATGGATTTCCATCAAGAAAATGCCTCAACCAACCTCAGTTTATATTAAACCACCCTATTCTAGTATGTCTTACCGAGTATAATACTAAACAACAATAACAATAACAAATAGCGATTTGCGAACAAATGCTTTAATCTTTAATTTTTAATCTCTAACGTCTTAGCTTCAACGAGCCGGCAGTCACACGGCGCAGAATAAAAGCGGCTCGCCATAAAAAGTATATAAATCTGGACCGACAGCCGATACTTTCTTTATAAAGTACGTCCGACATATTTCAAACAAGAAATTGCAATCCACAAATGAAATAGAGGTCGTCGGTACGCTGTATAATTAGGGTTGCCTGTCGTTACGGTTTTTCCTTACGTTCCGTTTTTGTTCCCGAAAATTGTTGTAGACGTTTTTTTTTGTGGTCATCAGTAATTATGGGAGGAGAACATCAATAAAAATTCCCTTAAAAGAGGGGGTATTCTAGTGTAGAAATGTGAAAAAAAACGATTTTTTTTGATATTTTCAAAGCTTAACCTTTCAAGAAAATGTCCTCAGAAGGATTAGTCAAATTTTTAATTATTTCCAGAGATATAGCTATTTTAGTGACACAACTCCAATACTGGCTCGGCTGGATCGAATAGAACAAAAGACGTTAGGGATCATCTGTCTACCTGCGGTCCCCTTCGGTCGTAAATACCTATACTATGTACAAAAAAGAATGGGTGCAAGAAAAAAACGTTACGGAAAGCAAAAAACGAAAATAAAGGCAAAGTAATTGGCGGAAAAGGTCGAGGGAAATTAACCGATAAAGTGATAAATAAACTGTCTTTATATTATGGATTAGCGATTCGCCGGCATCCGGATTCCATAGAGGACATGAAAAATGCAATTTGGGCTACCTTCTATCATAATAGTTCTACAAATGAAAATCCGCAACATTTGTATTGCCCACCTGGTCCAGAAAGCTGGTGTAAGTGGCAAAAAGCTGTACATGAAGGTACATCTGAAGAGTTTGACCACGAAAACCCGCCTCTGTCTGACAACGTATTAGAAATTATAAAGCCGATCTACGAGAGTTTATCGCCAGAGGATTTATTGGTTCGATGCTTAGGTTCTGAGACCCAGAATAATAATGAGTCCCTGAATTCATTAATTTGGACTTTTGCGCCAAAACATATACATGCCGGCACACACAAAATAGAAATTGCAACTTTTATTGCAGTTTCCACATTTAATGAAGGCTTCATTCCTATTTTGAAAATGATGTCTCTTATAGGGATGGACATTGGTCCAGAAGCTCACGCGTTCGCCACCAAACGAGATAATGCCCGGATTAATCGTTCAGAAATCCGAACTTCTAACGCCTCAAAGGAAGCCCGAACTGCTCGTTTAGAAGAAAGAAATGCGGAAAATGCATTTTATGAAGTAGAGGAGGGCCCCATGTATGGAGCAGGAATCGCGAATTGAAGAAATGTAAGTAAAAAATGTCATTTTATGGTTGACACCGGGCGTAATTTTACCCGAAACTTTAAACGCGTTTTTCTCGAAACTACATTTTTCAAAACGTTTGGCATGATTTCTCAAGTTCTACTGAACCGATTTACTTGAAATTTGGTAAGAGTCTTCTCAATACATGTCTCTATCGCACTAACTATTATTATAACAAAATAAAATTTTTTACTATTTTTAAAAAATTCAGTTAAGTACAAAAAAATAGAAAAAAATGTATAATTTTTTCGGACAGCCGTAATTTAGCAAAAAAAACATTTTTTTTCCATTTTTTCTTAGTTAGTACGATAGCAGCCAGCATTTATCTAAATTAATAATCTTTTTTATTTTTTTGTTTCCGATCATTAGAAACCTTGCAATCGTGACAAGTTTGGCACGCCATTTTTTTTTGTACCCCCCACTTCAACAACATATAACATTTTCAGTTTGGTATTTTTTGACTTTTTTTTTTGTATTCTTAAAACATTAATAAACGCCTGGTCAAAAAATGGATAGTAAAAATATTTTTTGTTTTTTATTTATAGCACCCGAAAAAATACCTCAAATTCATGCCTCTACACTAGAATGCCCCCTTAAAAGAATGCCGAAATTTTTATTCTTATCGTACGTCATTTTATTTGCCGCCCGCAGTTTTTTAATGTACGAAGATGTGATGCACACACAGATCTTTTTCGCTTACCTTGCTTAGCAAACTGATTCATTTTTTTTAACTAGGAATTTATTTATTTGATTCATCAAATTAATACTGACAGTTATGTCTACCTATCATCTATCAACCAGAATATAAGACTTCGAATTTCCCACCCAAGACTGGAGGTCTTTTTTTTTTCGTGTTCAGCTTTGTTTTATCGCTCCTCATGTGTTACCACTCGGGTGCTTTGAATCCTATGCATCTGCACCCTGTGTGTCTCTTTCTCTTAAAAAAAAACCCTGCGAACCTTTTTGACAACCCGATAACTATAGAATTTACATATTGTGGAGATTTCATAGAGATTGGTCAGCATGTTAGGAGGACTTTTAAAACTTGATTCGACTTTAAGTTAATTAAATTTTCTTACCAGTTTTTTACAGCACCAAGAGCCATAGTTTTGCAATCACCTGAACCTGTTGTACCTGCTGCCCATAAATTCTGTCCAGCTGCTGGATACTCCGGAACACCGCGACAACTGTCATGTTTCATTGGCCCACACGCCGCCAGGTTACAACTGGCCGTATAGGCTAGATCATCATTCCACACCAAGGCCATCATGTTAGCCACTTTCAGTCCGTCAATAAGGGGTTCCTCTCCTAAAGCCACCTTGCTCCTAAACATGTTTTGTTTAATAAAATGTACAGGATTTGTTAACTTTTAACTATTGACGTGCGGTCTGCTGGGTCGAGCGTTATTCGCAATTCTCCGAAATTCACTCTTACCTCTTACGGGGTGTGTTGGACCTCATAGTATCTTCGAGTTTAGTAGCGGTCACGTCATTGAGAGGGATATTATCGTGATCGGATTCGGTTCGCACAATCGATTTGAATTTTCTGTGCGGCTTGTGAGTCCGCACGTCAGTTTTTACGTTATTATTTTTCTATTAACTGTGTATAGTTATTTGTTGTTTTATTTGCAAAATTACAATAAAAAAGCGAAATGAAGACACAGAGTATATCGAGTAAGAAACACAAATCAGATTTAGAGGAAAATTGTCATACGACGAAGTCAAGCTTCAAGTAGTTATTTTTAAGGTGCCATCACGTCCTGGCTGGGATCTGAAGATGATGATACATGGGTACTACATATGGAAGCGTTTTTGACAGTAATATTTTGGACGAGGTATTGAAGTGGACTAATTTAAAAATATTGCAGAACAGACAGAAGATATTGATATAATAGAATTTCGAGCTTTCCTCGGACTTCTCATGTATAGTGCAGTTTTTAAATCTAATCATGAAAATGCTAACTACAGATGGTACAGGATGAGCTATTTTTAGGTGTACAATGTCGAAAATAATAATTTTGTTCATTATTTATTTCCTGCGATTTGATAATCCTACTGACAGGGCAATAAGAAAGAAAACTGACAAATTAGTAGCTGTGTTGTACATATTCAACAAATTTGTCTGCAATTGTCAAGCTGTATCAGAGAGCGCTACTGTAGATGAAATGCTTGTGGTATTCAGGTCAGTTATGACTGATTATTTATATTCCAAGTAAGCCATAAAGATGCATCAAATGGTTATTTTTATAATAGTTATATTTATTCAAGACGAGGGTCAGATGGCAAAACTTTAGTAGAAAGAAACTTATGGTTCCTACTTAGTGTGTGATACGTTTGACAAAGCCCTTGTACGGCAGCAATAGAAACGTGACCTGTGACAACTGGTTTACGTCTATAGAGTTGATTGATTGTTTGAAGAAGAGGGGCTTGCTTTGTGTTAGTACGGCTCAAAAGAATAAAAAAGAGGTGCCTAATCAATTTCTTTTTTCAAAATAAACAGTAGAAGATACAACACTATATGGTTTTACAAGCCAAATAACACTGATTTCTCATGTTTCCAAGAAATCTAAGCTTGTCATTTTGGCATCTATGCATCACTTCGAAGCAATTGATCAAGGCACTGATAAATCATTAATTATAGCATATTATAATTCCACAAAAGGTAGAGTTGATGAAACAGGCAAATAGTGTGCAATTTAAACTAGTAGCCGCCGAACAAAATGTTGGCCTATGGCTATTTTTACGACATTTTGGATACTAGAAGTAGCAATGCATACCTATTATATCAGATTTATCACCCTAACAGCAAATACAGAGAATCGTTTGTCAAAGAAATAACACGCTCATTAGTGTTAGAGCACATGCAGAGACGAGTGCATACTATGCCATTGCCGCGAGAATTAAGAATGAGTGTGTCAAGAGTCGTAGGAACAGATATGCCTGATCAGACCTCACCACAAACTGATGATGTGAAAACAAGAAAGACATGTCATTCTTGCCCTTCAAAACTTAATCTCAAATCAACATACAGGTATTATTGCTGTAAAAAACATTTGTGCTTTACAATATGCTAAACAAGTCTGCCCAGATTGCTAATTGCTTGATCTAATTTTCGTATAACTTTATATATTGTAATTTTTTTTGTAAAACCTTAAAGTTTGCTATTTTATGTCTTCAGTTTATTTGTTATCAAAGTATATGAAGAAATGTTATTTTTGTTTAATTTTATGATTGTTTAAATGCTTTGGTCGAAATAACGATCTCTTGCTAAATGCCAAAAAAAATTGTCTGATTTATATCAATAATAAAACACTGATATTGAAATTTCGTACATTTATATACATTTCTAATTTATTATAGACCCTACTTTAACATTTGATAATGTAATTATCAACATTTACCCCTATTTTTCATCACAGTTTATATCTAAACATTGCGGCCTGTGAGGTCCTACGTCAATAGTTGTGTTACGAAAAATGCACGTCAATAGCTGAAAGGTTGATATCGTTTTAAACAATATGTTAATTTTATTTGTTTAGTTAATTGAGTTGTCATTTAAATGTTAAAAATAAATGCTATAGAAATAATCGTCTCTTTAATTTTCTTTGCCCCACATATGGCAATTTTGTTAGTTTACAAATGCATTTAAATATTTATTAGCAAATTTCAGGAAAAATCATATATTTACCTATATTCGTTATGAGCTTCCACAAATTTGTTTTGGTCTAAAGTGACAAAATAACACGGACTCTCGGCATCACACTGACCCATTCTTTCACATGTAATATGTTTTCCTTTATTACAATTTAAAGAACACCAATCAAATGAATAAGCGTTTTTGGTAAAATTGAGAATAAAAATAATAAATATATACTTCATTATGGCACGTGTTTTGTCACAATGGTTCAATGTATCAACGCTGACGGTTACTATGGTTTTAGAGATCGTCTGGTGTCAAGTCTAGAAAAGTCAAACCGAATAAAACAAGATCTGAAAGTTTAGGTTAACATAATGTCATTATTACACATTTTTTTATTTTTCCCCAGTATTAAACATTAACGACACCCAGTTTAGACAAAATTATTATAGTATTGTCTAAATGGTTGTGGCGTGTTTATATATTTTTTTCGTTAGGAAAATTTATTACAGACAAAGAATCACTGAGAAATTAGTCTCCGTTTTGTTTTTGTTTTTTATCCAGTGATTCTTTTATTTACATAAGAATAGATATTGTTGATATTTGTTGAGTTTTAAATCGTAGCGAAAAACCCCAAAAAATATATATATGAACACGCCACAATCATTTAGACAATACTTCGATTAGAGGGACTGAGGCTACAGGGCCTGAAATATGTTTTTTTTATTTAGATATTTATAAAGTAAATATATTAAACTTTAATACTTTGAGAACAGCTTAACATTTCTTTACAAATGTAAAGATTGTGACATAAAACCATAATACATATACCATATAACACAAACAGAAGCATTTATATTTTACATAGGGCTAGTTTAGCAGTTTTAAGAGATTGCATTCAACATCACATACACACTAGACAAGAATTTAAGACTGATATTGATAATACATTACAACAAATATACGAAAAAGTAACTGAAGTGCATTTTAATCATATTTATAATAGCGTCTACTTCAGTTGCATATATTACTTCAATGTCCAAAAAAATACTCACCTTAAGAAATTTAAAAATTTAATTATTGAAAAACCTAGAATAAATACAAAACACATTAATACACATACAGACAAAAATTCCATTAATAAAACTGTAGTTAACTTTTCAAGTAAAATATTATCTGATTCTGAAAAGTATTGCCTTTCTAAAGGTTTAAATTGTAGTATTACATCGAAAGATGTTCCTAAATTAGACATTATTTCGGTAGTAGAGTCTGTTGCTCAATGATTACCTTTGGAAAGTCCAAATTAATACAGAATCAGATTAAAATTTATCTTAGATATACCATTTAAAATCAAATTAAATGTATACCATGAGGACACTAAAGAATATAATAACAAAATGAAAACTTTAACTGATGAGGAAAATTACACTAAAATACCTACAGATTCTACATTAAAAATAGAGAAACAAATTTCAATACATTATATGAACATAAACACGAATTTACAGATCTAGAAAATATAGGTTAGTTAGTAGTATAGATTCCCCATGTCACAAACTAGCAACATTTTTATTAAACATTATTTAATATATTCCCGCCAATTTTATTAAACATATTCACGCCATACAAATTGATATATTAAAAATACGTCAGATATTTTAGATAAAATTTGCAACATTAAAATTACAAACCAATAATAAAAATTAAATACAAAAGTTAAATGGTTAGTTTTGACGTGGTGAGTTTATTTACTAACGTACCAGTTGATAAATCACTTTTAATAATTAGAAAGAGATTAGAATATGACACAACATTAAAAGACCGCACTAAACTAAGCAAAAATACAGTTTTGGAATTATTAACTCTATGCTTAAAAACCACATATTTTCAATTAGAAAATGATTATCAACACAATTTCGGTATCGCAATTGATTCTTCTCTCTCTCTCTCTCTCTCTCTCTGTCTCTCTCTCTCTCTCTCTCTCTCTCCCCTTTGATAAGTAATATTTTTATGGAGGAATTCGAGAATGACATATTAAGTAAATATATATGTTGATAAATTGCCACTCCTAGACACTTTAATAATAAAACACAACTACATATTAAAAACTACAGTTTACAGAAAATCTACAAACACAGATAGGTATCTCAATTTATTTTCAAATCACGCAAAATCAGTCAAAATAGGAGTAATTAAAAGTTTCCTTTCATCCGCGGTATTTCTGATATGATTGAAAGAGTAGGGAATACATACAACATAAGAACGACATTTAAAACAAAAAATACTCTTCGATCTATATGGATAAAAACTAAATCAAACAACACACAACAGAATACCAAAAATGTGGTTTATAAAATTCCCTGCGAATCTGGCAAATTTTATATAGGCGAGACATCTAGACCGATAGATGTTAGAATAAAAGAACATAAAAACCTTCTTAGAAAGGGTGATTTTAATACATCTAGAATTTGCCAACACGCATGGGAATCGGGACATAAAATCAATTGGAATAATTCCAAAATGGTAATAAAAGAATCGGCAACTAAATGCAGAAGATTAAAAGAAACTGCAATAATTAATTTAAATAAAAATAACTGTATTGCTATATCTTCGGTAGATTTAAAATCAATATGGTTCCCGATTCTAAAGAATACAATTAAAAACGTTTAATTACTTCAATACACAATAATCACACAGCAAACTTTACCTATATAATTTTTTATTAGCATGTCACTGTCAGTAAAAAATATTGTTAATGTAGGTAGTAGGTATCATTGACATATACAAAATATATTTACTTACTACCTTTAAAATATTATATAGGAATTAATATAAATTATTTTTAGATTCGTTTCGAAAACGGGAAGATAAGACCTCTCGAAACGTTAACGTTTAAAAGTTTGTATTTATTTTAGAAAATTTTATATTTTTAAAATTTTTATTTTAGGCAAATTTATTACAGAAAAAGAATCATTGAGAAATTAGTCTCCGTGTTGTTTTTTACCCAGTAATTCTTTGATTTACATAAGAACAAATATTTTTGATATTTTTTGAATTTAAGAATGTGGCGAAAAACCCAAAAAAAGAAACAAAATTATTATAGATTAAGAAAAAAGAATTATCTTTTTCTTAATGAAAATATAAAATTAACACAAACATTTTGTAAAAAGAGTTTTCAAAGTCAATTCACATTTAACAAAAAAAAATTGCTTGCAAAAGAAAAATCATATAATTTTTTTATTGTTCGGTTATATCGGCCAATATTTATTGGAATAGCATAGAAGCAATGTTTTTTTTTGCGTGGACCATAACAGGTTTTCACTATAAAAAATAAAAAAGATTTTGTATATTGAGTGAAATATTCGCAATAGTACCTCTGGTAATATTTTTGTATCTTTCTTTTTCGATTTTACATGGTTATTATACTTTTCTTTTTCGAGATTATTTGTTTAAATTAATTGATCATAATATTTTACTGATTCTCAAAAATTGCTACTGTCCTTTTTGAGCTTAAAAAAGAAAATATTTAATTAGATGTTGAAAATTTGGCAGTAGATATTAATTTGTCACGTGACTCGAAGGTGCAGTCTTATTGTATGTAGACTTGGAGCAAGCCAATATTCACACTATGTTACCAGTGATGGAGTTAGAGTAAAGACTGAATTTTCATTGTTCTAGACAATTGTTCGGACTTGGTCTCCGTTGCATCTCAGCAAATCTATAGTGCACCTTACAAAATCCTATTTTTTAAAGAAATAATAAGAAGTGGATAATAGAAATAATAAAATGTGACGATATTTTCATTTTGGAGATATTCTTAATAAAAACATGAACTACAGTTTTTGTAATCATTTGATTTTATAGATTTACCGCTAAACACCAAAACATTTTAGATCAATTCCTTTATTGGAACCTTCGGTATGAAACACTAAATTTGAAGAGATTCAGCACTAAATTCCAATTCACTCTTTTAACACCCGAGCGCGCGTTTCAATAACTATGTTAGCATTGTGACTTTTGAATCATCTCCTGATGATGTTAACATGGTTAGCGAAACGTTCGTGGAGAAGTTATAAAAAGTGACCTAGTGTTTAGTGGTAAATCTCTTCGAGTTTATATAAATATTTTTTTTATTTTTCGACGTGCATTTTACGTCGCGCGTCGAAAAATTAAAAACAAGTATTTTGGTGTTTCATTGTAAATTTCTTTGGGTTTAGTGTTCAACACGAAAGCTCCCAATGGAACAAGTGATGATTCATCTGGGCAAAAGGGTCTTTGATAGATAGGTCTTCGATAAGGGAAAAACCAAATAAAAAATAATCGAATAGTTATAGAGCACCACAGATTCAGTTTGATGTCGTTCGATATCATGTACCACATTTTGATACAAATAATACATATACATACAAATAATTACATATAAAGATTGAAATGTCTCCATCTGAAAATGAATGGAAGAAAATTTCAGGTTGGTCGCCAGTCTGTAACGGGTATGAATTAAATCTCTGTTTGAAAAGCAATCTGGAGTACGTTAGAACCAGACAGATATCGATTTTGTCCCAACTAATTGAGTTTATGTGACTAATTTAATTTTTCCTTCGATCTCGCTTGGGTCCACTGCTCAATCATCTTTCGTCGCAGTTTCTGCAGATTACCGGGGTTTGGTTTTACTCGTGGTGGAAGTGAAGAGTAACTTTTCCTGTTGAGTTCTGTGGTGAAGGATTTCCATGGTGTAATAATTTAGTTTAACTTATTTTTATGGATTTGAACTTCGACGTCCCAGCTATATGGTCGAGTGTTCTTAGTTTTGTATTGATTTCATCAGCGGTCTTATTATTGATAACTCTGTACGTTCTTCCTTTTCTTGCTGGTTACTTGAGGTTTAAAGCTAGCACACCACGTGCATAGTCCTCGATCAATCTGTACCGTCTTTTCTGGGCTGTGGGGGCAAGCCACAAAATAGTTTTTTTAATATTTTGTTTTTTTTATTTAGGGTTCTTAGACGGGGTCAAATTTAAAGCTCTTGGATAGAGCCAAATTTAGGATCCTTGAACAGAACCAAATTTAGGGTTCTAGGATGGAACGAACTTAGGTGGGCCGTACCACCCCACTTCCCTATCATTCTTGTGGGAAGTCTGACTCCGATCACGTTTTCCTTTTTTTCTTTGCTTTGTTATTATATATTATCTTAAATTACCTTATCTTTACCTTTGTCTTAGATAATAAAAAGGCCGATCGAAAAGACTGAACACCAATATTATTGATGTAATATTTATATTGATAACTTACGTAGTAATTTAGAGTAAGAGAGAGTAAGCTAGTTAGTAGACTTATGTTATATTTTGCCGTTGTAGCTGCGAGCGGGGCGAACTAGAGCAAACTCCTAGAGCATCTTGGATATTTTCTGGCCTATTCCGTAGCAACACCACTGGCGCTCATTACCCACCCTTATTCACTGGTAGATATGGGCTATAATGGGCATAATTTGCATGCACGGTTAATAGTCCGCTCTGGCTAGGATCCGCTCATTGGCTGTGTATAGTAGTAAACGTCATTGTATGTTACAACCCCGTTTTAAATCATAATAAATTTTTCTTTTCGTTTATTTTGTTTTTTTTTCTACATACCAGTAGCAAGTAGGTAGGATTTTCGACAGACTAATATGTTAAGAACAAATCAAGGGTTGACAGGTCGGGGCGAGTTTTGATGTAGGCTAATCGGTAGCTGATAACCCTCTTTCCGAAGTCTACATTTTGCTGATGCACCTCTAATTTTTAAATTTTGATTCTAACGAAATCAATCGATAAAACGAATGAAATCCTTTCGTAACATGTAATTAATTTATTCAATTATATGTAAAAATCGTTTTTAAAAAATGGCACTATAGTCCAACATAAAGAGAAGCAATTTACCATTAACAATAAGCTAATTAAAAACGGCGTTGTTCCGTTGTTTTACAACGTCGAAATCAGATTACAAGCGCAATCAGGGACAATTGAAATAAATTGTTTTATCTCGTCCTCGAATTTCGGTTGCAATTAAGAGGTTGAAACCAGTATCGATGATATAAAAATGGTTACGATATGTATTTGATCTCTCGGAGATGTGTCCGGAGATAACAGACATTTTTCATTATTTTTATTTCCTATTTTCGGTTAAGTTTAGGAAATATTTTTGTTTCTTCAATTGATTGTATGTCGGAAAAATAACGGAACTTTTTATATATAAAGAAAATTACTAGTACCATCTCCTTTATAACACGAGGATTAGACCATCCACCATCATTAGAATCGATCAAATGATTGTCAATTTATAACGCTTAAAGTGACAGTACCTTTTGTCACTTTGTCACAAAATCACGATAAAATAAAGAGCTAATATTAAATTTTGTTTCAAGCTCGATAACATTTTTACAGCAACATCCTATACACGTGTGTTCCAGTGGTAAAAGCGATTAAAGGATGGTCGTGATTCTTTGGAAGACAACCCAAAGCCAGATGGGCAAAAAAACAAAAATCGCGGTGACTTAATGGAAAAAGTTCCACAGGCTCAGAATGTCATTGGTGATTATTATCTGCGTATTATGGAGCGTTTCGGGGGAGTAATAAGACATACAACATAACAAGTTTGTGTGCTACAACATCCCCCGAATTCGTCTGATTTATTCTCGAATGAATATTTCCTGTTCCTGAAACTCAAACTGATCATGAAAGGAATATTTTTTGACAGTGTTGCGCAAGTCGTATATGCAGTATATATATATATATATATATATATATATATATATATATATATATATATATATATATATATATATATATATATATATAACTCCGAACTGCTTTCCTTGCGTTCGTCTAGAGCTCGGCTCATGACGGCTGAAAGACTAGAAACCGGTCCCGAGAGACACGTGACGTCGCATGGTTGACGGTTCGACGAAGGCGATCGGTGGCACCACGTGGAGAAAGGGTGAAAGATTTCTGTAATATTTCCCTCCACGGTTCCGTTACGCTACCTTGTGGGCATACCTGGTACTATACCCGAGGTTCCAGGCAGAATGTTACGAGCGGTTCTGACTGCTACGAGCATTCGCCGTATGATGGCGTGAGTTGCGTGCGATCACGACCCGTCATTAAAATGGCCAGTTGATTTGGTCTGGCCCCGATCGTCTCTCCGAACTGCTTTCCTTGCGTTCATCTGGAGCTCGGCTGATGACGGCTGAAAGGCTAGAAACCGGTCCCGAGAGACACGTGACGTCGCATGGTTGACAGTTCGGCGAAGGCAACCGGTGGCACCACGTGTAGAAAGGGTGAAAGATTTCTGTAATATGTATATATATATATATATATATATATATATATATATATATATATATATATATATATATATATATATATATATATATATGTCAACGCCCCCCTGTAATATTTGAATTATTTTTGCAACAGTCGGATAAAAATCTTGTATATTTATACCGTTAACAGGTTCCAGGCAGAATGTTACGAGCGGTCCTGACTGCTACGAGCATTCGCCGTATGATGGCATGAGTTGTGTGCGATCACGACCCGTCATAAAAATGGCTAGTTAATCTGGTCTATATATATATATATATATATATATATATATATATATATATATATATATATATATATATATATATATATATATATATATATATATATGCAGTGTTAGAATTCTTTAGACTTCGTCCAATGAGACAGTGCTGAGTGTCATCAGACACCCAAATGCTTGGTTTCACAATCTCATGAGGAACACACAACAACCTGCGTCTCCACCTAAATGAACATTTGTGGATTACTTGACCTCGGACGGGCTCCATCCATCCCTTCCATTGGAGCACATGTTTCGTCTCTTGATGTTTAGACTCTTCAGGGCACCGACATGTGCTCTCTCGTCAAGAATAGGAAGATGTCATCCACAGTCAACAACCCATACTTTTCGCCAACTTCCCGTCGGATGGCGTATATATGCAGTGTTAGAATTCTTTGAACTGCATCCAATGGGACAACAGTGCTGAGTGTCATCAGACACCCAACTGCTGGATTCCACAATCTCATGTGGAACACATTCGAATTGAACGCTAAGAAAGCAGCCGAAGAGAGACGATCAGGGTCAGGCCATGTCAATTGGCCATGGTACTGATAATAATGACTACCCAAAATATGCACTTGCTGGAATCCACCATAAACTTAAACAATTGTAAACACTAAAAAGTATAAATTTAATTAAATAATTTATGAAATGGCACTGCTGTTAGATCCTTCTTAATTCACAAATTCAAACCGTAAGATAATTTAAAAACAGTTTTTTTCCCTACATATCTTTTTACAGAGCAATAATCTAACTTTTTTAAGAATAAAAACGTCAAAATCTGCCTGAGAACTTGAACTTTACTCTAGTCATCGATTTTTTTTACATGCCCGCCTTAATATTTTTAATAAACTTTTACCGAAGCAAAAAGAAATTAGTAGGTTATTAAGGGTCAAAATAGCAGAAACAACACCTGCTTTTGGAAGTTTGGGTCGATGTTAGAAATAAAGGAATGCAATAGTTGACTATATATATTACCTTTTTTCTTTTAGGTGCAGAATTTCAGACTGGTGAGGGCTATTTTTTAATTTTGCTGTTTGTCGCATTCCTGTACTTTTGCAATATCCGACAATACAGATCGGAAATATAAAATTCAATATATTATATATACTCTAAATGTAATTTAGAAAATAGTACAAAACTGTAAATGCACATACAATTTATAAGTTGATTTAAAAATGAGGCAATATCAAAGATTTTGTCATAAAAAATACGAGGCAATATTTTTTGGTCAAAAAGTAAGTTGACTTGTTTTAAAAATTCGCGCGCAGTACCTATGGATACAACTATTTATTTTTAAGTTGGTATGACCGTTGCTGATACAGCTAAAATAATCATATCATTTCGCTTGTTGAGTTAGAAATTATAACGTTTTTTGTAATTGTACATAATTTTTGTTGGAGATTTTTTAACATGGATATATTTATCGATCCCAGAACAATGTAGTGAGCATCGACGGTTTATTGTCTTACCTCCAATGCACAAGTAGAGTAGATTTGTTGCTGTTCCTGAATGCTGAATCCTTTTCGGAATTATAGATAAGTAAAGGTTTGCAACTGAAATCTTCACTTGCATTGCTGCAGAAAGGATGATTGAATATGTGCTTAACGACTTTGAATTTTTGGTTCATTTCTCTTCTTACTACATCAATGTTCTGAAAGGTACACGATTTTGGTACGACACTCTGTTTCTAAGTAAGTATTTTCCATCCATAAAGCTTACATTTGATACAAGTGAACATATTTCAGCGGTATTCACTCCAAGATTGCCTTGGTCCATCTGTTGTCCCATCGCCTTGCTATATGGCCTGCCCATCACCATTTCTATTGCTTTACTCTTCCAATGATGTCACACAATTTCGTTTGATTCCTGATCCATATGCAGGGTTTTATGTTTCGTCTTGTAATGTCAAACATACATCTATCCATTCCCCTGTATGCTACCCGAAGTTTTTGAATTGATTGCGATGTGTGTCCAGGTTCAATTTTCGTATGTCATAACTGGCAGGACACACTGATCGAAGACTTTTCTTTTCAGGCCAAGTGGAAGTTTGCCAAATGCCTACTAGCCACATTTAACACGCCGGTCTACCTCCCGCAGGGTATTCCCGATCATTGAAAGTCTCTGACCAATATATATATATATATATATATATATATATATATATATATATATATATATATATATATATATATATTATATATATATATATATATATATATGTATATATATATATATATATATATATATATATATATATATATATATATATATATATATATATATATATATATATATATATATATATATTATATAGCGATCTACATTGCAGACCTTTTCTGCTGTTGCCTGTGGACGTGTCCATACCATCTAATTATCAAAGTACTATATCTTCTTCATTGACTCTGATTTCGTGATTCGGTATTCTTCTCTTTCGTTCTTGGGTTTACATATTGTTCTTATTATTTTCCCTTAGAAGACTCTCAGTGTTTCTTCCTCTCTGATGATAACCGTTTCTACAGCATAAGTTACAATTCGTCTCATGATTGCTTTATGGATTCTCCTCTTTGTATCATATCCAATCTTTGTGTTTTTAATATCTTCTTGAATCTGTAGTATGTTTTGTTGTTTGTTTGGATTCTATACGCTATTGTTGGAAACTGCTTATTTCCAAATTGCCCATCCGAAACCCTTCAAGTCAAACGTCCACCTCCCATCTAACTCCAACCCTCAACCGAGCGCCGCACCCACAACCTCACCTATTAATACAGAGGTCGCGTAGCCCACGTTCTTTTCTAGTTGTGACCTCTGTGGAGTAGGCAGATTGAGGCCTCGGAGTAAATTAAATAGATTGTCTTGAAAATGGCTCCAAAGTGGAAGCCAAAACGTCGAGATTTTACAAATCTAGAACGCGGTTCTACCTGAGAACCTAGTAATCTTAATATTACCTTCTGCGGAAGCCTTTCCGAACATAAGCAAGTACAGAAATTTATTTTTAGTAGGTGTCTAACGGTACGCTGTAACAATACTAGATCACTGATGATTGGTTAGGCTCATTAGATGGTTAATGTGCCCCTGAATTGTGGCTACTTTTATAAAAAAAAATATATTCGTTTGCTCAATCAAATCGCTGATATTCGTTTAATAAAGGTCTCTTCGGTGTAGTTCACGTCGTCATGTTTTAAATACGGTGATAACTTTAAATAATTCCGTATGATGTATTGTTTTCTTACAACTTAGTCAACAATTTCGAGTTCGTTAGAAGAAAGTTCCTTAGTTCTTCTCCTTTTTGGACGTTTCTGCACAAAGAAAAACATTATCGAGCTGTTAATTATTAATGGAACATTATATGTCCAAACATTGAGAAGTGGGGTTTCTTCTGTACAGCCATGTAATAATTCGGGCAATACCTTCTACTACCTGCAAATTAGGCACGTTCACGTTTTTAGTTGACTGACTGTACATATCTGCGTTTTATACTAATTAAAATTGCACTATAGAGTTTAATATATGTTAATTTTGTTGCACTGTTGCAATTTACTAATCGAATGAGCACTAATTACAAAACGTAATTTTCAATATGAAAAAATGTCTATGGTTTCAATGTTTCCAATTTTCCGCCGTAACAATTTAAAACCCGATAATTTTTCCAAACGTCCCGACAAAATGTCACCGAAATAACAGTCACATCTGTTCAGTTTCCACCATTTTAATTGTCAAAGCCCTTTTCACCTAGCTAAATAAACAAGCGTACAAACTGATCATTATTAATTATTATCTAAAATCAGAATTAAAAAAACTGAAGTTATAATATATTGTCTTCAGTGTTTTAGTGTATAAAGAAATAAATATTGTATTGTATTTTTAAAATGGAAAGATCTAATTAAAAAGTTATATCAAATTGAAAATACATTTTTAAATCTAGCACCGATGACGCGCCGATAGTTCCCGGAAAAAACCCGAGCGTTTGTGATGTCACAATGTTTATTTCCTCTCAACATTACAGACAGCTGATATAAGTATTTTAGTTTCTAATCAACTTATTTTTGTTATGTTCATCATTGTACTGATAAATTTATTGAAAATATCAAATCCAATTAGGTATCGTGCCAGTCGTACCATTTTGTATAAATACTACAAAAACAACTTTCGAAAAGATTTTATAAATGTGCCTAAAATGTGGCCCTTAAATGTGTTTTTATTTGTGTAAAAATTTTTAGAACTTGTCATCAAATATATACAAAAGATTATTATTTATAACATTATATCAATTCTTTTATGTTTGAGTTTTTATTACCTGCTGAAGCTACACAATCGTGACATTGAGTGTCTGCAACTTTTCTTAGTTTGCTGAGAACTTTATTTCCTCAACATGCACGTCCTTTCAGCATGCAAATACAATTTTTGCGGTTAAATTTAATATAACCGATATCCTTGTCATCGTAACTTTCGCGTGATACCCTAAAAACAATTTAATTATATTTAATAGAAATATTTTGTATCTTATTACATTTACATTATTTTTTTTTTAACTCAAATTGATGCTTTAGAACCTCGAACTTCAGCTGAATTGAACCGAATGTCAGCTTTGAGAAAATCTGTGACCATAAACATATCCACACCAGGTATATTATCAGAATTGGCCTTTATGGAGCCTTTATCTCACATTACTGAATTAAATTAGTAATCATCAATATTTTTGATCTAAACTTCAATAATTTTGACAGCATATACAAGGGTAAAAGCCGTGGGCAATATTTATGTGAAAACATTTTAACATAATGGCGTCACAAATTTGACAGCCAATAGTGGCGCTTCCGTAGTCCCCGTGATTTATTTCAAATTTTATAAATTTTAATTTAATTATAATTGTAAACAATTTTTTAAAACTTTTTCGCATCGATTATCAGTATTATTTATGATAAAGTTTTAAAATAAAGTAAAAAAAATCGATAATTCTTTTTTGTTTAAATACCCAATTCGACTTATGGAAACGGAGTCAACATGTGCCTGTCGTCAACATCTTTTCCATATCCGAAGCTGATAGTAAAAGGTTTTATTAAAAAAAGCAACAATTATAACAACAAATTAATCAATGACGTATTCTCCGTCACAGTTCACGACCTTCTCCAGCCTTTCAACCAGTTCATTGATCGCTTTTCGCCAGAAATCGGTGGGCCTAGACTCGAAGAAGCCAGTTTTTGAAGTCCTCATCATTGGCAAAGGTTATGCCCTTTATTTGGTTGGACAGCAAGTGGAAGAGGTGATAATCAGTTGGCGCAAGATCTGTAGAGTACCGCGATTGTGAAAGAATCTTCCAATTGTGATAAGAGCCTCTTTGACGATGAAGAAACATAACTTGGCCTTGTCGATTGGGTTGTTTTAGTTGAATAACCTCATTTACATGGCGCTTTTGGCCAGGTAGCGTCCTTCCCGACCGCCTTGTTCTTCTCCAGTATTTTTCAGTAGACGAGGTCCTCCCAGTCCCGCCCAAGGCTGGCCACGGTTTTCTTGTGAAGGCGATCTTGCTTAACTCTAGGCTTTGGTGTATCTTGGGCACCTATCCCTATAAAATACCAAAAAATTACGACACTTGTTGAATGATATGAGTTTATTAAGAAAGAAATTGTAAAGCAGGCGTAAACCTTGTTCGTCTAATGCGATTAGCAGCTTCACAAACTTTAATTCCCATACATGTTGCAAAAAACATCAATTGACGATAATTTTTCGTTTATAGAAACTTAAGTTAATATATATTCCGACAATTAAAACTGATAATATTTTTTTTTTAACGAAATATAAGCTGTCAGACCATAAAAAAGGGATGTTGCTGTCTTGTTGCTGTTTTTTTTTTGGTGATCGTAGGTTTCATGTATATGTAAATGTATTAAATTTTCCAAATATCTCCACAAATTAACGCACAAAATAATTAGTGCACATTTTATTTTTATGTAGTATCAAAAAAAATGTATTACATTAAAAAATGTAATGTACAACTGAGCTAACTTCGCAAATTTGTAAATAATATATCATAAATTCCACAGTTCACGTATATTCCGTCGCCATCAGAAAGTTTACAGTTTTTGCAGAGTTTCTGAACTTATATCCTTCATCAGTCAGGCTTTTGAAGATGTCCGAGAGTAGCTGAAGGAAGGATCAGTGTTTTAAATCGTTTATTCTGATGAGTATGGGAGGGGAATTTTAACGTCTAACGCCATTTAAGAGCAAACGTTGGTAGCATCATCTCTAAACCGTACCCCTTAGCTTTAGGTGGGATATGAAATAATTTCGTACGTTCTTCTTAATTCAAGCTTCTCTGTACATAAGAAGCATATCGTGGTGGTCAAACACCTATGGAAAAATATTTAGATTAAAATATTAAATACTACACTTCATTTACGAGCTAAAAATGGCAGAAGAATTTAACATCTAATATAATTAAAATTCAACGAAAAAACTCCGTGTGAGAAATCGAAATTGTATTTCAGTTTATCCAATATCTAACCAGGTAAAGTTTACGAATCAAAGTCATTTCAAATTTAATTTTCAGTCAAATTTTATTTTTCCAATTTTAAGCGAAACATTTTAAATACTCAACCAGTCTTGTAATTGAAGTTTTTCACTAACAACTTTTATTCAATAATTTTGCTTTTGTTTATTTGAGTGTAGAAGAAATTAAAAATAGAATCCTTTGAAGTCGGCATAGTTTAGAGCAAGGCGAAAGTGGAAATCCGATTTTAGGAATAGTTTAATTAAAAAATTTCGTTGTTTTGTTGAAATTGAATTGCAAGTTGAATAGACAAAGCATAAAATGAATCGTTTGCCGGTAGAATTTCTATTTTCGGATCGAATGATTGTTACCGGCCCTTGAAAGCTTAAACCAAAGCGGAGATAAATGTTACTATGTTATATTTGATATTGTTCAGATTTATTAAAATATTGCTTCGTTATATTGACCTGGTTTTATTGCCCCTGTATTAATATACAGAGTTTTTTAAAATACAGAGTGTAAAGGAGTGTTTCGTAAATATAACCAACCATTCTTCATATCATATTGAACAAAAAGTTTCTTTAAAATATGTATCCAAAATGCAACAATTTCGATGAAAAACAGGTCGGAAGTTTTGGAAATATTTCGATCGAACTGAATTAAGTTTTTTTTTATATTGTACTTTTAAAATGTAACAAAGAGTGGACCTGGGAGTAGCTGAGGGAGGCATAAATACAAAAGAAATTGAAACTCTACTAGTTGCCAGCCCAGGGACAAATTCTCCCAATAAACTACTTAAAAGCCAAGAACCAATGGACTCAGAATAATAGTATGTGCTGACTGTGTAACAACAGAGAGGAGACTGTGCAATACCTGATTTGCGAGTGCTCGACTATTACAGATTCTCCACGAACACATACTACACGAACAAACCACGGTATGATAACGTTGCGCGAATAATTCACTGGGTTATTGTACCAGAAGTTTGGTAGTGCAACTGTAGAAAACTACTGTACGAGGTTTGGTATTTATGTATCCGGAATTGGTAACAATGGTGTTGCTGGACGCCATCTGACATATTCATAGTAAAGTTTGACATTGTTGACTGTATACGTACTCAGAACGTTTAGTCATACGGACAGTATTTGTGTTGTTTAGTGACTTGAAAGTTTCATCTGAATAAAGAAAATTGCTATGATTTACTACGACTTTCGACGTGAATTATCTCAATAATAGTGCTTTAAAAATGCATGTTTTGGAGATACCTCAATCGAAATGCAAAAGTGTTATGAAAATTGGTTCAAACGTATGCAAAAGTGTATCCATAATTGCGGAGGATATTTTGAAAAACCATGAAATCATTTTTCAATGATAAATATTTGTTTTTATTTATTATTCCGGATATATAAATAGCAACCCTCGTAGAAGAATTTTTCTATATTTTTATAATAATGTAATGCTATCATGGTTATATAAAAATCATAAAATTAATGTAATAAAATATTATCTGTCATAGTGGTTTTATTTATTTTCCGGTATACTTCCACTTTCTATATAAGGGCCTTGATTTTTATGAAAATATTCCCAATAATAAAGATAAATGAACAATTTTCAATTTTCTACCATAAAATTGAGAACAAAACATACACTGTTTCATATTGTACGATGGTTTTTTTTATAAAACGTGACTAAGTAATGCCTCAAAGTGAAACTTGTCATTGAGAGAGATATTGGTTAGGAATATAGTGCTGCAAATTCTCCAAATTTAAGTTGAATCCTTTGTAACACGATTTGAATTTTTTCGCAACTTGTCATTAATTTATTCGAGCGCTCGTGAAAACCTCTTGTAATAATAGCAATATAGCCCTGCACAAAGAGAGGCAATTTACCATTAACAATAGATTCATTAAAAATGGCGTTGTTCCGTTAGTTCACTACATCGAAATCAGATTACAAGCTAAATCAGAGCCAACTGAAATAAATGGTTTTATATCTCGTCCTTGTATTTCAGTTGCAATTAACAGGTTGAATCGATCATCGTCGATGTGAAAGTGCCTGGTTACATTTATTTGACAGTTCGTAGATACGTTTTCCACTATGGGAAATTCTTAGGTTTAATTTTTTTAAATTCTGCTTAATTTTAAATTTTGTTGATTTTAATTTTAATTCCTGTAAGATATTATTCTTAACTGAATTTTAACTGATGCAAACAAAATATTATCAACAGTAAAAACATAAAAAAATACTTGGACACCTGTCTTAACTGTAAGATAGTTAACTATACGATTTAATAACCATATATTATAATTGGTATATATAATGTATATTGAATACATTCCTAACTATATAGTACATAAACGAATTACATTGACAGCCCCCCTCGTGATTGGCTGAGGTAAGTAATTGTAAAATTCCGGTTTATATTTGATTCACTCTCGTAATTAATCCATCTACCATAAAGTCGAAAGACATCGCAGCTTTGGGTGGCAGACTGCGCAGAAGACAGAAACTTCAACTTTTGGAGGACTAGGTTGACTGTTACCCACAGAGGGACCATTTTGTCGAGGGGAGGGACCGCCATGTCCCATGTTTGGTAAAAAAAAGAAATTGTGAAGTAAAAGTTTTCTCTTTCAGATAAACCTAGGTTGACTGTTGCCCACAGAGGGACCATTTCGTCGAGGGGAGGGACGCCATGTCCCATGTTTGGTAAAAAATGAAATTGTGAAGTGAAAGTTTTCTTTTTCAGATAAACTAGGTAAGCAAGATGACATACAGCCGAAACACCCTCAGTGTCATCGGGAAATAAAATAATGTCTTAAGACTACAACCCGCTCTGATATATGTCCCCCAGAGGGAAGTGGTGCGAAGCGCTTGGCCCACCCCGTCGGCGGCCAAGCTCCGGAAACACCCAGGAAGAGAAGATAACGGTTTTGTGAGTAGCTTTCGACTACGGAAACCTTATCCCATCTCTCAGCAGTGAAGTTTCGGGATTATTTTAGAAAATATACTCGAGTGGATGGAGGGCGCGAACGCGAACGAACTACCATAAAGTTTGCAAGCAATAGAGAAGACAGGGGAGTTGGTTTATGTAGACGATTTGGCAAAGCTTCTGCACCAGAGAATGTAGAATCAAGATATGATAGAATGGACCACCTCATTGAAGATAAAGGGACAAGACGTCGAGTTTATTATAAAAATGTATCAGCAAAATGCCATAAATGTAAAGTTGCCTCTCATGCGAGATGTTTTATTTCTTATTATGCAAGGGATTGAAGCAAGAATGACATTTTTTTGTTGTTGTTGTTATTGCTAGTTTGTGTGAATGTTCTTTCTATAGACTGTCATTTTACATTGTTTATAACTTATGGCCAGTAAAAATTCTCTTCATGAACTGATGTTGATTTGCGTATATACTTTTGTACATATGCGCACTGTCCTTTTAAAAGGACACCCATTTCTCAGTAACCCATAGTCACATTTTTTTTACAATTTTTAACGCTTGTGTTCTATTGTTAGGAACCCATAAAATAGCATATTGACCATAAATTCAAAAAAAAAAAAAATTGCTGGGCATATTTGGGTTAAGAGATATTGTAATCAATTGAAACATTTTTTCGTTTTTTTTTACGAATAATAATTATTTAGAACAAACATCGAATGAACTGAGAAAAATAATTTTTCTACATAGCAATGCGCGACGACATGTCGCAAAATCTAAATTATAATTTTAATCAAATTTAAATTATAATTTTAAACAGTCCTATTCTTCATCTTACCGCCATCCTATTAATCGATATACCACTATCGAATTGCCATCTTGGTCAATCTGTGCAATACGCTTCCTTAGAACAAAGTTTAAAAAATCAATGAATTGATTGTTGAAAAAAGATGAGAAAGCCTTTCAGAAAGCGATTGAAGTATTTTGATTAATATTTCAGTATCGATTTTATTGTTCCTAATTTAATGATTTGGATAATTTAGCTTTAATATAATTTTAAAAGAGACCAGAAGTTCGAAACGATTCTCCGATGTAGAGAGAGAAAAAAAAAACTAGCGTTCAAGTTTTATTTATTTAGCAATTTCGTTTTTATTACTGGCACAAAAAGTACCATATTTTTCGCGCGAGCCTGACACCCAAAACCGTATAATTTCTATCGTAATGCCCTTTTGCTTCTTTTAAGTTTGTTATTAAAAAGTTAAAAAGATATACGGCCTCAGAGTTTCGCGGTTTAATCCAATTTTTAATAGTTTTATTGCATTTCGATGTCGCAGCGAACTCCGGATTTGTTTTATACACTAATGGATGGGGGTCCGGATTAGAAAAATGTTTTTCGGATTTCGTTCCCGAGCGAAAATTGACAAATTCTGTTGCGAAGAGATAAACGGGCTGAAATATCATTCGCCTTTCGTATTTCTGTCTTTTTTTTTAAAGAGGACGGGGAAAACTAATACAGAGGGAACCGAAATTACTATTAATATAAAATCTTATAATCAATATACTGAAATTTAGTCAAGATGCATAATTTTGCGTGTACCAATTAAGTTAAAACATAAATTCGAATAAAGTATTTAAATATAAAGGGTTGGGTAAGTATCACGCTTTGAATTTGGCTGTTGTGTAGTGCAGACGTGCAAGTTTTATTATGGATATATAAATTGTTGTAATTTATATAACAAAATAATTCAATTATAGCAACTCAATAGACCTTTTTCATGGTTGAAAATTTTTTGTTGGCATGCGTCTCAATTTGTTTTATGTTTTTCGGGCGTTTTATGCGTGTATAAGCTATGTATATTATGTTTTCAATGTAATTAACAAAAAAAAAAACATAATTATTAATTCACTATTAATAGTATAGTTTTAATTGTTATATACTTGAAGTAAAATATTAATATGAGCATTTTAATTAAAATATATGTTATCAGAAAAAAAACGTTGTTGTTGTGGGATATGTCGCATATATATGTAGAGTAAATCATTTTCGGAGTATTTATGTTACTTTATTAGTTTTCCAAAGCCTTGTCTTGAATATCGGTGAAAACTTATTAAATCAACGAAACAAAAACAAGTGTGTTAAATATGATTTTTGAGTTAAAAAATGTGACGAGGTGATAGTTGATTCTAACTGATTGATCATATTAACAAAGATACGTATATTTGTTCACTTCATTTCAAAGAAGAAAGTGATAAAACAACAGAACATCCTGACCCCATCAGTTGGGTAAAAAAATCATGTAATCAGGTAGTTTTAATCCACTAATTGTTAATCTAATAGCTCATGCTGTAACCTCAAATAATGGATGTTTTTGTAGGTTAAAGTAGCAGGTGTCTGTGTGGCTGAAAAATATAAACAAACTCATGGCGCAAGTTAATTATCTTAAAAAATTGCTCCTGTATGTAGAGTATAAAAGTATTAAAAGAGAATAAATTAAAATTTGCTTCAAACTTAATATAGAAATAAATGTAATGTTATGAATATAAAGTTAAAAATATAGATATAATGTTATAAATATTATAAATATAATGTTGTAAATATAATAAATACAGTGTAAATATAATAAATATAAAACTAATATGAATGTAATTGTCATCCTAACCTTTCAAAAAGTTCTGCTTTATTTCCATATTGTAACCGAATACAATTAGGTGCTTCTATTTTGGAATGCACTAATAAAGCACCATCAATTCATTTTTCATTTAGTTGCACTGATAATAAGGGTGATGATCCTTGTTGTCCAGCCAGATTCACAAAAAGTGCCCGAAACTTTCATATTTACGCCTCGTTAACATGACGGTTATGAACTGACCAATATATTCTAATCGTCCGGTACCTCATAAAGGGACAAAAGGTCGACATGATTTTTATTGTCTAAAATGTTGCTAACATATTTTTCTAATTTAGTGACACTAATTACGAATCCACCACTAGTTTTATCATATCACATAATGCTTTAAAGAAAATACATACAATTCTAGCCAAAAGCCCCCCCCCCCATCTTTTGGAACGATTATACTTAAACTAATGAAATTCGGAATGTGAAAATGACTGCACGTAAACTCCTTTTCTAGTATTTTTTTCTTGTTTTGGGTTTTTCGCCACGATCTAAAACTCAAAAAATATCAATATCTATTTTTATGTAAATAAAGAATCACCGGGTAAAAAACAAAAAAAAAACAAAACGGGGACAATATCTCAGTGATTTTTTTCTGTAATAAATTTGCCTAACGAACAAAATTTAAAAGTGTTATAAATACAAACTTTTTATTACAATTATTTGTATTTGGCAAATTTATTACAGAAAAGAATCACTGACAAAATTTGTCTCGTTTGTTTTTTTTTGTTTTTTACCCAGTGATTCTGGGATATATATATATATATATATATATATATATATATATATATATATATATATATATATATATATATATATATATATATATATATATATTCCGCGAACATTCACCGTAGGATGGCGCGAGTTTCATTGAGATTGCGACCCGCCATCGATATGACCAGTTGATTTGGTCTTGCTCTGTTCGTTTCGTTTCAGCTGTCTCACTGCGTTGAGCTCGAGCCCAGCTGATGACGGCTGTGAGGCTAGAAACCAGTCCTGGGAGGTACTTGTCTCGGCATGGTGACGGCGACTGATTTGAGACGAGCAGAGGTACGTGGAAGTACGGATGAAAAAATTTCTGTTTTTCAAATATCTCTCTCCACGGCCCCACTACGCTATCTTTTGAGCAAACCTTATACCTACATCCAAGGTTGTGGGAAGAATGTGTCGCGTAGTTTTTGACTGCCGCGAACATTCACCGTAGGATGGCGCGAGTTTCATTGAGATTGCGACCCGCCATCGATATGACCAGTTGACTTGGTCTTGCTCTGTTCATTTCATTTCAGCTGTCTCACTGCGTTGAGCTCGAGCCCAGCTGATGACGACTGTGAGGCTAGAAACCGGTCCTGGGAGGTACTTGTCTCGGCATGGTGACGGCGACTGATTTGAGACGAGCAGAGGTACGTGGAAGTACGGATGAAAACATTTCTGTTTTTCAAATATATATATATATATATATATATATATATATATATATATATATATATATATATATATATATACAGATATTTTGATATTTTTTTCAGCTTCAGCTTTTGGCGAAAAACCAAAAAAACGAAACATATATGAACACGCCACAATCATTCAAACATTCCTTTTCTAGTGATAACTCATGACATAATCATAATAGATGGCGTCACAGTGCCATTGTGACCAATAATTTTCAATGGGATCGTATGCCAAGTGACACCTTGTTTGAAAGGTATTTATAATACCTATTTAACCATACTAATTTTGTTTGGGTTCAAGGTAGTTTTGACGCATAAATAAATTCTGAAATTTTAGTTTAGCGTATAATTCATACAGATTTACAAGTCCGCCATTATAGTAAATGTTCAAAATGTGCTCCACCTTCTTCCTGATAGTCAAACATCCTACTGGCAAGCTCTTGTTATACTGGTTCAAATGTTTTAGCGGAAATTGCTCTACACTCTTCAACAATTCGTTGTCTAAAAACATCAATACTGTTAGGTGTTATAGCATATACTTTAGATTTAAGTTACCCTTACAGAAAAAAATGCAAAGTTGTGACATCCGGGACCGAGCTTGCTACTCTATCGGACCTCGCCTTTCAATCCATCTACCACGATATTCCTGATCCAAATAATATCTTATTGCAGCACAGTAGTGTGGAAGAGTTCCGTTTTATTGGAACGTGATTTCGAAGTTACCAGATTCATCTGAATTGTCTTCCAGAATTTCGAGAATTAGCGTTAATTTACTAAGTTGCCCTTCAAAAATATTGGCCCAACTATGTGGTTTCCCAGAATACCTACCCAGACATTTACTTTTTTTGGAAACTGTGTATGTTTCTCACTAAACACGCCAGGATTTGTATCACTATAGTACCATAGATTTTGAGTGTTCACATTTCCATTGAGGTAGAAAGTACTTCCGGCACTAAAGCAAATTGTGTTTAAATAATATGAGGCTTGATCAATTCTAGTGGTCACATTTTCACAGAATGGCAGTCTTTGGTCAGGGTCGTTATCTGAAAGTTGATGGACCATTTTTAATTTATAGGGGTGAAATTTATTTATTTCCAACATCCGGTGCACCGTCTTTTGACTGACTGCACAAGTAGATGCAACTTGGGTTGTAGAACAAGTAGGTTTTACTACCATTTATGCAATTTATGCAATTTCTTTTTGCCATTAGAAATATTTGATCTTCCAGATCGTTTTACATCTTTAACACTCCCTGTTGTTCAAAATTTATGAAGAAGTCCTCGATGTAGGGCGATGGGGATACCGCTCGTTAAAAAGGCACTCCAGAGCATGAAAATTCTTTCTTCATTTACCAAGCATTATGCAAGCTTCTACCTTACGTCTTCTAACGTACGTGTTAAAAAATTGAAATCACGTAAAGGCAGAAAAAGTAAAATAAGTTGGAGAATTACAAAAACGTCAATTTATTTGACAATTGTCCGGAGGCGGACTTGTGAATCTGTATTAATTGTATGCTAAACTGAAATGTTAGTATTTATTTACTCTATGCGTCAAAACTATCTTGAACCAAAACAAAATTAGTATGGCTGAATAGGTCTTTTAAATGCCTTTCAAAACAAATGTCACTTGTCATATAATCCCATTGAAAACTGTTGGTCACAATAGCACTGTGACACCTATCTATGATGATTAAGTCATCAGTAATCACTAGAAAAAGAGTTTACGTGCAGTCATTTCCACATTCCAAATTTCATTAGTTTAAGTGTAACTGTTGAAAAGATAAAGGGTTGGGGAGGAGACTTGACTACCGCTGTATAGTGGTAATTTTTATTTTTTTCATAAAAAAAATGAAACTATTATGTTCGCTATTACGCTCTTTTAACGAGTTATACGACCTCTCGTGAGAAAGCGTGTTAGTTTCGACATCAACAACACTCATTTGCAACACCGGTGTACTAAAACAAGTTGTTACATTGACGTTGTTTATAAAATTTATATTGATATTGAAGTGTTTATGTTGATAAAGCCTTAACATTTTTAAAGCGTTAACAATCAGGATATACAGAATATCCTTGTCTTTATTGTTAGTGTGATAGTAGAGCATGACAACTACACTACGTAAAAAAACAATGGACTCCTCGGAATAAGCTTGAACCTGAAACCAAAAATATATTACGAAAAAAAAAATTTAGTCAATTTTAAAAAAGTTTTATTACATCCGCTTTATATTAAATTAGCTTTAATCGAACAGTTTGTTAAAGTCTTAAATAAAGAAGGTGGTTGTTTTAAGTACATGTGTAAAAAATGTAATACATTATTTCATTTTTGTTGGATTACAAATCAGATCCTTAATGAATGATAAGGAATTTGAAGCGACAATGATTGTTACAATGAAGTTTCTCTCTGTCAATAGAAATGGAAAGGTTTGTTTTTTAAAAAATATAGTTAGATTTAGTACAAAATAGTATAACTTTAGATTTAGAAGAGTTTAATTTCAGATTATGTGTTAATGAGAGTTAACTGGTAATGAGAGTGATTACTGAGTGTTGGCTCTAAAGTATTCATGTGGAGGAAAACTGAAATACAATTCTTTGTCATCAGCATATGTCCGCACTTCCATATTCTGAACAGAAAGCAAAATATCGGATGTATATACTATAAAGAACAGTGCTCATTGTTCTTTATTGTATATACTGACCCCTGAGGCACACCAGAAAGAACATTCACTTTAGACGAGTTTACATGATTAAGGGAAATATATTGTGTTCTACAATCTAAAAACAATTTCACTAGATTAACGAATGATTCGTTAAACCCATATTACGACAATTTTTTGCATAAGAGGTTGTGGTTTAATGTCTCGAACGCCATAGAAAATTTCAGTAATACAAGCACAAAGCCCATGTTATAACTGTCAAATAAAAAACTCTCAGAAGCCAGCGCTGTAGACATTGAAAAACCAGTTCTAAAGCCACATTGCGAATCGAAATTATTTTATTAAAGATGATAAACTCGTATATCTATTTAAACAAAATTTCTCAAAAAACTTAGAAACAACTAATATTACGCAGATCAGAAAATGCAGAAGGATTACCATGTTTCAGAAGAGGAATCCCTACAGCCTGCTTCCAAATTAGAGGAAAATAATTTTGCCCTATGCAACTATTAATATATATATATATATATATATATATATATATATATATATATATATATATATATATATATATATATATATATATATATATATATATATATATATATAGTATCAACATCTAGTATCAACACCTGCTGTATCTTTTTTTAAACTAAATATTATATCATGCATCCACAAACCTGAACGAAAAGGCGCGCTTGCAGATGAACATTTATTCGATTACTAGTAAGTTATCCTTTCATCGCAATTATCATTTACATCCGAAACAAAATTCTTCTATTGGAACCTTTGGTGTAAAACACTAAACTTGAAGAGAATTACCACTAAACACCAAATCACCTTTTTTAAAATTCTCGACGCACGTTTTGCTAACCATGCTTAGCATGATTAGGAGAGGTGATTAAGATCATCTAACATGGTTAGCGAAACGTGCGTCGAGAAGTTCAAAAAAAGTGATTTGGTGTTTAATGGTAAATCTTTTCAAGTTTAAGTTCAAACCTGTTTAAGTTGTCAGGTAACTTCGTTTGTACTTAGAACCTATACTAAATGTTTTTAGGGTTGACCACGTTTTCTTAGATTATTTTGATATAGTGCATTGTTAAGTAAATTCTTTTCCATCACGTTTCGTCTCTGAAACAACAAAAATTTCTCAATTTTTTATATGATATTTAATCACTATTAGACTTTGATAATATTTATATTTATGCAGAGCACATTCCCTATCTGAAATTGATTTCGTTTTACAGTAACCTTTATGAAAAACAAGTTTCGTAACTTTACTTTAATCTATATAACTAATTCTATTAAATATTGTGCAGAAAATCAATATAGCTATTTTCTAAGCTTAGTCATCAGAAGGCGACAAAACGGCTACATTTACAAGATAAGAACAATATAGGAGATATTCTTGGCGACATGTTGAATAACAAAAAGGTCTCTCCTAATATCGGTGCCCTAGCAAATAGGTTTCGTGAGGATAGAAACACTTCGTAATCTTCCTAACGGATCTTTTCGGCATCGGCACATAAATTTTTTAATCTGACATTAAGATAATACAGAATAGAGGGGAATAAAATAACCGTATATCAATTTTATATATATTTGGGAGATAAAAAATACATAAAAGAGTGTTATGGAATTGAGTTAAGGTATACGAGACATTTATCAAAATGAAAAATACCTTATACAGATATTAATTAAAATATACAGAATATCTAAGGAAAAGAAAGGAAAACTATAACAAATATTTTGTAACTATACTTCTTCATATGTAATTATCTCTTTCTGTGTTAATATGAAGGTTAATCAAAATAAAAATTGCCTAACGCTGGCAAACCAGGTTTTATTAGCAGCATCCATTTTGTGTTCTTTTTTACAAATTGTCCATAACCTTTGTCAGCATATCCGGTGTTAAATATAGAAACATACTTAATTCTGTAATTAAGCTTGCTAAAACAATTCATATTAAAAATGAAATAAAATAAACTTTGGACTGTAATTAATAAAACTTCTAATACTAGCTATGATGAAAATAATATATATAGCATTGCCAATGAATATGGTACTGTTATTTTTGATAATAATGATATTATAAATAAATTTAATTCTCACTTCTCTAATGTTGGTAACACAATCAAAGAAAAAGATTAAAAAATTAATAAAAGCAAGAAAAATGATTGTCTAAATGAGTTTGTAATTAATAAATAATTAACAGTGTATAAATCTATATTTTTAACTCCAGTATAAAATAATAATGTCTTTGGTGAATACATTTAATAAGTCCAATAGTTTTGTTGTTGAACATGAATTTACTAATAAAATTTTAATTGATGTAAAAGATTATATTGTTGAGCCGATAACGCACATTTTCAATCTTTGTTTCACCCAAGCCAAATTTCCATCCCATTTTATGAAAGCTGTAACTATTCCTCTTCATAAATTTGGTGATAGAGGAGTATTGTAAAACTACAAACCCATTTTACTAACCCCAACGTTATCTAAAATGATTGAGAATGCCATTAAGATACCATTCATTTCTTTCCTGGACATACATAAAGTATTGTCTAGGAGACAGTATGGTTTCCAAAAGGGCATATCGACATCTCATACGCTCTTTGGTGTATCAAAATATATATGTCACAATCTTGACCAAAGTAAATATGTAATTCGATTATTTCTTGACATTCAGAAAACATTCCGTTCCATAAGTCATAAATTATTGCCTATTAAACTTGAAAACTATGGAATAAGAAGTACTTTTAATTGCATCATACATCAAGAACAGGTCTCAAAAAGTTAAAATCGATAATATTTATAGTGAGTCAGTAAATGTAAATTGCGGAGTCCCTCAACGTAATCTCTTGGGCCCGTTACTTTTTGTTTTATTTATTAATAACATATTGATTAAAGACCGATGGAATACCCTTTTATTTTGCTGACGACACTGTGCTTTTGTTTACCGGAAATTGATAATCTAATTAACATCGTATCCAAAGATATTTATCAAATAAAAAAATGGCAGGACAATCATTTTCTTGCAATTAGTGTAACTAAATGTTCTTTGTTATCATTTTCTAATCGACATAGATTTTTTGAAACGAATAAGAAGATTATTATTCTTCACGTTACTAATCCATATAACAAGTGTACTGATTTGTGACAAGAAATTCAATTTTCCGATCATTGTAAATATCTGGGTGTTTATTTGAATAAAATTATGAATTTTAGCTTCATGTTGATAGAGTGGCAGCCCTCATTAGAAAATTGTTTTATACGTTCAAGTTACTTAGAGGTATTTTAGATCAACTCTTGTTAAGGGTGGTATATTTTTCGCTTTATCAATCATTATTAATGTATGGAATAATTACTTGGGGTAGTGCCAGGAATAACGTTTGAAACAAATTAAACATAGCCCAGAATGTTGCCCTAAATATATTAAATGGAGAGTTCATGTTTATTTACATATCTACCCAAAATTTAAAATCATTACTCCAAGTAGTTCTCCGTAAAAGTATGTATCATCCATCAAACATATGTATCATCCACCGTGAATCACGGTATATATATATATATATATATATATATATATATATATATATATATATATATATATATATATATATATATATATATATATATATATATATATATATATATATATATATATATATATATATATATATATATATATATATATATATATATATATAGAAAAATATTGTGGGATGATCCTTTATACGTATTCAAATTGTCTTATGTCTGAATATCAGTTTTTTTATGATAATAAAGTTGTGGTCCATAAAACTCTTCACAAACCATTTACTTCCCTTTAAAAATGTCACGCGCCGTTATACCAGTGATTTATGCTTGGCAGCTAACGTCCTTGTAATAAAGTAGGTTAGGAATTTAAAACAAGATATGTCGGATTTCTGGCTAGTTTCGACCCAAAACATCCGAGAATGATACAGCTGAATGAAGGTAGAAGATAAACAGTTTCTTTAATTTCCCTTAGGAAGGCGAGTACTATATTGCTGAAAATTTATAACTACGTGAAAGGATCTACCTTAGTTAAAGTATAAGCAATAAGGTATTTCGATTTAAGCTAATGTTTATTGTGCTGAGCTGCAAAACTACATTGGCCAAACAAGCAAAGAAAATTATAAAATAGAAATCTTTTATATGCCTTATAAAACATAATGATTATATATATATATATATATACCAGGTGTCCCATTAAGGATGGATTGCGGCCGTATCTTGAAAACTATTTATCCCACAGCATTGGGGAAAAAAAATAGTACTAAAAATGATCATGAGAAATTCACCAAAAATATTTTTAAGCTTCTAAAACGACCGCAAGAGGGCGTGAAGAGCTAAACATTTTAAAACAACTTTTTTTGTGTATTTTCAAGTGTTAACCGAGTAAGAAAAATTCTTAGTTATAATTAGCAAACTATCTCCTACAACTTTGTTTTATGACATTTTGTCGTAATTTCACGAATAGAGGGGTGGGGGAGAGTTTTACCTATTGAGATAAAAAGTCGTCTAATGTCCGTTTGCCTTAACCGATTTTCTTCAATTTGGATTCATTTAAAAGGCAATTGCTGGGACAATCAGATAATCTGGGAGATAAATTATTTAGTTTATAAATGAAACCGCGAGGTGGCGTTACATTCAACAATAGTTTTTTTTTAAGTTTTTTCAAATGGAATGCACAACAAGCCTGGGAGAGTCTTAAAGCAGTTGTTAATGGTTTTGTTGGAAACAACAGAGCTGACATCAACAAGATCATCAAGAATTTATTGAAACTATGCTTGAAAGATTCAAAATTATAGGCTGCAGAATGTGTCATAAACTTCATATGCTACATTCTCACCTGGACCAAATTAAAGATAATACGGGTACCTACTCAGACGAGCAAGGAGAACGTTTTCACCAAGATATGATGGACTTTGAACGACGTTACCAAGGGCAGTATAACGAGAATATGATGGGAGATTACATTTGGGGTTTAATTCGAGAAAGCCCATATAAACATAAGAGAACCACTAATAATATTCATTTTTGAACTTGATTTTTTGTTATTTTACATTTATGTGCTATTGTTTAACACAATTCTTGAATTAAACAGACTCTTATGTTCAGCAAAAACTTATAAATATCATTCAGTCATTTTTCTTGAAAATTTGAAAAATTGCTCTAGTTTTTACAAAAGTAAACTTTGATCAGAAACATTATTTTTTCTTTTATTTGCAACGAAATTTTGAAATTAGTTCAAATGAACCAATTTGTGAAAGCTCTGGATCCACATTCTGAAGCTTTTGAATATTTAAAGGATTTTTTTTTTAATTTGATTATCTGAAGCTAAAGTTAAAGCCGGTATTTTCGTCGGACCACAAATAAAATAAATAATGAGCAGTAATGATTTCTCAGAATTCCTCAATGCTCATGCACAACAAGCCTGGGAGAGTCTTAAAGCTGTTGTAAATGGTTCTCTTGGAAATAACAGAGCTGACATTATCAAGATGATCAAGAATTACTTGAAACTATGCTTGAAATATTTAAAATTATGGGCTGCAGAATGTGTCATAAACTTCATATGCTACATTCTCACCTGGACTAAATCAAAGATATTTCAATAAAATAAATTATAATAAAAAATAAATAATAAGAATAAAAATATATAGAGAGTATAACGAGAATATGATGGGAGATTACATTTGGGGTTTAATTCGAGAAAGCCCATATAAACATAAGAGAACCACTAAAAATATTCATTTTTGAACTTGATTTTTTGTTATTTTACATTTATGTGCTATTGTTTAACACAATTCTTGAATTAAAAGGACTCTGATGTTCAACAAAAACTTTTCTAATCGTAATTTAAAATAACATTATAAAAAAAATATAAAACTCATTCAGTCATTTTTCTTGAAACTTTGAAAAATTGCTCAGTTTTTACAAAAGTAAACTTTGATCAGAAAAATTATTTTTTTGTTTTATTTGCAACGTAGGAGAAACCAAAATTTCATATGCCGAAGCCATACACAAAAGTCGCGTCGACCGGTGCATTTTACATTTTAAACTTCAAATTTAGAATATTACTGGACACAGTGGAGTAATGAATGGAAATATATCTTATTAATGTTCGTTATTAATCTGTCCCATTTTTAATACTATAAAACTATATACTGTATTTACAATTACTTATTCCAAATCATGGGGTCGTAATGCAGGTCTCCTGCGTGAATAACCAAAGTGATTAATCCAGAAATTCCCAACTAGTCTAGGGTCCAACCCCAAAGTGACCACCAGGTCAAATTCCAAAACCATAAACCAAAACAGTGTGCGGTCCATAGTGCACATCGTAATTTTGGTCAAACGGGCCGTCGCACAGTCCTTAGCTCCAAGATGAATTGGCTCGGCTATGAAGACGTATTACCCACTTTCGAGTCGGTATTTACGCTAACTGGATGACATTTTTTGCTGGAGAGGCTCTTAAGGGCCGACTGGGACCGTGGAAGTTTTTGCGCCGAAGCGCACGGGGACCAACCAATCTGGAGGAGAGTTTCCGTGTGTATATTGTTTGATTATTGTTATAACTAGGCAGTTGTCCGTAATCTCCAAGGAATGTTTCGGAAAGTTTTGCTGAGTTATATCAGAAAATATTGAGGAAGTCTGCAAAAAAAGTAAATATTATATACAGGGTTTAACGAAACATTAGAATATATTATATTGATAAGTAATGTAATTTTTTTTATACAGTACACAATTAAATCGTCGTTAAAATTTAATTCAGTTTTATTCTACAACAAAATCTCAACCGTTATTGAAAACAACTTTCTATTTTTGTTTTGTAAACTCAGGGGCAAAGTTGCAGTTTTGCAGAGCTGTCGAAGTAGGAACTTTTTTGTTGTTCCAATGTTCCATAAAGCTGAAAAGATGAGAATCTGACCATGCAAAATAAGGAGGGTGTGGTGGATGAAGATATATTTCCCAACGTAGCTCTATCTTGGTAGTATGAGGTGACCACTATATTCTGGACAATGAAGTTTTATGGTTTGTGGCAAATTCTGGAAATTTTTTGAGTTCAGCTTCAATTGGCAAATTTTTTGGTTCTGTACTACGTAATTATTATGCAAGTAAAATTTGATTTTTATAATAAAACAAGAGTAATTACAAATCGTACATATCATAAAAATATGTACGATTTCAAAAACGTTTGCTTTTTCATATATTTACACCAATTAGTTATTTTTCCACGAAATTATTTGATATTAGCATATCATTTGATCACCTTAAATATTGTATATAGAAATAATAATATAAAATTTTATTTCTGCTTCTAAGATTTTAAATTATTTTATTATTTGTTTGATTATATTTTATTCATTTATTGATATTTTTCTTTGTTCTGGCAGTCAACCTTATGAGTGGTAATAACTCTATAACCGGTGAAAAAAAAGCCGAGAGTTGGTTGAGTTTCTTAGAGTGTCAGACGAGAGTAATAGGTCAAGCAATATTGTGTGGCACTTAACCTGTGGAATAGGAGCATGGAGTGAATATCTAAAGTGTTTAATTCCCTTGACTTAGCCCATATAAACGGTGTTGTATAAGAAAGTTTCTATTTCATTAGCTCTCTGAGGAAATGCAACTACTGTGAGAGGCGCGGGCGCATGTCAATCGATAGCCCCGCGTTTAGGAATTTAGTCGGTATTGAGCGTTTCTCGGGAGTACCTCAACTGTAAATCTTTGCTGGTTATAATCAAAATAGATGATTTTAGAAGGACGGATCAACGTCACACACTTCCAATACGTCTCTGTCACGAATTTGAGAAATTTTCTCAAGCAAATTGATCTCCAGGAGAGGTGACGTAAATTGACCCCCACATAGTCCTGATTTGAGTCCTATGGATTTTTTATTGTATATCTATCTAAATTCGAAAATTTACGCCGATAAACTAGGTTCTCTAGTGCAGTTAACAAAAAATATCCGACTCGAAATGGTGGCCATTTCATAGATTTTATGTCGAGCCGACATAAGGAATTTTGCGGTTCATTTAGATGAGTGCTGTGAGCGTGAAGTTTTACACTAGGATGATATTATTTAAAGTAATTTTCTAAATTACATAATTAATTCAATAATTAATAAAGGCTTTTTTTATGGACGTCTCTCTTTTATTTAGATCGTCACATCAGAAAGGAACTTTCGTTTGGGACACTTTGTATTTTAAGATTTTAGTATAGTTATTTTACTGAATTAAGTATTTTGTAATAGTAATATCTAAATGTATTATTGTAAGGATATACAATAATAATTTTGATTGTTTATTGTATTGACTTTTGACTTTTTAAAGCAGTTGAAAATCCTTAGTTAATTAATAATATTACAGAATGTGGCACATTTATTATTGACTGTGTATATATATATATATATATATATATATATATATATATATATATATATATATATATATATATATATATATATATATATATATATATATATCATCATCATCATAATATCGATCCACTGCAGGATGAAGGCCTCTTCAGCATGTTTCCAACTTTCACGGCCCTGGGCTTTCCTCTGCCACTCTGGTCCAATATACTTAACGATGTCATCAATCCATCGTGCTTTCGGTCTTCTTTGCGAACGTTTGCGATCAAGCGGTATCCACTCCAGGATTGCCTTGTTCCATCTGTCCTCCCATTGCCTCTCTATATGGCCTGCCCATCTCCATTTCAATTGCTTCACTCTTCCAATGATGTCACAGACTTTTGTTTGTTCCCTGATCCATGCGCAGGCCTTTCTGTCTCGTCTTGTAATACCAAGCGTACATTTATCCATTCCCCTCTGTGCCATCCGAAGTTTTTGAATTGCTTGCGATGTGAGTGTCCAGGTTTCACTTTCGTGTATCATAACGGGTAGAATTTCAGGCAAAGTGGGAGTCTGCTCTTAAACACTATGTTGAGCCTACCAAATGCCCGCCAGCCACACTTAACACGCCGTTCCACCTCCCGGGCGGTATTCCCTTACATTGAAATTCTCTGCAAAATATATTATCTCCAAATCCCTTCCTAAAACTGAAATTCTTCTGTCCTGAGCGAAGTTATTGAACATAACCTGACTCTTTTTCAGGTTTATTTTCAAGCCAAATGGTTCGCCAGCCCTTTACAGTTGTTGTATGCGTCTTTGCAGCTCCTCTAGGTCTTGTGAAATGAGAATAATATCATCTGCAAATCTAAGATTGTTTAAGTTTACACCATTGATCTTTATACCATCCTGTTGCCAATCTAGTTTACGGAATACTTCTTCAAGGCCAGGCGAGAAAAGAATAGGCGATATTGCCCAGTCGTGTCACCCTGCCGTATACCTCGTTCTACATTAATTCCCACTTCAAGTTCATCAAGGTGAATTGTGGCTGTAGCTCCATCATATATCGATTCTAATAGGTTTACATAGGCTCTCTCTACACCTTGGCTAAGCAGTGCATCCATTATCGCATGCTTTGAAATGGAATCAAATGCTTTTTCGTAGTCGATAAAAGCCAAGCACAGTGGCATGGTGTATTCATTGTGCCATTCTATGGCCTTCTGTACAACATGGATGTGATCCATTATACTGAATCCACTTCTGAATCCTGCTTGTTCTCTTGGTTGTGCGTCATTCAGTTTTTTTAATATTCTTTTAGAAATTATCTTAGTGAAAACTTTGTACATTACTGATAGGAGGCTTATTGGACGGTAGTTCTTTAAATCTTCCTGTGCTCCTTTTTTATGTAAAAGGATCACTTCTGCATTTTTCCATAAGTCAGGTATTTTTTGTTCTTTGAGGCATTTTGAGTATAATTTTGCCAGTGTTTTATGTAACGTCCGACGACCAGCTTTTAGCATTTCGACAGTTACACTGTCCTTTTCTGGAGCCTTGCCGTTTTTCATCGATTGTATAGCATTTGTTACTTCCTCCACTAGGATATCTGGCATATGTTCTTCCGTGGGTATTGTTGTCTTTGATTGGTTCTGCTCTTCATATAACTGGGAATAAAATTTTCTGACAATCTCTAATATTTGGGTACGCGCTCTGCACACTGTGCCATCCTCACGCTTTAAAGCACATATTTGCGTTCTTTTGTTTCTCAGCTTCTGTTTAGCTTTGTTAATTCCTTTGTTTTCTTTCAGGGTTTTCTGTACTAGCTGCAATTGAATCGGCGCGTGTCCTTTCTAATACGTTTTCTTATAGTTTTGCAGAGCTCATTGTACTCGACCCTGTCAAAAGGACTACCTGCATTTCTCATTGCTCGCCGTTTCTTCATTAAATCAATGGTCTCACTGGAGATTTTTGTTTGTTTGAAACATTTTTCTTCTGGTGCTATTAACGCAGCCGTTTGAAGTACATTGTTGGCGATTTCTTCATATTGAACTGATATATATATATATATATATATATATATATATATATATATATATATATATATATATATATATATATATATATATATAGATATATATATATATATATATATATATATATATATATATATATATATATATATATATATATATATATATATATATATTTATATTCATAATTATACATTGATATGTTTAAGAAAAAAAAAATCACAAATCATAAAAAAATTAAATGGTCTAATCGTCTATAACTGTTTAACCTATATGACTACTGAAGCTTAGTACTTTGTATGTCTTTTTGTTTGCTATTTTGTATCAGCAAGGCGTATTAACTTTTTCCAAAGGTTCTCTATTAGAGACTGTGAAGGCCACTTTAATACTTTAATATGTTTCATGAGTCGTATGTTTGGTATCATTGTCTTGGTAGACCTGGTGTAACCGCATGTTCTCTTCGATGTAAGGTAGCATAACTGTCTATAAAAAGAAAAGATTCCCGCGTAAAGTATTTTGTTATATTTTCTTTTATCCAAAATATTGAACCCTCTCTGTTATATGAAAATTATTCTCATACTTTGATGTAACTATCACCAAGTTACACTATACCCAAAGTGTTACATGCATTAAATTCTTTATTAATACTTTAATATCTTACCATATAGCTTCTTCAGTTGTAAACGTCTTTTTTTTGTTTCTTTTGTTGTCTTAGGATTCTGGTGCTGATACGTAGGTCAAGATTTCTTTTATAATAGTAGATATAGTACAGAATCCTTCAAAATGTCACGTACAATACCACTATGTATTTCTTTTCTCGTTTTTCTTGGACGGCCTCTTTTTCTGGTTGCTTTTGGGTCACATATGATTCTTTCAAAACCTTAGTAATTACACTGTGAAAACAGTGTTTGAGTGCACTCGTAATAAATGTATAAGATTTGTTTTGCCTTCTCAATTGCAAAATTAAAGGCCTTCCTTCAGCAGTACATTATATAGAGCCACGCATGTTTATTTTAATTTGTTTACCCTTATTAGTATACTCTTATTATTTTCACCATTGAAGTACGAACCATGAGGAGAAAATAAATTCTTTAAGAAACCAGATAAACAGTCATAAACACGCTGGTTATATTGTAAATAACATTTTTAAAGGTCAGTTAATTTTTTTTTCTGTTTCTACCGTTCTTATTTTATTGACCAACACTGTATATATGTATTTATTTATTTAGAATTTTGATAAATGTTCGTCATTTTGTGATGCAAATAAACTTAACCATAATGTACTCTTCGATATGTTCATGTAAATGTATAAAAGCTCAATAACACTTCTATTCGTATATTCGAAAATGCCATTTCCACTATATTTCTACAGCGGTCTTCAACAAAATACTCAAATAAACTCTAAACTTGAACTATACGTGTAAATGTATTATTCCCGAACAACAGAATTGCAAATATGAAATATTCAATATTTGCTTGTGAAAAATTTGAAAGAATATGTTTTCGCTTTTGGGAATATTTTTTTACTTGTTTAGAGTTTAAAGTAAGTTTATATATGTATATATATATATATATATATATATATATATATATATATATATATATATATATATATATATATATATATATATATATATGTATATATATATATATATATATATATATATATATATATATATATATATATATATATATATATATATCGGGTGTCGATCCGTTGATTATGTGAAGAGTCACTCTTCACAAAATCAACTTCGACTTTCTTTACTATTTTTCTCCATTTTATTCTGTTCCTGGCTGCAGTCCGCTCTCCTTCTACCATTGCTGAAACTAAATCTTCCTTGCATGCTTCCAACGACTTCTTTCATGGTCGTCCTCTTCTTCTTCTTCGTCTATCTCCTCTTGACAATGCTTGTTTTACCTATCTACTATGTGGCATTCTTAGCACATAACCCATTACAATTTAGGAGACCTAACTATCTGATTTATTGATGGTTTTTGGTATAGAAGTTTAATTTCTCCATTAGTTCTCCCCCATATTGTCTCTTGTACTTTCACTCCACCAAATATATTCTTTAGTACTCTTCGATCCCATACATTCAATTTTTCTTCTTATTTTTTGTTTATTACCCAACAATCACAGCCATGTAGTACCGTTGGTTGAAAAACTATTCTGTGTAACTTTAGTTTGCTAACTATGTTATTTTTTTGATTTAAGCATATTGTGTAACGCTTCCATAGCTTTGCTTTTCCTTACCATCCTTTTTTCAATTTCCTTTATTTCATCGCCTTTCCTGGTTATGATAACTTTCAAATACTCAAATTATTTGACTGTTTTAATATATAATGTTTATTTTGTTCCGTCCGTTTAAATATATTTTAAGTCTGCTTCTTATAGCTCTTGCAATAACCTTATAGGCTACATCGAGTAATGTGATTCCCCTATGATTTAAACATTCTGTTTTATGGCCTTTCTTATATATGAGGCACATCATGACCTCCCTCCAAATATCTGACATTTTTTCTTCCTCCCATATCCTTTTTATCAGTCCCCATATAACCTTGCAAATAATGTTTTTTAATGTTTTTCCTCCACTGTCATGCCATTGGGTCTTGCACTTTGGTTTTGAGCTTTTTGCTGTTCTGCCCTTTGGTTTTGTTCTTCAGGTTCTTTATTATTAATTTTATTTCTTCTTTGGAAGGGACTTCCACTACCCGATCCAATACATTTTTGTTCTGGCCCCCTCTGTTTCGTCTATATATATTGTAAAGTTTGGATTTTGCCCCCGTTACATATGTACCCTCATCCTCCTTCGTATTTGTCCAACCTCAATCTCTGGCGGGCGTCACAGATTTTCTTCTTACATTCGTATGGGCGGCGACCTTTCTCTTCTGTCTCCGGAAACACACCGTCCATGGTGCAGATTCCGCCGTCCCTATCCCTTCTAAAATCCCTTGTATTACCATTCCGCTTGGTACAACCGTGAATTAACCCGGGCTTTGCGAATCTGTTTGCCGCCGATCTGCAGCTGCGTGGCGTGTTCTCCTAGCCCTTAACATCGACAATCACGATGAGTTTTCTGAGCCTCAAGGCACTTTTATGATTCCATCTGTTGTTATATTTAGGGTCTACTACAACCTCCATCACAACAACGACACACCACTAAGCATACCGTACTGATTCCATACGTTATCAGTTACGTCGCAAGTTACGTCACCAGTCACGTCACCAGTTACGTCACCAGTTATGTCACCAGTTGTAACGATTGAACACGTAACTTGCTGTACCATTGTACCATACATATTTCCATCATTACGCCGAATTGAACATCCGATACCTGAAGGCTGTAGTACCGTAGATAAGTACTTAGAGAATAAGCATTTCTTTATCGTGGTTGGTATAGACCTCTACTGGCGCTCAACTTTTGATGTTCTCGTAGTAATTACTAAGCATCTCTTTTCCCTTTTCTTATTTTTTTTACACATAATTATAATTAGTTCATTTGTTAATATATACATATGATTATACTTCAACGTTGTTTCTGTACGACCTAAAGCTCTCACCTACGTACCCAGCCCTGACATAAAAAGCTAGCCCGGTAAGGTGAGTACGTTACAATATATATATATATATATATATATATATATATATATATATATATATATATATATATATATATATATATATATATATATATATAAAGCGTCAGTCGACCATTAAAAATTGCACAAAAGCATTACGGTGCCCGCGGAAATATCCAACAAGCCCTGCATTCTGTAACAACCTGACTCGCAGGCACTTGAAGGAAACATTTAGGACTATTTAGACGGAAGCCCGGTGTGCGAGAGTAGCGTAGCGTAGAGAGTTTCATTAAGTAGACTGAAAAGACTAATTTATGTTGCGCTGTAAGTACACGGGGTAATGCCGTAAGCGCGCAGTTTCACTTGAATTAAGTGAAGGATGTGAGAACCTCAAGAAGAAGTCGCTAATGTCGAACTATTAAATGTAACTGGTTTCGTTCCTCTCGTATAAAAAGCCACTGCGCGCGAGTTGAACGGAATTCCCTCGACAACGCAAAATCGCGAGTTTAAATGGAGTGGGTAAGCTACATGTTATTAATTTAGAAATAAAGAGGAAGAATTTTCTTGTTTATTTCTTATGAGTAGCTAAACATTTTTGACAGAATAAATTCTAATCGTGCATTGTTTTTTATAGAGAAATGTATAGGTTTCAGAATGTATAGAACTAACATGATTCAAAATCTGCCAATCCGCATGTACAGATACTACAGATATGTTGCCGGAGTTATTGCATAAATTGAAACGTGAAAATTATTCTTTAAATCATAACTTGTTTGTGGCTTATTGGCCTAAGGTTAACTTTACAAAAACTTCAGAAGATTAGAACCGGATTTCGTGACATCTGGCACTAATCTAAATCGGTATCAGACATATCAATGTCGTTCAGTTTTTACCATTTTCTTAAAATGCACACCAAGCAGGGACCTTTTGATTTTTCATACATAATTCCAGCATTTTCATCACATTAAATACAGCAATTTTGTATATTAATGAATCCATCTACCGTGATATGAGATGATGTGATATCAGTGATAATTATTGATTGATTTGTCCGTTACGTTAAGATAGTTCATTTTTTAAAAAGGAATAAAACAATTTTATACTTTGTTATCTATCACTTTTATTTTTAAATTTGTGACTATAGTTTCGTAAAACGATTTTACATTCTCAAACACTACTTTAAAACAGTTTTAAATTTAGACAAAAACACAAATTTAAAAATAAAAGTGATAAAAGTAAGATAAAAGTTTTAAAAATAAATAAGTATAAAATTGTTTTATTCCTTTTTAAAAAATTAGTGATAATATTTGTTGTTCATTATTGAATATTCCAGCAAGCGAAATGCTACCTTACAAATATTTAATTGATGTGTGTGTGTAAATACAAATATTATTATTATTCACGTATGGGCCCTGGTGGACCACGCGAAGTACAATTAGAGGCGTTTGTTGTTAGCCTTCCTTTGCGCCCATGCCAATTTCATTCGTTCGCTATGAGCTTTTTTCTTTCGTCAGACCAAGTTGTTCCAGTCTTCCTACATTTTTCTCCCTGGCCAACCTTCCAAACGTCAACCTTGTGTCTGAAACAGCCTCTATCCTGAATTTCACTTTGTGTAATATTTGCTGATCTTAGGTCCTCTTTAATTACAGCAATCCATTTAATTATTTCTACTTTGGTTCTACTACTATTTTCATAAAATTCGACTATTTGTCTAGTTAGCCTAGTTGGATTCATCCGTTTTATGTGTCCGTAAAACTTAAGTTTTTTTTTTCTCATATCGCTATGTATATCTGTGTATTTCTTGGTTTTCTCGAAGTCGGTATGTTATGCTATTTATTTGTTTGGGGCCTAGGATTTTCCTTTCCTTCTTTTCAATGTCCTTGATGTCTCTTTCTATTCAATTCTGCCCCATATAGACATTCTGGCTTAATAACTGTGTTGTAATGTCTCAGTTTTGTATTTTTAGATAGGTATTTTTTGTTGTAAATATTTTGTGTAAGTTTCAATGCTGTTTCCATTTTTGACATCTATCCTTATTGGCCGCTTTTTCCAACCCATTTTCCATGAATATTTCACCCAAATATTTGAATTGAGAGACTCGTCTGATGTTACCATATTTTGTTTTTAGAAATGGTGTTCTTAGTCTGTTGCAGGTCATGTATTGTGTCTTTTCAATTGGAAATTTGGAATTTTCCTACCTTTTGTGCTGTTTCTTTTAGGATTTCAATCTGTTTTTGTGCCATTAATACATCTTGAGCGAAAAAATACAATTATTAATTATATTAATTATTCTATTAAATATTTATGAAAAACATATGTCATATATGTACACATATGTCCAAAAGTTTGGAATATTTACAAATAGGATATCTACGCCTATGTTACTTTGCAAATTGTGATGGATATTTATTGTAGACTATTTTTAATGAAAATAACAAAAGCATTGTTTTGCTGGTAACACAGGTTTTATTATATATATTATATATATTATATTATATTATATGTATTTATTGGTATTTACATATTATTTCAGTTCTTTTGCAATTTTCAGACAATCCGTTTAATAATGCCTAGAAAAAGATATTTCATTTTAACAGATCAAGAGTAATTACTTTGTTACAACAGGGCTTTAATAAAACTGATATCGCGGAAATTGTAGGTGTTTTCCAAAGTGCTGTATCGAAAATTCATAAAAAATTCAATAGACAAATGTCGTAAAGGATCGGCCCAGAGGTGGTAGAAAACGATTATAACAACTGCACTAGATCGGCAGATATATCTGCTAGTTGTATATCAAGGGAGCTTGTTAGGCTTGAAGGGGTAAGTTTTACGACAAACGATAATTCGCAGACTGAAAATAGTAAATTTGCATTGCACAAGACCATTTCGTGTTCTTAAACTAACCCTTTAACAAAAAACTGTAAAATCGCAATGTGCTCGACAAATGGTAGATCATAGTTCTAACTAGAATAATGTGATGTTCTCTGATGAGACGAGAATTAGCTTGGTTTCTGATTTACGAAGAACATTAGTTTTTAGTGGTCAAGGTCGACAAACCCGACTAGAAACCGCTCAACTACGTATCCCTTTTGAGGATGGGAGCGTGATGTTTTGGGGTGGTACTATGAGTAGTACACCTCTGCTGGTCCTGAAGAGAAGAGTCACTGGTGTTATACGAGGAAGTACATCGAGGAAGTTTTAAATCCTGTTATGTGCCTGTTCCAAGGGGCACGGATTTTTTTCATGGATGACGAGGTACCTCATCGACGTGCCTCAACGAATAACAAAGTTAAGGTGGCCAGAAAATTAAAATTTCAAAAGCACAAATTGATCATTTAATCGACAGCATGTCAAATCACCTACAGACATGCATACAGACCCATGTAGGAACAACTGCTTATTAGTTTTATTTAAAATTGTTCCTTTTAATATTAAATTACTTTTGTAGGCAATTGGTACATTGTAATTTTTTATCTTCAAAATAATAAATGAATTTTACTCACATTGGTCATTTGATGTCGAGTTTTATTTGGTATCAGTAAGAGTAGTAATAAAATGATGATTACGTAAACGAGTAAAAGAAAAACTTAATATCAATAAAAAAGTAAAATGTTTGAAGATTCCAAACTTTTGGACATTTGTGTATATACCGATATATGATTGTATATAGTGATTTCAACAAATGCAAAATCTGATCTGATTCTGTCCCTCTTATTCGCGCAGAAATGAACAGTAAGAAGATATTACTGGAACAGTATATTATGACCTCTTTATGTTAAAGTTCATATATCGATATTTTCAAGAATTAACTTCTGTTGCATATGTAGTTTCTTAATTGTGTAATTTCTTACACTACTTGCCTTTTTTTGTTAATTGGCAAGGGTATTTTTCGTTTTTATTGTATATTATTTGTTTTTCTCATTGTTTTTTATTATGTACTTTTGATTGATACAGTTATCCTTAGTCTTATTTTAAAGTGCATATTTACAATAATTAAAAATATTATAAATATTTACAATAATAAAAATAGATTACCCACAATAACGGATTTCTTGGTAGATTCACTGTGAGTACCTGAGAGACATAAACTTGGAGTAACACCGCAATTCATTTCTAAATAACTACCCAAGCTGGTAAATTAAAAAAAAAGGGATAGGCGTTAAGAAGAAGAGAATACTAGAATAAGAATAGAATAACAATAAAATTCTAGAAGAAGAATAGAATAGCAATAAAATACTAGAATAAGAATAGCATAAGAAAATGATAGTCGCTAAGAATAAGAAAATACGTTTTGATGTTGTGCCATTGCTTTCCAGATTAAAAAAAAATCTGCTTGTCTAGCGATATGTGTGATTGTGAAAATCGTGGGTTAATCCTGGAGAGCCATCAACCAAAACCGCAGAACCAAATATTCACGTCAAAAAGGTATTGCTGTGTATATTGTGGGATCAGTTGGGCATAGTGTATTATGAGTTACTCCAATCTGGTCAAACGGCCACTGCTGATCGTTATCAGCAGCAACTGATTTGTTTTGGTGACGATCTGGAGAAAAAGCTCTTATACTGGCAAGGTTAGAAGGGAAGTCATTTTGTTTCAGGAAAATACAAGACCACATACAGAAAAAATAATTCTGGAAACGATCACCGAGTTAGGTTGGGAGATTTTATCGCACCTGACGTTTTTCCAGACTTGGTCGCTTTGGATCTTCATCTTTACAGACTTCTGCAACATTATCTCGTTGATGGTCGCTTTACATGGTCGCTTTACATATCTTGAAGGAGTAAAAAAAAAGCCTCAACGACTTAAGCACATTAACATTACCAAGTTTTTTTTAGATTTGGGATTCGTTAGTAGCTTGAAAGGTGGCGACAGTGTATAGAAAATGAGGAGATTATTACAATTATTAACTTTGTGTTACTTTTATCATACATAAATATTAACTTTAACGAAAAGGGCCAAGAATTATGTTAACCCTCAAGAGAAGCACTTCTGTGCTTCCCGATTCAGGAGCACATGTCTTTATTAATATCTTATGATTAAATTATCCAATTTAATATATTTTTTTTAATTTAAACCTCAATCAGTATCGAAAAAAACTATATTTATAGAATGTTCCAAAAAATAATAATATTCCTAATAACATCAAAAAAATCAGCAAAAATAAAAAAAAATGTTAAAATGAGGTGTTCTATTTAAACTATCATATCTAGGTGAAATTAATAGATAAAAACTTTCTTCCAATGGCATTTAAAAGGCGACGTAATGTACTTTCAGATACTTATGACATAATTTAGCTTAACTTTAAAACATATAATTATTCAATCAGGTTAGGTTCACTGGTATGATGCTCTTCACAAACCGATTCGGTCTCGGTTTCACTCCCCCGAAATAAGCCAAATATTACCCAATATTATACCGAAAAAATACAAGGAGTGAAGAGAGTTAAATAATTACATTTGAATTGAATATATATCCGAACTAGTGGACGTTGCGCACAGTAACGCCTTCTCTTGTCGAGTAGTCGAACTATTTTGTATCGTATGGAAACTTTACGTTGTTTCTCGATTATTCGCCACGCCCCTCGGTCGGAATGAGCGGAGCTTTGTGGAAGTTTGTGGTAGTTTCTGGACGGCTACTACTGGGCTGCTATATAAGAGGCGCGTGACCGCGCTTACGGCAGTATTGTTCCATGCGAACTCGAAGCGAATATAAGTGAAAAGTGGTGAACGAATAGTGAAGAGAATTAAGTGTACCGTGTAAGTGAGTAATTTTAGTGCAGTGTTATTCGGTGACCTTGTTAAGGATAGATATGTGAATCATTATTACTGTCGAAAAATGGAGGGGAAAAAAAGGAAGGGTGATAAACTTAAAGGTATGGACTACTGGAAAAAGTGGTGTAGTCAAGGGGTTTCTAATAAAGAAACAAATTTGGATTTAGCTATCAAAGCTTCAGCTACCTTGCATGCTGATAAGAAGACTGTGATGACAAGCGGGCCCTCGACTTCGACCTCAATCACAATACCGAATGTCGAAATCGATGCCATGTCGCTGGTGCCCTGTTCGACACCTTCAACGGCTAAATCTACATCTAGTCTGCAACAGGCCAGCTTGCCTGTTACCTCATCTTTTACAACTGTAGCTAAGTTGGTTGTTGGTTTTTACGCGAATCAAGAAAAAATCTTGGATGAATATTTTAAAGTCCAAATTTTAAAAACGCCACGGAACCCACTCAGAGATTATAAGTTTCATATTTCCACAAAACGAAACTTGCGCTTTCAATTGAAATGGTTGGAGAGATTCCCCTGGTTGTCATATTCAGAATATAAAAGTGGAGCATACTGCAGAGTTTGCGTGGTAATGGGACGTTCGCTTGATGAAGGTAAAGGCGGACATCAAAGGATCGGCCAGTTGGTAACCGAACTTTTTGTAAGTGGAAAAATGCCCTAGAAATATCTGAAGCTCATGCGAAATCGGGATACCACAAGCGAAATTCAGAACTGGTAGATAACTTTCTAAGAGTAATGTCCTCGCAGGCTTTTTCGGTCACTGAACAGCTGTCTTCTGAAAGAAAGAGACAACAAGAGGAGAATCGAAAGAAACTAATCCCTATAGTAAAAGCAATAATTTTTTGCGGCAAACAAGGCATCTCCTTGAGAGGTAAAATTGATTCGGGGCGCATACAAATTACACCAGAATCACCAGAACCTGAACAACCACTACAGAATGATGGTAATTTTAGAGCCCTGTTGCGGTTTGCGGCTGAGTCTGGAGATAAAGATCTGGCTGAGCATTTGAATATTTCACAGAAGAATGCCCTGTACACAAGCCCTCAGATCCAAAACGAAATAATTGACATTTGTGGTGAATTAATTCAACATAAAATAATTCAAGAAGTAAAGAAAGCCAAACTATTTGCGATTCTGGCTGACGAAAGCACCGACATCGGACGTGTAGAACAAGTCTCGTTATGTCTTCGATATGTTGATTTTACAGATAATAAACACCATATGAGTACTTGAGTACATTCCAACGGTCGATGTTTCATTATCCGGTCTCGCAAATCTTATTATTACAGCTCTTAAAAAGCATGGACTTGAATGTTCTGATGTGGTTGGTCAAGGTTACGATGGGGCTGCAGCTATAAGAGGGTATTTGCACGGTACCCAAGCTTATGTTCGGCAAGAATGTCCTCTTACTCTTTAAGATTCAGGGAAATTTATTCAACGATTGTGAATGCTCTCGAAGAACTCCAATTTAATCACAATAAGGAAACATCGCAACAAGCCGCCCAATTGCTAAGTACGCTTCGATCTTCGGATTTTGTGATGTGTTTACTGATTCTTCAAAAAGTTGTGAGTTATATATTGTCGCTATCAAAACAATTACAGACAATTGACATCGATCTTATCACGGCATTCAAACATGTAGATGATGTTATTAATGTCTTACAACTCCTGAGAAACAACACTGACGTCGAATATCTTCATCTCTATGAAGACACAAAGGTTTTACTGGAAGAAAATGGTGGTATACTGCGAATGCCACGCGTCGTCGGAAGACAATTAAATAGACCGAACATTCCTGCAAGTTATATCTACTATTTGGCTGACCATGTATGGAAATGTACCGACAAAACGCCTATCAACACCTTTAATGTTGACTAACCCTTTTAATTATATAAAAGGACGAAACAGTAACATCTCGTCAGATTTTCTCTCTTTCGCGTACGCTCTACTTTCGCGTACGAAGTAGCGCAGTACGCTCTACTCTCACTTTATTAACCTAAGTTTGAATATTTGTAGTTTGGTTCACGCCACTCTGTAAAATTTAAATAAAAGTTTTTAAAAAGAGTACTTCCGAGACTTTCGATTTAACTGGCGCAGTCGTACGGATTTCGGAACGTGTCTTTCTTAAATAGTGCCGATCTTAGGCGAAGAAAAAACACGGTCTCTATCAAGAGTTTATCCAAAAAGAAACGCCGCAACCCGAAGGCTTGAAGTAGATAGCACCGATTTAAGGTAACTTCAAACCACGGTTCGATGAAAGCAAAGGAAGGAGAATACCGCCTGCAAGAAGGAAGGAAGATCTCAACAGGGCCATCCAAGCGAACATTGGGAACCCAGAAAGCAGAGGAAATCCAAGCGAACATTGGAACCTCAAGCCAACCCAAGCCAACCCAAAGAAACCCAAAGCAACAACCCACAACACTCATCACCCTCAGCAAACCCTCAACAACCTCATCTCGAATGAAGATACTACTTCTGTAAGTACCCTTTCGAATTTCATCAATCATAAATTTCTAGTCAAAAATAAGTTATAGTTCCGATTTAACATAAATTTTCCAATTTAACATATATAATTTCGATTTTTCGATTTAACATAAGTTTCGATTTAATATAAATTTTGATTTAACATATAATTTCGATTTAACACACTTTCAATTTAAAACCACATTTTATATATTAAGAGCCCTAACTTGTCACATACATTTTATATATATATATATATATATATATATATATATATATATATATATATATATATATATATATATATATATATATATTTACAAACAAACTTTCAAACTATTGATTTCCAAAAAACACAAAAATTGATTCTTCAGTTGACAAAATATTAAATAATCTCTCAAATTTAACGATTACAAAAACCAAAACTAAAATGCCAGAGATAAATTACAATTTGTTAAGATATCAATCTGATAATATTCCTAAATTCGACGGAAACCCAAAATTGCTAAATAGATTCTTAAACTCGTGCGAAAATTTAATAAAAGCATTCCAAGACTCAAACAACCCCATCGCGCAAATTAATATATGCCTACTGGATACAATTTTTGGAAAACTAACTGGACGAGCAGCAGACTTAATAGTACCACGAATAGAATTGAAGAACAGGAATGACATTAAGTTAACACTAGTAAATTGCTTCGAAGATCAAAGATCTACAGATTGTTTGATACAAGACCTAATAAACCTAAAACCTCAGAGAAATGAACAACCCCTAACATTTGGAATGAGAATACAAGACTCGAGAAGTTTATTATTTTCAAAACTGAATGCAGCAAGTGAGCCAATTAACGAGAAAATAATTAAGATGAAACATTATGAAGAATTCGCCTTAAAAACATTTATCAACGGATTACACTATAACATGCAATTAGTAGTAAGACTAAAGAACCCCGAATCATTAGAACAAGCAATGTCTTATGTTTGCGAAGAAGAAAACTTCTTATACTTGAAAAACAACTCCCAAAATGGCAATCAAAACCAGAAATTCAACCAATACCAACCTAGGAATCAAAGTACACCATCTACACCGCAAAGACAAAGTACAAATGAAAACATACCATCTACGTCATAAAGACAGAATGTATATCAGCCAAACACTTCGCAAAGACCTAACCAGAGTCAGAATAACCAGTTCAGAAGACCATTTCCGAACACAAATCAAGCTTTCCTAAAACCGCAGTACACACACCAACAAACCAACTTCAATAGATTCAGACAACAAAGAGCAAACTCAGACAGAAGTCGTTTGAACAGAGTAGAACCTATGGACACAAGCTCAAGTAACGCCGTCTTACATCAGAATATGTTCACAAATGAACAAGAAACCAAGTACAACAATTATAATACAACAAGTTATAATGAACATAATGAATACGACGAATGCAACGAAAATAATGAATATGATCAACCATCAGATCCAAACGATTACCAATACGATAATGATTACAATGAGAACAGCTATGAACAAAACTATGAGGAAGATCACACAGATAACGATCAGAATTTTACCCATACCCCCAGAATGAAAGATTCGACGTAGCATATTTAAATAATTATTCAACAGAACTACCCTATATTCATATATCCGACATTAATGCTAATTTCCTAATTGACACCGGTAGTACGAAAAGTTTTATCAACCCAGAAATCGCGTATAACTATTTTTCAAAATATATTAAACAAGAAACTTTCCAAGTCCAAGCAGCACATGCAGTCTCTTTTCATAAGGAAACAGCAATTTTACCTCTAGTATAAATTTCAAATCTTTACATTTACAAACGCCGAATACGCAAATTCCGATATACTATCATCATAAAGGACGATCTATTATGAATAAAACAAAGCCCATTCATACATCGTTTACAATTCAACCTAGAACTTTGCAAATAATTCAAATTCCAGTCGATATAAAACAAGGCTATGGAATATTGCAACACAAAAAAATAGGATCAGCAGAAATACCACAATGTCTCGTAAAAGTCGAAAATCATCTAGCAACTACGACACTATTAAATAATTCCGAGTCGACAATTAAGATAAAATTTAATGAGTATGAAAAAATTAAAGAAGTCAATATCAACGACCTCAATTTCATAAATACAAGTCCCAATAGATACGAACCAATAAACAAAAAACAAGATAATTTATTGAAAGCCAATATGAAGAGTTTAAGGCTACAACATTGCAACAAAGAAGAGAAATACAACAAGAAGAGAAATTTAAATATCGAGATATTTTCCACCACGAAGACATACCCCTAACATTCACAAATGCGATTAAACACGACATCAAGCTAAAAAACGATACTCCTATCTACACTAAAACTTATAGATATCCTGAAGTACATAAAAACGAAGTCAAAGAACAAGTATCGAAAATGTTATCACAAAAAATAATACGACCATCCAATTCACCTTGGTCATCACCAATTTGGATAATACCAAAGAAATTAGATGCATCAAACAAACAAAAATGGCGCATGGTTGTCGATTATAGAAAACTAAACGAACAAACGATTGACGACAAATTTCCAATCCCAAACATAAATGAGATTCTAGATAAATTGGGAAGAGCGCAGTACTTTACAACATTAGATCTTGCCAACGGATTTCATCAAAAAGAAATCAATAAAGATGATATACCAAAAACAGCCTTTAACACTGACACAGGACATTATAAATTCGCAAGAATGCCCTTTGGACTAAAAAATGCTCCAGCGACATTTCAGAGAGTAATGAATAACATCCTCAGAGGCTTACAAAATGAGATATGTTTTGTCTATCTTGACGACATAATAATATTTAGTACGAGCTTGCAAGAACATGTCGAAAAATTACGACAAATATTTGACAGATTAAGACACTATAGATTCAAAATCCAATTAGATAAATCCGAATTTCTAAAAAACGAAGTACAATATCTAGGACACCTGGTATCAGAAAAAGGAATCAAACCAAATCCTGATAAGGTATCAGCGGTAAAACAATTTCCTATCCCAAAGACCCAGAAAGATATTAGGTCATTCTTAGGACTTGTTGGATATTATAGAAAATTTATAAAAGATTTTGCCAAAATTACCAAGCCAATGACAAAATGTCTCAAGAAAAACACCAAAGAAACACATACTAAAGAATTCATTGATGCTTTTGAACATTGTAAAGCACTCCTTATAAATTCACCAATCTTACAATACCCAGATTTTAGTAAAGGCTTTATACTAACAACAGATGCAAGTAATTATGCCTTAGGCGCCGTACTATCACAGAACATTAGTGATACGAACAAAAAAATTATTAAAGACGAAAAACCAATAGCGTTTGCTTCAAGAACACTAAATGAAACAGAAACTCGATATTCAGCTATAAAAAAAAAGAACTACTAGCTATCGTATGAGCATGTAAATACTTTAGACCCTACCTATTTGGAAAAAAGTTTCACATTTATACTGACCATAGACCACTCACATGGCTATTCAATCTAAAAGAACCTAACTCTAAATTAATTAGATGGAGCTTGAAGCTAGAAGAATTTGACTATAAAATTATTTATAAAAAGGGAAAACAAAACGCAAATGCAGACGCACTGTTACGCATAAAACTAAACATCTATGAGAATGAATCAATCATAAACAACCCTGGCGGCTCAAAATTCGACATTGTTGAATATTTACGAGAAATAGCAGAAAACCCATCAGAAAGTCAATTCGAAGATAATAAGAAAATTGACCAACCAAAGATAAAAATCATATCGGATATCCAAATCAAACCACCAGATTCACAACAAACATTACACTCAAATCAAGAAGATAATGATAATCCACAAATTTCTATTCTTGATGAAATAATTAACAATAAAAAACTGCAATATATTATCTCTAAGTCACCCCATGATAAAATTCAAATAATATCAGAAACCCCTTTTAACAACACGGTTTATAATGTTAAACTACCCTGCAGAAAAGAAACTATAAAAAATTGCATTAAAGAATATTTACCAGCCAAAAAATGTTACTTGCATTTTATAGACAAAGAGCTAATAAACACATTCAATGAAGTTTATATAAAGAACCTTAATAAGTCAAAGATAGTCCAATGCACCAAAATGATAAATACAATTACCCATGAAGAAGAACAAACCATTCTTATAAAGAATCAACATGAAAGCAAAACAAATCATAGAGGAATCACAAAAACCTATGATAGATTAAAAATCAATTATTACTGGCCAAAACAAAAAGAATCAATAGAGAAATATATTAATGATTGTGTAACTTGTCAAACCCAGGAGTACAGTCGCTTAAAATCTTATATTCCAATGGTAAGAACCGAAACACCTTCAAAACCATTTGAAATAATACATATTGATACCTTTGTTTATGAAAAACAAAATATACTAACAATTTTTGATAAATTTTCAAAATATGGACAAGCCTACATTTACGACAAAAATGCTAAATCAGTTTGTGATAAACTAACAAACTTCTTTTCATTCTTCGGTTGTCCAGAAACAATAATAACAGACAACGGATCTGAATTTAAAAATGACGTAGTACAACAATTTCTAAAAGCTCACAAGATTCACATTAATTTTACTACACCAGGCCATCATGAATCAAACGCTCCAATAGAACGCTTTCATTCGACCTTAATCGAACACTTAAGACTATTGGAAAAAAGAGATCAAACTAAGAAACTAGAAGACCTCTTAGTATTCGCTATTATAGCTTATAACAGCACAAAGCACACAACCACAAAATTCACACCATACGAATTAATCTTTGGTCATACCAATTATAGAGACCCATTAGAAATAATATCTTATACATTTTATTCAGACTATCATAGAACAACACATAGACACAAGATAAATGATATGTATAAAAAGGTAATTGAAAGAACAGATTTAGAAAAAGATAGAATCACTTCTAAAACAAATATAAAAGGAGACGAATCCAAAGAATTCAAAATTAACCAGAAAGTTTATAAAAAACTGACAGAAAGGGATAAGAGTAAGCCTAAATTTAAAGGACCTTACATAATCAAAGAAATTTTGGGACATAATAGAGTCAAAATTCAAAACCCAAAAAATGAGAAAACTGAAATAATACACATCAAAGAACTAAAGAAACCTTTAATTTCAGATTCTCAGGAATCCTCTTCGGATTCGTAATGGCTACAATAACTGACCTAAATGACAACCCAGGGATACTTCCTTATAAATTAGGGAAAGCATATAGAACCAGTAATCATTGGTCATTCGTACAAATGTTCGAATTAGGCCTAATTCTTAAAGAATTTCATATTATAAAAGACAGATATCTTTTATTCAAAAATACATTTAAAACAAACGAAGATTACAAAGAAGAATTTTACAATTCTTATATGACAATAGATAGTATTGAATTAAAATTAGAAGAACAAATTAATCAATTATTCCCTTCAAATCAAAGAAATAAAAGAGGAATTATTAATGGTGTAGGTTCCATTATCAAAATCATTACAAGCAATTTATATGCTGAAGATGCACAACAAATTGACACTAGTATCAAAATACTAAAGGAAAACCAAAATAATGTCAAAATCATTCTTGACCAACAGATGTCAATCTTGAATGAGTCAGTTCAAAGCTTCAAAGAAATTTCAAAGAATATTTCACATAATCAAAATATTCTTAATCTACGATTGAAAGAAACTATAAGCTTAGTACAAGAAATAAAACTAAAACAATTATCACAAACAGCCGCTTTGAAAATGCACATGACATTAGTTCAAATATCTTTGTTCTATCAAAACATCTATGATATTTCTGAAAAACTAGAAGTTGCAATATCTTTCGCAAAACTTAGAACATTCCATAATGCAATTGTTAAACCTGAGATTTTATTGAAACAAATACAAATAATTAATGAAGAATTAAGTAATGAAAAGTTTCCTTTTAATCCAACCTTGATAAATATCTTAGACTTTGAAAACATTTTGGAAATCAAAAGTTATATAAAAGAAAATAACATTATATTTATTATTGAAACACCCCTCGTGGAAAATAATTTATTTGATTTATATAAACTATTTACTCTACCTGTATTCAAAGGACCATATTGTCAAATTATCATACCTTCTTATAATAATGTAATTTTAAATGCAAACCTCTTTGGTTATTTGAATGACAATTGCAAAGAGATGAATAACAAATTATATCTATGTAACAATATCTATACACAAAGAATAAACGAAAATGTTCCTTGTGAAATTCAACTTCTTAATTACCAAAATAACGCAACTAATTGTAAACCTATTAACATTGATATAGAGTTTGATATCCATTCAATAGACAAGAACAAATGGATAATAGTAACAAAGAACGAACTTATAGGAACCGAAAATTGCAAAAACCCAGAGAAGAAAATCATATTGAAAGGAACTTACTTAATTGAACTTAATCAATACTGTCAATTAAGAATAAAAGATATTACCTTAAAAAATCATTTAATAGCAAACAAGAAATTTCAAAAAATTCCTTTACCCATTGTCAAAATGAAAAATGTATCCTCGAGTGTAAAACCACTATACAAAAAGGTAAAATTGTTCAATTTACAAAACATTCATATCGAAAAACTTGATGAAATTCAAAACGAATTAAACATTCAAAAAGAAAACTCAAAATTACTCATCAATCCTATACAATACAAACATATCAGTATTTGGACAATTTTGGTTTACATGATCATAACAATTATACTGACGATCCTCTGTAAAAGGTTCTTATGGCCAAAGATCAAAAAGTTGAAGGTCAAACATGATAATAATGAAATTCACATCTAGGCCATAAAAACTTTCATTGTCAGTTAAAAGTTATATATGACCTCTCTAAGGATGGAGGAGTTATATCTATTATTTGGCTGATCATGTATGGAAATGTACCGACAAAACGCCTGTCAGCACCTTTAATGCTGACTTAACTCTTTTAATTATATAAAAGGACGAGACAGTAACATCTCGTCAGATTTTCTCTCTTTCAAAGTAGCGCAGTACGCTCTACTCTCACTTTATTAACCTAAGTTTGAATATTTGTAGTTTGGTTCACAATTTCAAATATAGTTCAATAGTTCAAAATTTAAATAAAAGTTTTTAAAAAGAGTACTTCCGAGACTTTCGATTTAACTTGCATTGGATGTATGCACGTATTACAAAATTAATTTGTTCATTCCATTTCTTGATAATACAATTCAACAATTGGTTGAAAGGTTTACCAAACATCGTAATGTTGTTTCAGTATTATCTGGTGTGCTACCTTAAAATTTTACTGCCAGTTCTGAAATTGAAGAAGCAATTTCTATGTACTCGTCACTGCTTCCCGAAAGCAACATATCAGTGGTTAAAGCAAAACTTGAAGTATGGAAAACAGTGATGACAAGTATCTCGCCTACCCTGAAATCTAGTTCGGAATGCCTAGATATGTGCGATAAAAACCTTTATCCTAATATTTACACATTATTACAAATCTTGGCTACCATTCCTGTATTCATTGCTACCCCAGAAAGGTCTTTGTCGAGTCTAAAGAGACTGAAAAATTATTTACGAAACACTACAAGTGAAAACAGACTTAATGGTTTGGCTCTCATGAACATTCACTATGGAACAGAAATTCATGCAGATGAAGTAATGGATATATTTAAAAGAAAAAGCCGAAGATTTCTTCTTTAATGGTTTTAGATTTAGCGCAGAGGAACGAAATTAATTTAACCATTTCATTTAAAGTTAAGAACTTTATAAATATATCGTAATTTTTCCGATGAATATATAGATATTAAATTTCATGTAAGTATATTTTTGTTGTTTTATTTACTTTGTTAGTATTCACATCTTAAGATATTATGGTGGGGGATCTGTGGTGGGGATAGTAAAATTTTTTCCCCACTTAAAGTCATCCCCTCAACGTGATCATTAATAAGGGAAAAATACTTTTAATTCACCCCTGGGTGACCCATATCCAGGCTCTCTTGAGGGTTAAGGACCTAATATATGTTTGAATATTTTGTTCCGAAAATAGTATCAACCATTACTATTGTATTATTACTAAGATATTCCTTGCTCTATATTTTGAGATACAAAACAGAAAACTCAACTCGTTTAAATTTCTCCACTTTTAATCTCTAGAAAATCCTATTCAGCTGGCGCTTAGACCATTGGCTTTTTATACGAGAGGAAGGAAAACCAGTTTCATTTAATAGTTGGGTATTAGAGATTTCTTCTTGAAATTTTCACTTCTAATTGAAGTGAAACTGTGCTCTTACGATATTACTGTGTGTATTTACAGCGTAATATAAATTAGTCTTTTCAGTTTATGCAATGGAATACTAAACATTACGTGGGTTTACCACATTGAGCTTTTATATAAATAGTTTTCAATTTTGTTATTAAATATTTGCAAGTTTTACATTTATTTTGTCTTTAACCCTGTCACGGCAATACATGTATTTTGAGTTTTCCCGGTCCGGTATTTCCGGTTCCGGTTAAGGGAACAGGAAAAAGTAATATGAGGCCATATCTGGTGAATATTGTAGTTGGAAGGGTATTTGTTTGACTTTTAGCTAAAAACTGATGCATATTTATTGCGATCTGCGATAGTACAATTAATGGATGTATTACAACAAATTTAGATGTTTTTTTCGAATAGACTTACGTAAATGACAAGATGATTACTCACTATCAGATCCTTGATTTTGGCAATGTTGGTTGGTTTGACCTGGAAGGTTTTCATGAATGAGGTTCATCTTCAACTGCTTCTTTACTGTCCCTAAAGTCCTTGTACCACATTCTTTTGATATCGCTTTATGTAAACATTCTTTTGTACATTGTAAACATTCTTTTGATATCGCTTTATGGCCATAACACTTTCTTAACAGTTTTAATGCACGAGCAGAGGTAATTTTATTTTGTAGACATAATTTAATGAAAACAAATGGGGTATATGGGGCATATGGGGTATATTTCCCCCCATCCGTGGAACACCAGTCTTTTCAGGTTAGTTACTACCATCTCTAAGTTTAATGTCGGCGAAAAACCTTCGTTGCTGAATAATTTGTGGTTGCCTTGGAGTTCATTAATTCATTTTGATATGGAATAAGCAAAAAAAAAAATAAAACATGTCCGTTGCAATTATTCCACACTGAACTGATAAAATGTTGTTTCCAAAATAAGGATGTGTATATTATTAATTTAAACATTATTTGAACAATACGTATAAGATCAAACTGGCATCGTTATAGCATATTCAAATTTTAATCTCACTTCCGGCATTAACCCTGAATAGAAACAGTGGGATAAAATATCAAATATCTAAGCAAAATTCAATAATTAAATTTATAGAAATTATTTAATGTTTATATTAAATTGGTCTATATAGTAATATATTAATTGGTCTTTAAGATTTTTTATTTTCATAACAGAAATATTATGAAATAATGTGATAAATTATTTTATGAAACAAGATCTTGCTGAAGCATTTGTCATAAATAAAATGTTGTAATAGGTTACTAATTGTGATTTCAAATGATTCGAAAAATTGGTCAGATTAAGTTCAGGCAGGGACTTGGCATGATGACAATGTAATAAATTACTGATGTTAAAAGCAGTTTACCGTATGTGATGCCGTGTTAACTTAGTGGTTTTACCACTAAAACTAGTGAACTTAATCTTTCCCTAGTTGGAAAAAACATTTTTTAAGATGATAGTAGTGTTTTTTAGGGGTACTATAAAACTATGCCCTCTATTAAGGCATCAGAAGTATGATCAGAAATTTCGCAATTCTTGGCTTCAAGATCCATTATTAAAAAGCGTTTTATAATAAAAAAAAGTTAAAATAGTTTATTATTTTTGTTTTTGAATTATTTATTTCTTTATTTCAGCTTCAAGTGAGCGCTGGTGATTTTCTAGTTGTTTCAGAGTCGATACTAGCAATTTCTGGAAAATATACTGGTATCAATCATGCGGTGTGTTAAACAAAAATAGCGCTAAAAATGATTATTGTAATAATACGAGAGTAGAATGAAAAGTCAGATACTTTACATATTTTTTTGTCTATTTTTGGCTCTTTGCCCAACGATTTTTCGACTTTCAAAAACTACGGCTTCCCCAACTCTGCAAAATAGTCCGGTGTTTCGGCCATGATTTTTTAATTTGAAGTGAATTTCTTTTCAGATAAACATTTCCTCATGTTTTCAAAGGAGAGAAAAATAAGTCGGAAGGGGTTAAATCTGGAGAATAGGGTGAATGCAGCATTAGTTCGTAGTGCAAATTAACCAGTTTTGCTGTTGGAATGGCTGACGAATAGGCAGGTGCATTATAGTTGTGAAACTGTACTTTTCTGAGGCCCTATGTGCGTTTTTTTATAAACATTCAAAATAAAGACATTTGACGAATAATTTGCGAATTATTTTGTGAAATGAATTTGCAAAATTTGACCAATAACTCTGCTGTGATCGTATTTTTCTTGTACAAATAGTCGATGAGGATTAACCCTTGCGAATTCCAAAAAACAGTGGCCAAGATCTTTACGGCCGATGGAGGCATCATTGCTATTTTCGAGGCAGGTTCGCCGTATGCAACCCACTGTTTGACTTTGTTTCTGGTGCGTAGTGATGAATTCAAGTAGCAAATTGAAATGTCCAGTTCGTTTTTGGTATTTCTTACATATTTGTTTGGTGAAGTTTCCTTGGGAAGAAATGGAGGCTTGGTACAGAAAAACTGTCTATTGTAGTTCCACAAGTGTCCTTATTATTTTAATAAAGTTTGTTTATTATACGTTTCAGAAATTAAGTGTGCTTCAAATGCAGCTTTCTTTTAAAGGAAATATTTGTTTAATTTTCGATTGATTAAGTACTTAATACTTTAAGTAAGTACTTCTACTTTCAGCAAAATAGCTGTGTTACCCAATTATATGTTGATATATCAAACATTAAAAACAATAACACTCAAATTCAAAATGTGATGTGGTGTTCAAATTTAAAACAGCGGAACTCAAACTCAAAAATATCTATTGAGTAATAATGAGTTTAAAAATATTTTAAATTCGTTTTTTGTTCATAACTATCCAATACTTTCTTAGGTATATGTCATCTACTTTTTTATTTTATGTTTTTGGTCAACAATTTTTGATATTGTAACAGTGGGAGAACGCCACAAACAACGCAACAAAAAGAAAACACTCACGAGTTTGAAATTCTGCACCAAAATAAAAGGTAATATATGTGGCCCATTATTGCATTCCTTTATTTTCAACGTCGACCCGAACTTTCGAAAGCAGGTGTTGTTTCTGCTATTTCGCCCCGTAAAAACCTACAAAAACACCTACTAATTCCTTTTTGCCTGGGTGGAAAGTGATTCGAACCGAATATTAGATTTTTCCTTTATTAAAAATATTAATGGGAGGGTATATAAAAGAAGTTTCCGCGGCTAGGGAAGTGCAAGTCTTTGGGCAAATTTTGGGTTTTCATTCGTAAAAAAAGTTGATTTATTGCTCTATAAAAAGTTGCGTAATGAAAAAAAAAACTTTTTAACAGTTGGCTGAAATACGGTTTGAACTTAGTAAATGTGGACGTTTATTCAATTTTTTAACTTCATTAGTTGGACCGGGGAATGGTTTCAGAATGATTGCGATTAATTTAGATTTTGGTTTCAACTAATTGAGTGATCTAATATTTGGATATTAAATATTTTCTAATTTATAGTTGTCAATTTATGTTTTGTGCTTTATATCAGCTATCAGCATTACTAGAAACATCTGGTAAAAGCAAAAAAAGTCTTTAAGGAAATATGGAAAGTGGAATGAAATATTATGTTCTGGTTGATCTATCACAGTGAATTATGAGGCTCCAGGCAAAGCAGCAAAGGTGATGAAGTTAATTAATCGACCGAAACTCATAAAATATCTATTGATTTAAAATTTAGTAAAAGAAATTAAAAAGAAAAAAAATTAAAACAAATTGTTAATTTAATTATAGGCTAAATAAACAATTCATGGTTTTTACATCATGATAATACACCAATTCACAGAGCAATAATTATTCGTCAATATTTGGTTAAAAATCAAATACCGTTCTACAAACAGTATATTTACCAGACATAGCACCGTAAAAGCTTTCCATGTTCCCTTGATTGAAAAAACTACATGGTGGATAATATTTCGAGTCCATTGGTGTCGTTCAAGAGAGTGCCCTGCCTGTTTTAAAGGAAATGCCAGGCGATCACTAGAAAACTAGTTGGAATAAATATATTATAGTAAAAGCATATTATAGTACTTTGAAGAAGATAAAATAAATCTCTTTTAATAAATCAATATTTTGTAATTTATTAAACATTTCACCATACTTTTTGATCGCAACCGTGTTTCTAGATCACTTTTCGTTGAGATCATTTCGAAATTTTAAAAATGTTTATTAAACAACGTGAACACATTCGAAAATGAGTTTTACTTTTTTACTATTTATTTGATTAATTAATTGGTTGAGAATGAAAATGGAAAGGACTTGAACGCTCGAAACAACAAAAGCACTTACGATATTACAATGGAAGGACAGAAAGCTTTCGAAGATTCGAACAAAGACATTTTAATATAATAATCTTGTGATTATTTTCTGGAAAAAAACCTGATATAAAAATCGATCCCTCGAAAGACAGACGCCGGGATTTGGCTGACAAAAAAAGAGTAATGTTTCAAAGAATGGAAAATGTAGATTCGAGAGTGCGGATTGAAAGAAATTTGTCTATTTCACACGAAAATGACATTTGATTCACTTCAGTGATAACGCGGATCTTTAATGTAATTTTTGTGTCGACATGAAGGTGCCAAAATATTGTTTCAGTGAAATAATTATTTTTTTAATATTTGATCTTAAATCAATATGTTATGTTCTTTATTATACTTCTTACTTACTTTTATATTTCTACATTGTATATATATATATATATATATATATATATATATATATATATATATATATATATATATATATATATATATATACATATATATATATATATATTAGACTATTAGTCCGGCAGTACATCCAATCGTTTGTGTCTCGTTTGTGTCTCGTTTGTTGGGAACCTGCAGAACGTACATTTTTTTTATCTGGTCCTTCAGTAAAAACGAACTTGTCAAATTCCACAGCCATTTAAATTTCGTCCACCAAAAAATACAGTTCATGTTATAAATCGAAGAAGACAAAAACTCCCCTTCCTAGATGTCTTAATAACCAAGTCCCAAGATAGACGCTTACAACACACAGTTCCATCCAGCACAACTTTAAGGGGTTGTCAACACCTTGATGTTTCGGTCTCTCCGACTATCCGGCGACATCAACCGAGAAAAGAGAGCTCAAAGCAATTACCGACGCTCTAAAGCAGAACGGCTACTCAGCGTATAATATAAAGAAGGCTATTAACTATCAAAACAACCAACAGAAACCAAATGAATATGAAAATAGGCCCCTAACAGTTCTGCCGTACATCAAAGGTGTCACAGACCGCATTGGACGACTGCTTTGAAAACATAATATATCAGCCTCATACAAGCCACGTAAAATAATAAAATCAGTCATTAGAAGTCCCAAAGATCACATCATTCTAGAAAATCCAGGCGTATACAGCATATCGTGTGGGACTTGTAACATGGCATACGTCGGACAAACCAATAGAATAATATCAGCCCGGCTCGAAGAACACAAATTGGCGGTTAGAAATAAACAAACCACATCGGCTCTGTTCCAACACCATCTACAAACAGGACAAACCATCTACAAATCGACTTCGACAGTCGTCGACAAATTGCAAATATCCCGAATTACAAAAGAAGAACCATACGAGAAACAATAGAAATAGAAGAAATCGGACGCCTAAACAGAAGAGATGGCGGACCCTGATGGGTTCACCATCACGAAAGACGCTTTTGATGTGCTTCAGTGCTCATTAGCAGATAAAGATAAACGTATCGCTGCTTTGGAAGAACAGGCACGATATACAAAGCGGACAAATCAAGAAGCATACAATGAGTTAGATGTTCTCAGAAATAAGAATCAAGAACTGATGGAGAAAATTGAAGATCTCCAAAACGAAATTGATCATTTGAGAGGAAATCTAGCCAAGAACAACGAAAAGCCAGAAGTTTTTATCAAAACTAATGGCAGTGAAAAAGAAAGAAATCAAGCTATGGAAGATGATATACCACACAAAGCATCATCAGAAGTTGACTGGATATCAGCGTCCGAGTCGGACTACAGCAGTAGACGTAGAAACAAAAAGAAGCAGATGAAGAGAGCAGCGAAACCGAACAAAGAGGATCCCTCAAAAAGCCGGCTTCCGAAAGCTCCTCGCAGGCACCAGTTTTCAAAAAGCCTCAGCCTCCAAGTCAAAAGGAGACTTCCAAACATCAGGAAACCAGCTGGGCCGCAAAGTCTGGGACCCAGAAGAGCGAGAAAATTCCGCCGGTTGTCCTCAGAGACAAAGCGGCATATCTCCAAATTCTTCGATTGTGCAAGGAGAAGAACATCAAGCTCGGAACAACGACGACAAAACCCAATGGAGTCACGGTCAGACCACCGACTACAGATGACTACAGGGCGCTCACCAGATTACTCGACGATCGACAGTACAAGTATCACTCGTTCTGCACTCTGGATGAACGCAATTTACGCGTGATCATCAGTAAGACAAGAATTGATCGACATGGGTCTTCATCCGATCCATAACGAACGGTAGAAGACCAGCAAAGGAGCGCCCATGGCCATAGTACAAGTAGTCATCCCTAAGGAGAAGAGGGAAATTTACGACTTGAAGACTTTGTTCGATCAAGAAGTTAAGATCCAAGGACAAAGATCGAATGGCGGATTTGTGCAGTGTTTTAACTGCCAACAGTTCGGTCATTCGGCGAAAAAGTGCCACGCGGATCCAGCGTGTGTCAAGTGGGCAGAACGACATCCATCAAGAGAATGCAAGAAGGATAAGGAGAGTTCAGCAACCAGCAGCGACTGTAGAGGCTCGCACACCACGAGTTTCCAAGGCTGTCCGGCGAGACCAACCAGCAACCAGGCAGCGAGAAGATCAGCAATTAAAACCAAAAGGGCCTTTTCAGGTCCGCCAATTAATAAAGTTATTCCCCCACCAAACTTCGTGTGGGGGTCTCAGCGGAACACGGTTCGTGCCACCCTGCCTGCTTCACAAGCAAATAATCCCGAGCTTGTGGAGTAACTAAATCGGACAACTGGTGAGCCAATTCCAGGCCCAGATGCCCACCACCCTCCAAACGCTCCTTGGAGGGCCACAAAACTAAGTCCGTGTTTGTCCTCCAATTTCAGGCGGCAGGCCCATGGGACCCGAATTTCTCGCATTTTTCCAGCCTACGTAAGACCCAATAAGTGACCGCCATCAAAGTTCGACATCACAAGGGGTAGAAAAACCCCCCAAAAAAGGGAAAAGTCAGTACCCGTTTCAGGTTAGTTAATTCTGAGAGGGTAGGGGCCGAGCCGGTCAGCCCAAAACCAGGGTGAGAAAGCGGGCCACAGCTTTCAGTCTTCAAACAAGCATTGAGAATGCCAAGTGTGACCTTGGCGAAATGTCTTCACGTTCCCAACAAACGGGACACAAGCGATATTTTGCCTTTAGCCTTTATTTTGACTAACGTCAGTTTTTAAACTGCCCATCGTCGTGGTCCAGGTATTACTGATAACGAGAATCAATGTAATCGCAAACATCGAGAATCATTTCCATTGGCATTTATCAGCATTCTCTTTCGATCGGAACATTCAATGGCCGGTTTTGCCTTATAAACCTTGTCTTTAATGTATTCCCATAAAAATAAGTCGAGCGGTGTAAGGTGAGAGGAACGTGCGGGATATTCAACCCAACCTCTTTGTCCAATCCATCTGTACGGTAGAGCTTCGTCAAGAGCCCTTACGTCATGATGACAATGTGGGTGTGCGTGCACTATCTTATTGAAAATAAAAGTTCTCACTCTCAAAAGCTTCCCGACATAGTAAGTTATCAGAAAATAAAGTGTGTATATATTTTTGGGACACTCTGTATATATATATATATATATATATATATATATATATATATATATATATATATATATATATATATATGTATATATATATATATATATATATATATATATATATATATATATATATATATATATATATAACTGTTGATATGTAAAAGCTGGCTGATGGTCGGACTTTACATAAAAGACTAGCAATATCAATTCTCAAAGAACAAAAAGTACCCAACTTCTGGTTGGGTACTTTTTAATTAGACAGTACCCAGGTACAATTAGAAAGGAGCACAGGAATATTTAAAGAACTACCGTCCAATAAGCCTTCTATCAATGGTAAAATCATCAGTAGAAAGTTTTCACCAAAATAATATGTAAAATAACACAAAACTCAGTGACACACAACCAAGAGAGCAAGCAGAATTCATATTAGGATTCAGTAGAATGGATCATATCCAGGTTCTACAGCAGGCCATAGAAAGACACAACGAATACACTATGCCACTGTACTTGGCTTTTACCGATTATAAAAAAATATTTGATTCAATCTCAAAGCTGGCCATAATGGATGCATTGCTTAATCAAGGTGTAGACAAAGCCTATGTAAACCTACTAGGATTAATGTCGATGTAGCTTCATCATATGATGAAGCTACATCGACTTTGATGATCTTGAGGTTGGAATTAATATAGGGTGGGGTGTACGGCGGGGTGACGCAATATCGCCTCTTCTTTTCTCAGCCTGCCTTAAAGAAGTATTTCATAATCTGGATTAGGGGTAGGATTGAATAAAGATCACTCGTACATAATTAAACCATCTTAGATTGCCTGAAAAGAAAACAATTTAATCATTGTGCCCGTTAAGAGATGCGGAAGTGAAACCTGGACAGTTATATCGCAGTCAATTTAAAAACTTTGGATAGCATAGAGGAGATTGGAAAGATGTATACTTGGCATTATTAAACGGGATAGAAAGCCCTGAACATGGATCAGAGAACAAACAAAGATGAGTAACATCATTGGAAGAATAGAGGAATTGAAATAGAAGTGGGCAGGCCATGTTGCGAGGCGACCAAGGCGAACCTGGACTCGATACCGCTTGATCGCAAACGTCTATGGAGAAGATCGAAAACACGATGAACTGGTAGCATCATTAAGTATATTGGACCCGAACGGCAGAAGAAAGCTCAAAATCGCGAAAGTTGGAAGCATGGTGAAGAGGCCTTCATCTTGCTGTGGATTGACATCGGCTGATGATGATGAGGATATATAATAGGGTGTTCGACAGAGTGATGCAATATTACATCACACTTTTACACAGAGTGATGCAATATTGCCTTCTTTTTTCTCAGTCTGCTTTGAAGAGGTGTTTTGTAAATTGGATTAGGAACAAAATGGAATAATTATCAGTGGTACCTACTTCAGTTATATTAGATTCGGAAATCATATTGTTCGCCCTCCATAAGATCTAGAAGAGTTACAAAAGTACATACAAGAGCTGCAAAAGGCTAGAGAACCATTTAACATGAACATAAATTTGAAATATAGTCAGGTCATGTTCAATAAAGGGATAGAAATGTCAACTTTGATTGTGGATTTTGAAGCGGTGTATATATGTCTTATGGTTCTACATATATCTTGGTCAGAGAATATCAAAAGAAAGTGATACCATTCGGTAAGTGGCACGACATGTTAGTTAAGTGGCTGGCAAGCATTTTGAAGGGTTAACACAGTGTTTAAGAGCAAACTCCTTTTTTGTTTGAAGAGAAAAATCTTTGATCAGTGGGTACTGTTTATTATAACATGAGGAAGTGAAGACAATGAGTACAAAAACTTTCGGTAGCATAAAGAGGAATGGCAAGGCGTATACTTGCTATTACATAACGGGACAGAAAAACGAGTACATTGAATCAGATAACAAATAAAAGATTTTAGTGCTAATTGAAAGTGACCGGTATAAAAGAACTCGAGAGGTCGGAAAAATTCTTTGATTTAAACACTCAACAATGTCAAGGTGATCACATTAACTTAGCAATCTCGATGTATGGGTGACGCATAAGTTAATAGAGAAAAACTTGATAAGAGATCGAATTTCTGCTATGAATTTTCTTATAAATACATTTTATTTAAATATTTCTCAAAAATATGGGACCAACTTTTGCATAATATTGTAATATAGTTTGGTCTTAAACGTTTTTATTAGACAAAAATAATCGCTACATTGCTCTGAAATACATGGAAAATTAAGTAAATTAAGTATTTGCAGCAATATTCAATTCACAAGATAATGAGTAATGGGGAATTGTAATGAGTCAACCTGATTGATAGCTGATATTAAAAGAGTGTTATATTAATATTTTCATGGGGTTATAAGGAAGGTATCTGATTTGTACTATTAACAATTGGTGCAATGAATTAAATGATGTTGGCAATACAATAATTGGTTATAGAATTGTATTCCGTTAAGATAATTATAAGAAAATTACTGTAGCTTTTGTGGAATTAATATTAGTGTATATATTATTAATAGTATATAATTAGACTTTTGTTTACTAGCTCGGCTATATCGTTCTGCGTTGTAATTGAAAAGAAATATTCGCAATGGAATTCAAACGTAATTGTGTGATTGCTTTGTATTTGACAGACAAATCAGAAACTGCTATCCTTCATGAGCTACAGCCTTTACGTGTTAATAAAATGTATGTGTATCAAATCATTAAACCTTACAATGATGCCGGTAGCGTCGCAAAACGCCATGTAGGTGGTCATAAAAAGCTGGCGCTTCGCAGCAGCACCAGGCATGATTTGAAAGGTATGTGCACGAATTTAAAGAAATCCACGTCAGTATGCAGCAAAATTGGTTAAACAGCTGAACGTGTCCGACTCAAACGTACGCCGCATTTTGAACTTAAGTTGTGAGCCTTACAAGATACAACAAGTGCAAGATTTAACATAGGTACAAAAGGCAATAAGACTTCTACGATTACAGATATTGAAAACATGCAACTCGAAACGAACGAAAACTCGAAAAACGGCAAACTTGAAAATTTTAATTTTTCCGATAGAAAGTGGTTGTGTGGTTGAAGGGCAAGTTTAGCAACAATTTGGATAACCGAGTTGCTATGTGTAAACAAGCGTCTGCTTGTGTGATGGTTTGGGTTATTGTAACTGCAAATGGTCGTTTTCGGCTCGCTTTCATCGATCAGGGCGTTAAGGTGAACCAGCAAGTGTACCAACAAAAGATATTAAACGATGCGTTGATTCTTCGAACACACAAATAATTTGGTTCCAACCGTTGGACATTTCTACAGAACTCTGTACCATCCCATAAAGATAATGACACGACAATTTTTACAAAATTACGTTCCACAGTTCATTTCTTCATAACAATGGCCTCCATACTAACCAGACTAGAATCCAATGGACTTTGCCATATGGTCCATTATGGAGGACAAGATATCAACAAAAAAATATGTGAGTTTAAACAGATTGAAGTCAGCGCTTCGTCGGGAATGGCAATGAATTTCACAGACTCAAATTCGGGCAACTTGCCGATGCATTCATAAAAAGACTTGATGCAATCACCCGCGTCAAAGGTGGCCATATTGAACAGTAATATGTTCTCATGAAATTTAATATATTTTCAACATTGTCTAAAAATATTCATATATGAAAAAGCTGCTGCATTTTTAATTCACACCACTTCGAACCACTTCATTAATCTTTTTAAACATATCTGCTCTATT